>SJYQ01000391.1:128919-153684 GCA_006410935.1 Redunca redunca | reverse complement strand
TAGTAAAAATATATCTAGGAATTTCTCTGGACCTGTTGCGGGCAGTGTAGGGTCAGTTCAGATTCAGATAGAGCCTTGTTCCAGCTTATACTTCTTAAGATCTATAGGCCCCTTCCAATGTAGTCGGTGCTAACTACAGGGTTTTGATCTGTTGCACACGTCACTTCCAAAGCGGTTCTCTGTTTATTTTGGCTTCTTCTGTTTGCAGGTCTCTTCAGTGTCTAATTTCCACCCTGACACAAGGGGGTGAAGGTGGTCACTTATTTAGGCTCACTTGTTCAGTCTTGCTGTGGGGAGGTAGGAACATTGCAAACAAATATCACTGGCGTGTGTGGGGAGTGCTCACAGTGTCTTGGCCACACTGGGTTTTCCCCCGCTCACGGCATGTGTGCTTTCCCAGTCTACACTGCTCAGGCTCCAGGTTGCTCTGCAGGGGAACTGTCTAAAGTGGGCCCTGGGTTGTGTGCACTTCTCAGGTCTAAGCCACTCAGGTTCAGGTTCTCCAGTACTCCACAAAGGCGCAGACTCAGTTGGCCCTGCATTTTGTGCCCTTCGCAGGTCCAAGCAGCTCAGGCGACCAGGTGCTTGCCGAGCTCACTCTCCCCAGGTTGGGGGTGGGGTGCATCTTATCACCTCCCCTGTCCCAGCCGCTCAGTTTCCTTGGTGCACAGTGGGTGCGCCATCTCAGGTGTGCCCTGTGTCTCTTCTGGGGAGCTGATCTCTGGCTGCAACCCTCCCGGCAGATGCCAATCATCCAGAATCCCAGAAATCTTGGTTAGCAACTGGGAGCCTGCTCACAGTTTGGTACAGGATGCCATTTCTGGGGCCGAGATTGCCCCTTTCCAGCTCTGGCTGCTGCCCGCCTGCCTCCCTGTCTCTGGCGGGGGATGGGCCGGTCCACAGCCGGCTAGCTTTCCTCTGGTGTTCGCTCAGTCCTTTGTTCTGTGAGTGGGCCCAGAAATGCCTTAGTTTAGGGCTTTTCATAGGAGAATTATCTCTCTCTCTCTCTCTCTTTTTCTCTCCCTCTCCCTCTCTGGCTATACCACAGTTTGGGTTGGTATCTCACGTTAGCTCCCCCAAATTGCCCTCAGGGCATTCAGGCCTGGTCCTTACCCTAAGCAATGCAGCCCATGCCTCCCTGTTCAGCCTCAAGTTGCTGGTGGCGGATGAGAGCATCTGGGCTGCTTCTCTGCTGGGAGTTGCCATTAGGCACATAATCTGTGGGGCTTACTTATTTATTTATTTATCTTCCCAGTTATGTTGCCCTCTGAGATTCCAAAACTCTCCACAGACCCACCGGTGAGACGGTTTCCTGGTGTTTGTAAGCTTTTCCTCTTTTAAAACTCCCTTCTCGGGATGAGTCTCCATCCCTAACTCATTTGTCTCTCTTTTTATCGTCTATATTTTGCTCCTTTCAAAGACAATGGGCTGCCTTTCTGGGTGTCTGATGTCCTCTGCCAGCATTCAGAAGTTGTTTTGTGGAAGTTGCTCAGCATTCAAATGTTCTTTCAATGAATTTGTAGGAGAGAAAGTGGTCTCCCCGTTCTATTCCTCTGCCATCTTAGGACTGCGCCTCCTCCATATTTTCTAAGAGTTTCATAGTTTATAGCTCTGAAATTTAGGGGTTTTGATCTACTTTGAGTTAATTTTCACAGTATATGATGTGACATTCAGGTCCAACTTCATTCTTCAACATTTGGCTATCCAGCTGTCCCAGCATCATTTGTTGAAAAAACTATTCTTTCCCCACTGAATGGTCTTACCACCCTTACTAGGTTTCTTTTAAGACACAGATGTCCCCACATTCTTAACCTTCAAAAGTCATCCCTCCCTTTAATCTCATTTAGTACAGCCAGAGTTCCTACGTTTCATGAACACAGAAATGTCATTTTTTAAATCAGGTTTTCTGCAAGTCTTCATGACAGCCCCCAGGACATGCCAATGTATCCCACGGTTCTCTCCTAATGCTCACTTGTCCATTATGCAGCCATTTCTCTCTCTGACCCCCAGCCCCAGCCCAGTTCTTGCCATTCTGTCATGGCTTATAACTGTTGCCCCTCTCCATGGAGTTCTGCATCCCAAACATGGTCACAACCTTACTCTCAATTGCCAGAACACAGATAAGACTATGTAGTAACATCTAACACAATTTTACTGAAGGTCTGGGGTAAGCAGAGAGAAATTACAACACAGGAGGCAATAACACACAGTTGGATATTGGGTATTGCTGTGCCAGGCTGCACCTTGCTGCCCACAGAGCATCCATTGGGCATCTCCCACCTTAGTCCCCTGGTCACCATCCTAGTGCCAAGCAGACCTCTCCAAGATAAGCATGTCCTTCACCAGCACCACCCCTAACTCTCCCTTTGCCTGAAGGAGAAGAGACCGTTCTTTCTCCAAATTACCATCATTATAATTTTACAAAGATGGAACTCTGGTCATAGCAAGGTTTTTTTTAATATTACTATGGAGAATAGTTTATGTCCTCTTTATCTTAAATACCCTACTCCAGAAAAAGATCTGGCTTTAACTTTGCAGGATTGAGGAAATCATAAAAATGTCATTCCCAGATCAAAAGAGCTGTCTGCCCTCAGGTGGGAGTGTCTACTGTTAGCTGAAACAGAAACTCCCAGTCACTTTGAAACTGTGAATACTCCAGCCTCCTATCTCTATCCCAGCCACAAAACCAGACATCATATATTGGGGTACAGTCTCTGGGAATTCTATTACTGAACCTGGTGTATCCTGACTGCTTTTCCTCAGCTCTACTCTTGATTCTCCAATTAGAAATATTCTCAAACAATTTTTTAAAAAAGGCAGAGTTATATATTATTTCAAATTTGGGTTCCAACAAAATATATTCTTATCTCCTATTTGCTATCTTTAAGCTTTTTTGATAATTTCCCTTACGGTTCTTTCTGGTAAGTAAATGAGAATTACTTAGTAGTTCTAACACTGTCCTATGAAAGCAGAAAGGCAACCCCATATGTCAATAGTTAACGTGATAGAAAACTGAGAAAACCCAAATGTCTTTAACAAGAATGATACAACTATAAGTGACATGCATCTGTCTCTGTGTATTATTTTTTAATCCAGATAAGCTTCTGAGTTATTTAGTACAATATTATTTGGAAGGAAAATGGAACTAATTTTTAACAAAACTTATTTTACTTAGGTGCCATAAAAATAAATTTGAGCAGCAAAATAAATCTTGAAAGTAGACAGTTAATGGAAATAATCTCCTAGATCTAAAAATTTCTTTACAAGCAAATTGAATGCTGGCAAGTCTGTTAAAAAATAATGTTCTCTTTGCTCCAAAACAAGGATTGATCCTCAATTCTTCATTATTACAATTCAGAAAAAAAATAGAACTATTTCCTGTTCTGAGTTATTTATATCCTGGTGTCTCAAATGCCTTTAAGAGAGTATCCAGCCTAGGGTAGCAACCTAAATAAGAAATTGTTGATTTAAATAGGGTGAAAATGTGAATGTTGTCAAGTTTGCCTGTGTGTGTGTGTGTGTGTGTGTGTGTGTGTTTGCTCTGTAGAAAGAAAGTGAAAGTGTTAATCTCTTAGTCGAGTCTGGAGATGGACTGCATAGCCCCCCAGGCTCTGTTTCAGCATCCATTCAGATGGACCCCATGGACTGCATAGCCCCCCAGGCTCCTCTGGCCTGGTGGGCTATGGAATTCTCCAGGTAAGAACACTGGAGTTGGTAGCCATTCCCTTCTTCAGGGGATCTTCCTGACTCAGGGGTTGAATCCGAGACTTCCACACTGTGGGCAAATTCTTTATCATCTGAGCTACCTGGGATGCTTTCCTCCCCTTAGTATCCAGCCCAATTCCTCTAAAGAACAGAACTTCAGGCACTTTCTGTGGGTGGATTTGAAGTGAATGGTCCTTATTACTCAACTTTATATAATAATTATGTAAGGTTAAATAGAATAAAAACCTCTTGGACTGGGCTTTTTAGCACCCTGGTTGCTTGCAAGATACTCCAGGTTGGCAGGGGTATTTATGTAGATGTGTCCCTGGGAAATGAACAGGTGGCAAAGCCTGTGGAAGCAGCAAAGGATCCTCTCCCTGAATCAGTGGAGATGGAAGCGGGGCAGTTCAGCTCTCTCACTGCCCCCCAGTGACCCCAGAGATGCCCCACCATGAGAAGTGTGTCATACAGAAATGGCTCCCACGACCCTTTTTCTTTCTGGGCCCCTTCAGTTTCCCCAGTCCTAACACTGTAAGACCCATACAACTCTACAACTATTTGGTTCACATTCAAGTGATATTTTCTGAATCTTGGCTCTGTACTAGGTTGTGGACACAACTATGTCCCAGTCTATCAAAAAAGCTCTGCTCAAAAGGAGCATGAAGAACTGAAAAAAGATAGGTTTGTAATCAGTGGGTTAACATGGTATATTAAAAGCCGTGGACATGGATGAGTTTGTCTGAAAAGAGTATATATAGGATGAGAAAGACAGGGCTTCAGGATAAGACCCTCAGGAATATCCAAATCTAACTGCTGATAAGCTTCCCAGTACCTATCCTCCCCTTCTTCCTTAGTAATAAGGCCCTGATTATTCACTTAAAAGACACTGTTTCCCAGCATCTGTTACAGTTGGGAGGTCAGCAGAATGTGAACATAAGAATTGAATGGGGCTTACAAGAATCCGCTTTAATGACTCACCTAGAAGGCCCAACATTTTGCCTTTGCTCCCTTCCTTTAGATGTCTCCTGGCATACGGATGTGATGGCTGCCATCTTGGGCCACAAGGTGACCTTGAGAACGTTAGGATGCTGAAACAGAAAGACAGACACTGAATTCCTCTATGGCCTACCATTGGGCTTCCTTGTTTCTAAGCGAATTACTCTTCTATCTTCAGTCAGTTCAGTTCAGTTCAGTCGCTTAGTCGTGTCTGACTCTTTGCAACCCCATGATTGCAGCACACCAGGCCTCCCTGTCTATCACCAACTCCCGGAGTTCACTCAAATTCACATCCATGGAGTCAGTGTTGCCATCCAGCCATCTCATCCTCTGTCATCCCCTTCTCCTCCTGCCCCCAATCCCTCCCAGCATCAAAGTCTTTTCCAATGAGTCAACTCTTCGCATGAGGTGGCCAAAGTACTGGAGTTTCAGCCTCAGCATCAGTCCTTCCAAAGAACACCCAGGGCTGATCTCCTTTAGAAAGGGCTGGTTGGATATCCTTGCAGTCCAAGGGACTCTCAAGAGTCTTCTCCAACACCACAGCTCAAAAGCATCAATTCTTTGGCACTCAGCCTTCTTCACAGTCCAACTCTCACATCCATACATGACTACTGGAAAAACCATAGCCTTGACTAGATGGACCTTTGTTGGCAAAGTAACATTTCTGCTTTTGAATATGCTATCTAGGTTGGTCATAACTTTCCTTCCAAGGAGTAAGTGTCTTTTAATTTCATGGCTGCAATCACCACTTTGCTTGTTTTCTGTGAAGCACATATAAACTCAATCCCAACTGGAAAAGTAAGGTAGAAAAGGGTGAGTCAAGAATGAAGAAAATGAGGGGGCAATCACTGAGGTAAGAGGGTAAATAAAGAGAATATCACAGATGCCAGGGGGATAAAAGTATTCCAAAAAGGAGTGAATGGTCAAAAGTGCCAAATCCTCCTGAGAGAGCAAATAAGGTAAGACTAAAATAATGTTCCTCAATATCCATTTGATTTGGTGGCCTAGAAGTCAGGGGTGACTTTTATGAGACTGTATAGGTTCGTGACTGAGAGGGAACCCTGTTCGGAGTGTACTGTGATGAGAGATAAGGCAATGGAGACCACAGCATAGACAAACCTTTTGAAAAAATGTGGCTGTGAAGGAGAGGCTAAAGACAGAGTGGAGGCCGGAAAGGGATGTGAATGGGGCCACGAAAGGACATTTCTAAGACTGGGCTGACTTGAAGCAGTCTTAAGAGGAGCCAGGTGACAAGGAGATGTTAAATATATATAAAGGTGGGGAGGCTCATCAATCCTCATCCAGAACGGATACTATGGCCCCTAAATATAAGCACCTCTTCTCAAGCACCCTCAACTTCCTTTCCTGTCTTCCCTGTGTCTGAGGCAAAGGGAACTGATCCAGAATGAATGAACCCAACAATCTCTATGCCTTCACCCAAACAAACGGTGCAGAAAATCACATGGCTGAGCAGATGGGCAGCACTCTTCCCCATTCTGAGATGAGCATTTCCCATCTTCTTTCCTCTCCTCAGACCTCCAGGGTTCCTTCCCAGCTTAGTCACCTGATGACCTGACTTCAACTTTATTGGAAAATGAAGAGTATTAAAGATGATTAAAAAAAAAAAAAACTTTTCCACTTCAAACCTTTAGAAGTATTAAACCATTTGTTTTAACCCACATCTTCTTATCACAGATACATATCTCATTTAGGCAGTTCAGAAGATACGCATTGCCTGAAGGAGGGTTGTTGCAAACAGAAAAGTTGATTTGTTTTTCAGCTATTTCATAGACAATAATCTGGAGAGAAAGGCTTTAGGTTTGTAAACTTACAAAGGTTTTGAGTTTTATAGCTCTTGGCCAGAAGACATATGGAAATGTGTGCATCTTTTGGATTCCCCAGTGAAGGGGACTGTGGGGCAGGTGGGGGAGGTGCTACGTGACTTCCACATAGTGAGAAAATATCCTGCCCCCACGGCCTAGAACATCTCCATCCTGGTACTTCCTTGCCCAGCTCAGTGAACTGAAAAGGGCCTAAGAAAGGGATGGTTAGTGGGAGCTCAGATCCCTGAGGAACAGGGATTTGGGTAATGTCACCAGTAAGTCACTGAGACCAGCAGAGGTGAGAGCTGAAGGCAAGGGGACCTGAGGAGAGACAGTAGAGGAGGGGGAGTGTGAATATCACTCACAGCTCTGACACTAAACACAGCAACAGGGGCTGCAGGGGGTTCTTCTAATCTCGCTCTTCTAATTCCCGCTCCCAAAGAGAGGCCAACTGACAACGTGGAAGAGCTACTCCCTGAATAAGAAGTGGATCTGGACTCTGGCAGCTAAGGAGGTGTGGGCCTGTTCTCCTTTTAGAAATGGAGAAGCAGACGTAGAGAACAGACTTGTGTACAACAGCAGGTGAAGGAGAACGTGGGACAGATTGAGAAATAACACTGACATACATTCACGGTCATGGGTAACACCAATAGCTGGTGGGAAGCTGGTCTACGACACAGGGAGCTCAGCCTGGCACTCTGTGATGACCTAGAGGGGTGGAATGGGGGTGGAGGGGGAGGGAGGCTCAAAAGGGCAGGGATCTAAATATACATAAATAGAATGGCATTGAAACATGTAAAAAAAAAAAAGAAAAAAAAATAAATATAAGTTCTTAAACAATTGAAAAAAAAAAAAATAGTCGTGACTGATTCCCATTGATGTACAACAGAGACCACCACAATGGAAAGCAATTAACCTCCAAGTTAAAAAAAAAAAAAAAGAAAGAAAGAACTTGCTGTTCTGATGCCTTAACAGCTCTGGCTGCTGTGCATTTGGGATCTTCAACAGTGCAGGAGGTGAGGCCATGCTCCTCTGGGCAGCCCGCAAGCCCACTGCAGAACATGGTGGCAGTCCAAGAGTCTGGCCATCTCTCTGCCCAAAACCAGTCTCCTGTGATAGACATCTTTGCTCCAAAGAATCAATCTGTCTGATCTGCACGAGGTTGGAGTCTCTCCCTGCCTAATTCTTCTTCCCTTCTTGGCCTTCTCTGGGTGGTCAAGCAG
Source organism: Redunca redunca (assembly GCA_006410935.1). Lineage (NCBI taxonomy): Eukaryota > Metazoa > Chordata > Mammalia > Artiodactyla > Bovidae > Redunca > Redunca redunca. Next base: position 145,937 of record SJYQ01000391.1, on the reverse strand, counting down.
CACCACAGTCTGAGGGCTCCCACCCCAGCCCTGCTCCCTCTCCATCTTTCACCGGCTTTACTCCTCAATTGACTTCTTGTACTCCCAACTCTGACTCAGTGCCTGTTTGCCAGATTGACACAGAGAGCTAAATAGGAAACCCTGGAGCTAAGTGGACAATATCTTCACCCTATACCCATTCAGGACTAATCCATGTTGATTATTCATCAATGCATGGTGGATCTAATCTTACATTCCATTTTCATTACCTGGTTTGAGCTTATACCACAATTTGCCTTCATATTTGTTTGAAGGGAAAGTCGCTCAGTCGTGTCCAAATCTTTGCGACCCCATGGACTATAGCCTACCAGGCTTCTCAGTCCATGGGATTTTCCAGGCAAGAGTACTGGAGTGGGTTGCCATTTCCTTCTCCAGGGGATCTTCCCGACCCAGGGATCAAACCCGGGTCTACCGCATTGGAGGCAGACGCTTTACCCACTGAGCCACCAGGGAAGCCCTGTTTTCATATTTCTTTATTGTGCCTAAAATTATTTTAAGAATAATATAAAGTAGAATTCAAACACTACAAACCTAAAATTATCCTCTTAAATTCCAGTCCTAATCCCCAGAGTTAACCATTAACTTGTATATACTTCCCGATTGACATATATTTCCATATACAAACAGGGATTATAGTAAACACTGTTATGCAACTTGCTGAGTATTTTTAACTTAAAACTATTATTTTGGACATAGGAACACCTCTCCATATCAATATATATATAACTTTACTTCCCTCTTTTTAACAGCTGTTATCGTATTTAGTCAATAAGTCATGTTATTGATGAACTTATATTTCTAGGATTTGGCTGGAATGAATCTCCTTGTATTTATTTTCTGGAAACTGATACTCCACGTCTACCCATTTTTTATCAGAGTGTTTATCTTCTTCATACTGATTTGTAAGAGTCCTTTAAATGTAAAAAAAACCAATTAGCTCATTTTCTGATATGCATTACAAATATATTTCCCTAGTTTGTTGTTTATTTTTTGAGATTGCTTATGGTATATTTTTCTCTCTAAAATTTAAAATGTGTTTGCAGTCAAATTTATGAGTATTTTCTGTTATAGATTTTAGGTTTGGAGCTGTTTCTAGAATGACCTTTTCTACACCAATAATATGAAAAACAAATCATCTGTGCATATTTCTAGTACATTCAAAAGTTTTTATTTTACATATTTAATTTTTTTTATTTTCTGGCATTTACTTATGCATAAGTGATCTATTTTTATTTTTTCCCAAGTGGTAGCCAGTAATTCTAATGCCATGTATTAAATGATCCATCCTTCTCCAGTGATTTAAAATATCATCTTTACCACACTCTAAATTCCCATCGTATTTCTTAATTACTATGCTCCCCAGACTCTTGGGATCCTTGCAGAACCTGTGTTAATCAGCCATATGTGAAAAAACAAATGAGATAAACAGCAGAATAGAATCACTGACCTAAATGTAAGTCAACAGTCCAGTTCTCCAGGGTCCTCATCACTTTTAAAGAATGCTCTGTCTAAAGTTGAAAGAGATGGTCCACATCTTCAGTGGGTGCCAAGCAAGCAAGCAAGAGGGCACGGATTGAGGCAATCTAGGTTTTTGTTACCCTCTTAACATAAAATCCTCCCCATTAGAGTTCTTGGGTTGTATGAAAGCGTGGTAGTTTTAATGAGCACATAACTCCAGCAAAGCTTTCACTTCAAAGCCTGTTGCTATTACAGCTGCTGCATTAGTAAAGCGAGTAGGGGGATCAGTTGCACACAAGAACGTGGAGTGTCTCAGGGCCTCCCTCTGCTGCAAAGACAGCCTTTCTGAAGGTGACTACAGACAGACATGGCCTCACACCTTTGAAGTGTGCTCAATGCAGAATCAATTCAGGAATTCACAGATAATAGTTATCAGCCTGTGCTTCTTCACTTCGCAGAGAAGGGTTTAATTAATGTGATACATATTGGTCAATGCTTTGCTTTTAAACTTTACCTTTGGCCCATCAGCAGATCAATATGTATTTTAATCTTCTTCTGTTTTAGAACTGGTTTTAAGACTCACAGCAGAGGCCCAGATTTCACAATCATTAATTGCTATTATCAGCCCCTTTCATTTCCTAAACATCAGCAGTTTCTTAAAATTCTGCTTTCGTTCCTCTTCGGAGCTATCCCTTCTTGTTCATCACTTGGTTCTGTGGTGTCTTTCAACCAAGTACAGAGTTCCCAACTATCCAATAACTGGAAGAAAAAGAATGGCCTGAAATTCTCTGTTGATTAACCAGTCCATCTCAACAGCTACACACAAAACTCAAAAAGTAGTCTGGCCACTTCTTGGTGGATGCTATCAAGTACTTTCAAGCCTCCACATGGGTCTGCCAAGGAGTAGAGGACTCACCTTGTTTTGTTTTAAATGAGCATCTTCTGGGTGCTGATTACTCTATATATCACAGTATAACTTCTTTCTTCCCAAATTGTTCATATTTTCCACTATATCAAAGGCTGGACAGTAGAACAATCTGCCTAACTTGGGCCAATCACAATCTCTGTGGATCTATTAATAAATAACCTCACCTGTAAAAGACAGTCAAAGCAGAAAATTTGGGGACATTATGAGACAATATGAACAAAGTATTTTACACAGAGCCTGGCTGCCAGGACAAATCCTAAGAAGGGACTGTCCCTGTTAACAGTGTTATTGTCACTGGTGTCTTGTCGACTAAATAAAGGATACTAACTGAACGCAGGAGTACTCTCACTAAATGGTTAGCTGTGCTTCCACCTGTGAATCCATGTCTCACTCAACTAAGGAAGAAAATAAATTTACATACTGCATTACACAGTCTTTTTAGTTGGTGTATTACATTATTCCAAGCAAGATTATTTCCCTTTGCCACATTACAGAACCTCGCTCATTATACTGCTCTTTGTACCCACAATTCCCTTGCTATTTTTATCATTTGTTTTATTCAAAACATAAAATTATACATGCTCATCATAGCAAATAGAGAAATATAGAAAAGTATGATGAAGAAAATAACACTTATGAAGAAAATAAACATTATTCATAATTCTACTTCTGGTAGTATTTTGGTATATTTTCTCTCAAATATATACTAATGTAGCTATTTACATTATGTATACCCGTAGAAACAAAATCATTTTGCATACAGAAGTGTTAGTTACCCAGTCATGTCCGACCCTTTGTGACCCCGCCAGGCTCCTCTGTCCAGAGGATTCTCCAGGCAAGAATATTGGAGCAGGTAGCCATTCCCTTCTCCAGGGGCTCTTCCCAACCCAGGGATCAAACTCAGGTCTCCTGCATGGAAGGCAGATTCTTTATCATCTGAGCCACCAGGGAATCCCACAGTGTGTATGTGTAGAAACAAAATCATTTTGCATATAAAAGTAATTCTGCTTAAAAACAGGCTTGATTCTCAAATGTGAATCCACTTGTGCACAGTATCCTTAAATGACATTTGTTGTTGTTGGGTAAAATCAGCCTCTTTTGTCCTGTTGTGTAGCTTAGTTCACATCCATAAAAGGGCTATGAGTGGAAAAGTCTATGAAAAGAGCAGCTTCTATACAGTTTTATGTCCTGTCCTTTTTGCTCAAACAACACATCTTGAGAACTTTGCATGTGAAATTTGCATGAGAACAATGCAGTATTCTAGAAACCATGATTCTCAATATTGCAGAATAGACTGTTCTATGAATACAGAATTTATCTGACAATCCCTTATTTTGCTTTTACAAATAACCATGTCATGTATATCACACAGAGAAATCTTAGTGTATATCACTGGTTATTTCCTTCAGAAAGCTTCCTAGAAGCTGGATCAAAGGTAATAAAATCATTTAAGGGTTGTGATATATAAGGCCAAACGCTCTCCAGCATGATTATATTTACTGACATGCAACCCATGGTGACACTATCACTGACACAAAGTTATCATCATTTAAAAAATCCCCTCTGGTTAGATAGGCATGAGGATGTATTCTCCTTCCATCCATTGTGGCATGCTTTTGGAGCCCTGGATGCCTTCACTTCCTTTAACCAAGACAATCTCAGGGCTCCAAATGATCTGTAGTTGCTCACCTTTGTCGCGGGACCATGGCTCGAGTGGCATTACCTTCTTTCTTGTCTTGTTGCCCACCTGGGTGCTACCATTCCATAGCCATACTGCCCAGTTTCGCTTGTATGAGCCTATACCGCCATCTCTTCTGACACCAACGGCTACAAATTCCCCTGGTTTCTTCTATTCTGCCCCAAACTGTAAAAGGCTATTTATGTTGCCTCAATGGTTCTGGATGGGAAGATGGTTTCTCAGATTAGTTTCTGATTTCCCTACTTCAAATTCCCTCCTTATGTTGCAGCTGAGGTAAAGTTGTCACAGTAGTGCCTAGTCTCCAAAGTCCAACACACACGCACACACAATTTTATTTGTCTTCCTATCTACGGGTGAATAAACAAGTGAAGCAGTTATGATAGACTGCGTTCATCTCCAGCAGTCACAACCATATGAATGAGCAGATTATTATAAGTTCTTACATAAGTATCAGCACCAAAGAGATTTCCCAAACAGTATTCATCACGACTGTTTATCCAGGAACAACTAACTGCCTGTGTGACTTTGGGAGCAGAACTGAGGATCCCTTAAAAGGTGCTAAACTCCTCATTGCTGCTTTCCTAAATATGCTTTATACTTCACAGATTCATATGCACCCCAAAACGAATCACAAAATCCATACTACAAACTCCATAAAATATATTAAAAATATTGCCTATTACCAGGTCTCAAGCATTAAGAAGAGAGTCTGGAAAAGAAGAAAACAGTAATAAAATCCTTTCTTAAAGAAAAGCCAAGTATTATGTTTCAAGCACTCTGTGGTTGAGTTCACCAAGAGACAGACACCTGGTGCAAAGACAGCAGACAAGATGACACAACCTCACAAACTCCTCAGTATTTATGGGGAAAGAGGAAGAGGAATCCCCAAAGAAGACTCAAAAAAGCATGAGGATAACAAAGACCGTGCATTTACATGGAAAGTGAAAAAAGGAGCTTCAAGAAGCAGGAACAAGTCCATAGTTAGGCAAGATACAAGAAGGACAAAACCTGACAGAATTAGGTGGGATGTAAGGGGAGGAGGTGACCTTCCAGGGAGAATGAAAGTTCAGGTTTCTTGGGTGACTTTTCTGGAGATACCCACAGTTCCTTCCTCACCCCACCCCACTTTCTCACAGAACCTACCACATCTCCCTGTCTCTTCCCGTGGCCTCTGCTGAGCAGGTAACAACCCAGAAGGCCCGCTCTCTGGACACCAGTGACTACAGGGAGGTGGACCACAAAGAATCAGGAGTCTCGCACTACGCTCTGTTAGGCTCTTAAACTGGAAAATTACGTGAAGTGGAGCTGCGATGACCAGGCCCGGGCCATGCGGAAGTGGAGCTCAGAGAGGCGGTCAGCAAGAGAGGAGAGAGAAGATGTGCAGAGAGCAACAGTGACGAGAGGACAGGGAGCCCCCGGAACACACGAGAAAGAAGCCTGCTTCCTCTGGAGGCTGGCTGCGTTCCTTGCCCTGGGTCTCCATGAATCACCCAGTTTTCCTTCCAATAATTTTGTGTGGGTTTTGATGCCTCATAGGTAATTAAATCATCCTATCTGAGACAGTGACTATTCTGTGTCATTTCGCTCTCTGTTCAGTATTCTCTCACAGAATGCTCACTGAAGCCCAGAAAAATAGGTGTCATTATCTCCCTTTCCCAGAGAGGAATCTGAAGTTCATGAGGTTAGATGATGTGCCTAAGGTCGCACAGCTGCTGAGTTACTTTGGTTCTGAATTCTCATACTGCTAGGCTGGGCCATACACACGATACACGCTCAATTACTGCTGACAGAGAGAGAGTCCTCAGAAGTACAGAAAGACTATGCATGTGCTCCAGTCTTCTGTTACATTAAGTTATAAACAGAACACCTTAATTTGCATCACTCATGCATCACCATTCAGTAGGGTCCGTGAGAGGGGGACATGTGTCGGAGAGAGACCGAGGCTCCAAAAAAGAAGTTTGTATTCTCTTGGTTCATGAAATATCAATACACTACAACTACAATATGAACTTTATCAGAAGTTCTTAGAGACTCTAACAGAAGCATAAGCCTTTTCAGTTATTAAAAGAATTGAAAGCTTTTTATAGTGCATGAAAAAGACAAACTCCTCCCTTTCAAATTATTCTACTTTATAGTACAATTCCTTTAGCAGGGAGGACAACTTCAGACACTTTTTCAAATAACCTCAACCACTTAAAATGTACCTTTAGGAAGTCATGCTGAGAGTAGATGGAAAAGAGATAGGCAGAGTCAAAAAGAGGGGGGGGGTGGAAAAGGGGAGAGAAAGAAGAAAAGGTAAGACATTGTTTCTGAAGAACTAAGAATCTTCCAGTTGTTCTGGCCTACTTTAAAATGGGCATTGTTATCCACAAAGAATACTTAACATTGTTTAGGAAACTGCAACTTAAAATCTTGTTCATGCCAGACAGATCTTTCCACCTGTTTGTCATACTCATCACATATAAGTCAGGAACACTTACTGATACATTAACTAGACACTTTCACTGAAAGTTAAGATGCTGTCTTAGCTCAGGCTACTATAACAAAATACTAATAGATTGGGTGGCTTAAAGTATATTGGGGCTTCCCTGGTGGCTCAGATGGTAAAGAATCAGCCTGCAGCTTATTACAGTTCCAGAGGCTGAGAAGACCAAGATCGAGGTGCCAGACAATTCAGTTCTCAGTGAGAATCCTCTTCCTGACTTACAGTCACCTTCTCATTGTGTCCTTACATTGTAGAAAGAAAATGAACTTTCTCTCTTCTCCCCCTCTCTTTTTCTTATAAAGCCACTAATTCTATCATGGGGGACCCATCCTCAGGACCTCATCTAACTCTAATTACCTCCCAAAGGCCTCATCTCCAAAAGATCACACTGAGTTTTATGGTTTCAACATATGAACTTTGAAGGCACACAATTTAGTCTATAGCAAAATTTCGAACTATTTTAAAAAAAAAGTCTTGGTGACCCGGACAACAATGATATGGTCACTAACCTAGAGCCAGACATTCTGAAGTATGAAGTCAAGTGAGCCATAGGAAACCTTACTACAAACAAAGTTAGTGGAGGTGATGGAATTCCTGCTGAACTATTTTAAATACTGAAAGATAATGCTGTTAAAGTGCTGTGCTCAATATGTCAGCAAATCTGGAAAAGTCATCAGTGGCCACAGGACTGGAAAAGGTCAGTTTTCATTCCAATCCCAAACAAGGAAAATGCCAAAAAATGTTCAAACTACTAGCAAGGTAATGCTCAAAATTCTTCAAGCTAGGCTTCACAGTTAAGTGCACTGAGAACTTCCAGATGTACAAACTGGATTTAGAAAAGACAGAGGAACCAGAGCTCAAATTGCCAACATTTGCTGGATCATAGAAAAAGCAAGAGAATTCCAGAAAAACATGTACTTATGAGCGACTTCACTTTCACTTTTCACTTTCATGCATTGGAGAAGGAAATGGAAACCCACTCCAGTGTTCTTGCCTGGAGAATCCCAGAGGGACGGCTGCTGTCTATGGGATCACACAGAGTCGGACACGACTGAAGTGACAGCAGCAGCAGCAGCATGCTTCACTGACAAAGTCTTTGTATGGATCACAACAAACTGTGGAAAATTCTTAAGAGATGGGAATACCAGTCAACCTTACCTGTCTCCTGAGATATCTGTATGAAGGTCAAGAAGCAACAGTTAGAACCAGAACAACAGACTGTTTCCAAACTGGGAAAAGAGAATGTCAAGGCTGTATATTGTTACCCTGCTTTTAACTTAAATACAGAGTACATCATGAGAAATGCTGGGATGGTTGAAGAACAAGCTGGAATTAAGATTATCAAGAGAAATATCAGATATGTAGATAACACTACTCTAATGGCAGAAAGAGAAAAGGAACTGAGGAGCCTCTTGATGGAGGGTGAAAGAGGAGCATGAAAAAGCTGGCTTAAAATTCAACATTTAAAAAACTAAGATCATGTCATCTGGTCCCATCATTTCGTGACAAACAAAAGGGAAAACAATGGAAACAGTGAAGACTCTATTTTCTTGGGCTCCAAAATCACTGCAGATGGTGACTGCAACCATGAAATTAAAAGATACTTGCCCCTTGGAAGGAAAACTATGACAAACCTAGACAGCATATTAAAAGGCAGAGACATCACTTTGCTGACAAAGGTGGATCTAGTCAAAGCTATGGTTTTTCCAGTGGTCATGTACAGATGTGAGAGTTGGACCATAAAGAAGGCTGAACATCGAAGAACTGATTTTTTTGAACTGTGGTGTTGGTGAAAACTTTTGAGAATTCCTTGGGCTGCAAGGAGATCAAACCAGTCAATACTGAAGGAAATCAACCTGGAATATTCATTGGAAGGGCTGAGGCTGAAGCTGAAGCTCCAATACTTTGGCCTCCTGATCTGAAGAGCTGACTCTCTGGAAAAGACCCTGAAGCTGGGAAAGATTGAGGGTAGGAGGAGAAGCAGGTGACAGAGGATGAGACAGTTGGATTGCATTATACTGACTCAATGGACGTGAGTTTGACCTGGCTCCAAGAGATAGCGAAGGACAGGGAAGACTGGCATGCTGCAGTCTGGTGGGTCTCAGAGTCGGACATGACTGAATGACTGAACAACATCTATTTCCATCTTAATACTTTCTTTTCTATGATAAAATTCTCTTATTTTCAGGTATTCATTAAAGTTTTGCTAAATGCTATAGCTTGGTCTTAGTAAAGATTGAATTAATAATAAAAAATATTAAAATAATATATTTTATGTTTTATATATATATTTAAGGCATGGGGGAGGAGGTCTTCCCTGGTGGCGCAATTGCTAAAGAATCTGCCTGCAATGCAGGAGACCCAGGTTCAATCCCTGGGTGAGGAAGATCCCCTGGAGAAAGGAATCCCTATCCACTCCAGTATTCTTGCCTGGGAAATCCCATAGATAGAGAAGCCTGGCAGGCTATAGTCCATGGGGTTGCAAAAGAGTCAGACACAACTTAGCGACTAATCCACAGCCATATATTTAAAACCACAATTTTTTAAAAGTTTAAAATATTTTTGAAAACTTCTGACAAAGAAAAGACCAGATCCAGAAATCTTCAGTAGTGAATTCTATTAAACATATAGAGAAAAAAATCACATCAATCTTTCCCAAACTCTTCCAAGAAATAGAAGAGGAGGGAGAATTTCCCATTCATTTTCTCTGCGCTCAGTCTTGACCTAATACCAAACAAACAAACAAAAACCCTTCAGACCAATATCCTTTATAAACAGAGATGCAAGATCTTCAACAAATCCTGGCACATGGAATTCAGCAACATAAAAAAAAAAAAAAAAAAGGTTTATACACCACATCATGACCAAGTGACATTTATCCTAGGAACACAAGATCGGTTTAATATGTGAAATTTAATTGATGGAATATAGGAAATGGCAACCCACTCCAGTGTTCTTGCCTGGAGAATCCCAGGGACAGAGGAGCCTGGTAGGAGGCCATCTATGGGGTCGCACAGAGTCGGACACAACTGAAGCGACTTAGCAGCAGCAGCAGGGAGCAGTCCATGGGGTCGCACAGAGTTGGATACGACTGAGCGACTTCACTTTCACTTTTCACTTTCATGCACTGGAGAAGGAAATGGCAACCCACTCCAGTGGTGTAGTAGAAACGCTGCTGCTGCTGCTAAGTCGCTTCAGTCGTGTCCGACTCTGTGCAACCCCATAGACGGCAGCCCGCCAGGCTCCCCAGTCCCTGGGATTCTCCAGGCAAGAACACTGGAGTGGGCTGCCATGGCCTTCTCTGATCATATTAATAGAATAAAGCACAAAAACACATGATTATCTCAATAGATGCATAAAAATCATTTGGCAGAAGCTGATCCTAAAATTCAGATAGAAATACAAAGCAGAAAGGACCAAAACAATCTTTAAAAAAAAGTTGGAGGACTCACATGTCTCAATTTCAAAAATTAACTTCAAAGCTATGGTAATCAAGACAGTGTGGTTCTGGCTAAGAATAGACATAACATAGATCAATAGAAAGAATAGAGATTCTAGAAAAAAGCCCTTAAATCTATATAGGAAAATGACTTATGAAGTGTGCCAAGACAACTTCATGGAAAAAGAATAGTCTTTTAACAAGGGGTACTGGGACAACTGAATTTACTTGAAAAATAATAAAGTTGGACCCCTACCTCACACTATATACAGAAATTAACTCATGAAACTAGAGAAAATCTTTGTGAACTGGATTAGGCACTTATCTCCAGATATCATATCAAAAGCATGTAAAAGCAACAACAAAAAACTAAACTTAACCCAAATTAAAACTTTCTTGCTTCAGTTCAATTCAATTAAGTCACTCAGTCATGTCCAACTCTTTGCAGCTCCAGGGACCGCAGCACACCAGGCCTCCCTGTCCATCACCAGCTCCCGGGGTTTGAGTCGGTGATGCCATCCAACCACCTCATCCTCTATCATCCCCTTCTCCTCACAGCATCAGGGTCTTTTCCAGTGAATCAGTTCTTTGCATCAGGTGGCCAAAGTATCGGAGTTTCAGCTTCAAGATCAGTCCCCCCAAAGAACAATCAGGACTGATCTCCTTTAGGATAGACTGGTTGGATCTCTTTGCAGTCCAAGGGACTCGCAAGAGTCTTCTCCAGCACCACAGTTCAAAAGCATCAATTCTTCAATGGTCAGCTTTCTTTATAGTCCAACTCTCACATAAATACATGACTACTAGAAAAATCATAGCCTTGACTAGATGGACCTTTGTTGGCAAAGTGATGTCTCTACTTTTTAATATGCTCTCTAGGTTGGTCATAACTTTCCTTCCAAGGACTAAGCATCTTTTAATTTCATGGCTGCAGTCACTATCTGCAGTGATTTTGGAGCTCCCCAAAATTAAGCCAGCCACTGTTTCCATTGTTTTCCCATCTATCTGCCATTCAGTGATGGGATCAGATTCCATGATTTTAGTTTTCTGAATGTTGAGCTTTAAGCCAATATTTTCACTCTTCTCTTTCAGTTTCATCAAGAGGCTCTTTAGCTCCTCTTCACTTTCTGCCATAAGAGTGGTATAATCTGCATATCTGAGGTTATTGGTATTTCTCCTGGCAATCTTAATTCCAGCTTGTGCTTCATCCAGCCCAGTGTTTCTCATGATATACTCTGCATATAAGTTACATAAGCAGGATGACAATATACAGCCTTGACGTACTCTTTTTCCTATTTGGAACTAGTCTGTTCTATGTCCATTTCTAACTGTTCTTCCTGACCTGCATACAGATTTCTCAAGAGGCAGGGACTATTAAATAAGTAAAAAGACAACCCACAAAAATGGGAGAAAATATTTGCAAAACATATAGAAGGAACTTGTATCCAGAATATATGAACTCTTATGACTCAGTAATAAATAGACAATTTGCTTTTCCTTGATGATAGGTGATACTGAGTATCTTTACTCAGTATCTAGTGTCTTTACGTCTTCCCTGGAAAATGTCCGTTTAGCTCCTATGCCCATTTTTAATCAAGTTATTTTGTTTTTATGATAATAAGTTGTAGAAGTTCTTTTTACATACTGAATATAACCTTTCTCAGACACATAATTCATATATATCTTGTTTCAGTACATTGGCTTTTTGTTTGTTGACAGTTTTCTTCACTGTGCAAAACAACTTTTACTTTGATACAGTCCCATTTGTTTATTTTTGCCTTTGTTACCCTTGTATGAGCAGACAGGTCCATAAAGTATTGCTAATACTGATATTAAGGAGTGCACACTGCCTCTGTCTTCTAGGAGTTTCATGGCTTCAGGCCTTACTGTCAAGTCTAACCCCTTTTTAATTTGTTTTTGTATATGGTGTAAGATAGAGGCCCAGTTTCATTCTTCTATGGTAACTGTCCGTTTTTCTCAATATCATCTGGTGAAGAGACTGGTACAGTGCAGTACGTGTCTCTCAGCCGTGTCCAACTCTTTTCGATCCCATGGTCTGTAGCCTGCCAGGCTCCTCTGTCCACAGACTCTTGCTGGGTTTGTCCCAGCAAGAATACTGGAGTGGATTGTCATTTCCTATAGATGATGTTACAGATGGTCACTACCATTAATTACCTGAAAGCATGACTTTAACTCTGACTGCGAATGTGAATTCTGCATCATAGGGATCTCTCTCTAGTCTTCACAATATATACTTAGGAATTATTTCTCTCCAGTCCAGAAGAAAACTTAAGTGTGACTACAAGATGTGCTTCTGGAACCATGAAAGGACTCACAATGAATTGGAGTGTTCAGGTGCTATAGCTTTCTATGCAGTTTTACTGGGACAGCATCTCACTTTTAGTTCAGAGGTGAGCTTCGAAAAATGAAAGAAAAAATACATTTTGCCCATTGATGGAAGAAAAAAGGCAAAAATTAGCTATCCTAGTCTATATTCCCTATTTATTTTTATATGGTGCTTTCTATTAGGCATTCAGTATGATTCCATTTACTCTGGATTGCATTTAAGATTTCCCCCTTATACAAATACCCCCAAACAGAAGGAATCTGTTGAGAACAGGTAGCTCCCCTTATATTCTTGTCATTAGTGAATATTTATGAATATCTGATAGCGCTTAACCTGTCAGCGGAGTCTTCTACAGATCTAAATAAGACTTTTTATTTTACATAGTTTCGTAGAGCATCTCAGCATTGCTGGAGCCGCTTCGCTGGGAGGACTCTGTCAACAATCAGCACTTCATTGGCATTAACATGCAATAAAAGACAATGAAGCATGACTCAATTAAACCACAAAAATAAAACCTGTTTTCAGATAACATTAACCCAGTAGTTTTCAAAACCTACGTGGGGCTTCTGCTGCATGACTAGCATTAAGGTCAGTGCTTTGAAAACCTATGCCTAACCGTCTAACAAACCCACACACAAGGTGATTTAGAGGAAAGAGCAGAACTCTGTTTTGATTTATCTCCTTCTAGCACTGTATCCAGATATTTTACCACTGACAGCATGCAATATCAATTAGATCTCACTACTGCAAAGATTAAGAACAAATTTTCCATCTGAGATGTCAATGGAAATTTAATTTGCACAGAAGACACAGTTTGGAAGACTTGTTTATGAGTCAGCTTGATTTAAAACAAACAAACCAGAAAGGCTCATGCAGGGAATAGTTCAGAGAAAATATGAAAGCACCCAAGGTATAAACTCATAGGACATCTGATACCCTGGGTGTGCCAATCAACACATTCCATGGCCAGAAAAGAGATGTTATACAACTGCCAAGGTTCTTGAGAAAAGATGGAGCTCTTCCACCAATATGTAAAATGCACATATTTATGTCTCACTTAACCAGGAGGGAGGGATGTGTTCCTTACAAAACCAGAGGTGGTTTTGTTTGTTTGCTTGCTTGTTTATGCTGTATTTGAAATATTTAACACTCTAGGTTTAAGCCTTCAGCAGTTTAGGTTTCATTATATTGAACATAATCATTTCAAGTTGTTCTCACTGAATGATACCATTTTTTAAACTACTTGATTTCAGCAAAGTGAAGACAAAATATATTCAAATGTTATACAATAAAATTTTTTGAAGATTTCATTGTGTGGAAATTATTAAAATTTTTTTCACTTTGATTGTAATTTTAAAAATGGATACATGACTAGGGACATATGTTGAACTCATGGGTAAACAGTAAAGAAAAAATGCTATGGTACATTTAAGATATGATTTATAAATTCTGAATCATTATTTTAAGCTACAATTAAGATAAAGTTTTTCAAGTTTGAATTTCTTTTGTAAAAAAGCTATAGAAATATGCCAACAAAAAGGGAACCAAACTAAAACAATAGACTCTCATACCTTTTTAAAGCATGATACCTTTTTAAAGCTATGAACATTAAAATACATACTGAAGTCACAAGTTAATTTAAAAACTATCAAAAATGACGGCATTAGAAAAGTGACTAAATGTCCCAGCTAGACAATCACAGTTTATTGTATTCAGAAGCCAGGAATATAAAATGGAACCTAAAAATATGTGAATTTCAATTATGAAAGCAACTGATCAGAATAACTTAAAAGAAGAAATTATTTTTGTTAGAAAATATTAAAAGATCAATGCATGAATCTTTTCAAAAAACATTAAAGTTTACTGGTTGTTTTAGTTTCCCATGGCTGCTATTACAAATTACTACAAACTTGTGGCTTAAAAGGCTTCTCTAATGGCTCAGAGAGTAAAGAATCCTCCTGCAATGCATGAGACCCAGGCTTGATTTCTGGGTCAGGAAGATCCCCTGGAGAAGGGAATGGCTACCCATTCCAGTATTCTTGCCTGGAGAATTCTATGGACAGAGGAGCCTGGTGGGCTACAACTGTGGCTTAAAAGAACACAAGTTTATTCTCTTACCTTTCTAGACCCTTGACAGGTAAGTCTGTTTCTTGGCCTATATTAGCTTCTAGCAGCACCTGTATCCTCAGCCCACAGTTACATCCTTCACCTTAAAAGGGCATCCCCTGAATCTCTGCTTCCATTATCATATCACCTTTTCCTCTCTGTAGTCAAATCAACTTCTGCTTCGCTCTCCCACAAGGACATTTGTGACTGCATTACCCAGCTTATCCAGGGTTATCTCCCTATCTCAAGATCCTTAACTTAATCACACCCACAAAGTCCCTGTTACCATGTAAGTTACGGTTCCAGGGATTAGACAGGGATATCTTTGGGGTCATTATTCAGTCCATGACATCAGTTCAAAAAACATCTTTTAAAATCTCCATCTCCATCCTAGGAGATATACAAGTTAATGCTTTCTTGATCAGCTTTATTCAGCATATGCCATTATTTTCCATTGGGAAGTTTCAGCTTGGTCAGGCTGGCTTACCATCAATAGCTTTCAACTGAGGGTCTGTCCTAAGAGCATTTGTGCAGTCTCTGAGCCCAAGTTAGAGACACTGGGAAACAAATGGTTCTAGGTCCTTTGAAAGGTAAGGATAAATGTTACTCTTCTTCACATTACTCATCATACAGAGGGAGGGGTGTGTTTTATCCAATCAATGGATAAATGATCTAATTTCATACCAAAACACACTTCTGAAAATTATTCCTAACTAGTCATGAAATTTTTTAAAAAAAATTTGTCCTCTTGAAAAACTGCTAATTATTTCTTGAAGTTAGGCCTAGCAAAGTAGAAGTAACGTGGGCTTTGGAGTTATAGCTCTGGACTTAGTGATTACTAGGTTCTGTGTGATCTTAGGTAGTCAAATGCTTAACATTTTAGATGCTCAGTTATTCATCTATAAGATGGTAATGGAAATACCCAAGAGGTTTATATGTGAGAACATTAGAGTTTTGCTATAATAGCTGGCATAGAATAGTTGCTCAACAAATAGCAGTTACTTTCCACTTTTTATATTAAAAAAGTAGTGCATAAAAAGTGCATAGTAAAATAAGATCGATTTACCAGTTTAGTATTGTCTATAGGATGAATTCAGATATAACTTGTAAATATACTTTTTTGGGGGGGCAGTGCCACATGCTGGGGGATCTTAGCTCCCTAACCAAGAATCAAACTCACACCTCCTGCAGCAGAAGTGTAGAATCTTAACTACTGGATTGCCATGAAGTCACCTCTAACTGGTAAATAAAGTAACATGAAAATAGTAATGCTCTCATTGAACACTTGATAACAGATATTATAAATGTGAAATACATCGTGTTGCCAAGTTTAGTAAAGTTAGACATTTGGTAAAGTTATCATTCTACTATTTAAGAGGCTATTTACCTTTGTCTTTAAATCATCACTGAATTGGCAGTTACCTGAATTGGCTTCCCTGATAACTGAGTTGGTAAAGAATCCGCCTGCAATGCAGAAGACCCCAGTTCGATTCCTGGGTTGGGAAGATCCCCTGGAGAAGGGAAAGGCTGCCTACCCCAGTATTCGGGCCTGGAGAATTCCATGAGTCCATGGGGTCACAAAGAGTCAGACACGACTGAGCAACTTTCACTTTCTGGCAATTCTCTCAGTTTCGTACGCCTCTTTGCATTTATATTACATCAGTCTAAAATGCTTATGTTAAACATGCTGGCAAAAAAATCTCAATAAGCAAGCATGATTTAGGTGCCAAAACAATAACTTTAAGAATCCCTTTGATGGTGATGGACGATACAGTATTTTTCTAGATCACAGAAGGTAAGAAAATCTACATACTAAAGGGTAAAGTAAAAACTCTCTTCCCTTCCAAAAATATTTGAAGTTGTCCTCCTGAGAAAAGTCTGCTTTATACATCATTCTTAAGGAAGTAAAGAAGCTGATAGAGCAACCATCCCCATCAACACAACACAGATCTCAAATATGCGGCGATTGGTCACTGAGGTGCTCGGAAGCAGTCTAGAGTTTCTCAGATCTCCATAGGATATGTCATTAAATCTTCTCCTCCTGCTGGGTCTGACTTCTGGGGAAAAAAGCATATGGTATAAAAATTACTATATTTGGTAGTGAATACTAATGATTGCTCAGAAGGCCCATCCTTTAGTCTCTATGGCCTTTAGCATCCAGTTGGATATAAATGTGACATGCTTTGATTTGATTTAATAATCTTTTTGAATTTATAGTTCAGAATTAATTATATAAAGTGTATCTATAAAATCAGATACTCACATAAATGGAGAGACATATACATTTATTTCTGGTGTTATCCCATTAACAGACTGTAAAATTAAGGCAAGAAGACCAAGGTCTGTCCAAGGCAAAATTTACAAAGGTGCTCCTTCCCCTTTAATTACTAGGATATGGAAATAGATTTAACACAAACAGACACACACCAGACATATATATGATGTAAGGTGACATTGTTTTTCTACAGCGTGAGAATTGGAAGCTCAATGATGTCATATGAACCGTATTTGATACCTATA
>SJYQ01000391.1:88976-128820 GCA_006410935.1 Redunca redunca | reverse complement strand
TGTTATAATAAGTTTGTAAGTTGAATTTTATACATGTTATATTACATTACACAGGGCATGTTCTTTAATATTCAAAACCCAGAATGGTTAATAAAAAGAACTCCAAGGAAAAAGTTAAGAGAAATTTGGTTAAAGATGTTATTTTACTTCATAGAAACAGCTTTCTAAAGATCTGTCTAAAGCTTATTATATTGGCCAGTACTATGAGAATACACAGTATGACAGTAATAGTGCTGTGTTATCTCAGATGGTGTAAATCACTCAGCTGATTTGGCTAATACGTAAATAGTACACCAATTTTATTTACCAAGGCCAATTAATAAATTCTTAAAAATTGGGTATATTTGAATCAAATATCACTGTAAAGTTAAGACAATATAGATTCCATAATACATACTGTTATTTTCTAATGTATCTATAATGAAACATAATATAAAATATGGATTTTTGAATCAAAACTCTTCGTCAGAAAGTACAGCTCACATCAGAAGTTAATATCACTGGGGAGTCAAATGATTAAAACAAAAACAAATAACATATTACAAATAGCCTTTTGTTCTTCACTTACTATGATGCAAACTGCAAGGATTTAACCTTTAAGGGTTAAAGAGTTTAATCAATGTCAATGTCTGATCTTCTGAAGGCGATAAAGAACAGTCTGTCTAGCGATACCCAACAGAACATCACTTTGTCAAGCCACAAAGCACCCAAAAGCTTGTCAAGTAAGTTCCCAGAAACCTCTTTGTGGTTAGAACTCAGCTCCTTCTTGCTTGACCTATTATTTGATATTTGACCACTTGGTTGCAAGACACTTGCTCTTTCTAGCTGAAATGTCACTGGGGCATCTTGTCAGCTCCCCGACATCTCGGCCTGACATACAATTTTACTTTTGTGTGCTACAAGGCAGAAAATGCAGGGCAATGGCCTTGTTTTAAATTCTGTCAGCATCAAAGATGGGCGTCACTCTTGGGTCCTACCAACCACACAAACAAAGAAGGAGTCTATTTTGAAGGTCAAAACAGCCATTACCTTGAAGTTTTTCAGCTTATTCTAAATACGTTACCTGCGGTACTGGTGTGGGAACTGTCCTTAAAAAGTGCCTAAAAGCACCACAGACATCTTCCCAGCACAAGTGCTCGACTTTCTTCTCAAAAGCAGGCTTGCTAAAAAGGAGGCGTTTTCAATGCCTGCAGGGACCAGATGCAGCAGTTAACTTGTTCAAATGGGCAAGTGGTATCATGTAGCTTTACAAGGAGCAACCTGACCTTCTCACATTGACCAGGAGTGACATTATTGTGCAGGAGGAGAAGCGGTCACATCATTTCTGTTTTGCACAACCTGCTTAAAGTTTGCAACTAAATGCTTGTCTTCAGTTGAGCTGACAAGAGAGAAGAGGGGGCTCAGTGAACCATGGCAGGGCTGCCATGAAATGACAGGAATCATTGGCATACATTTCAAATAGCTCTCTCAATCCTATTAAAGTATTGCACTCCTGCTTTAAAATAGACAAGTATGAAACAACTTTGATAGATAGAGACTAAAATGGCTTATTGATTTTTTTAAGTCTGAAGGAAATTACCTAAAATGTGTCATTCTTTAACATTTAAAAATATGTTACATAAAAATGAGTAACTGTGATAATAAATAAAACTTAGAGGGGAAAAAAAGTTGGTTATTTCATTATTCGAGGAGACATAGATACCTGAACATATCAAGATATTACACAATTTTTAAAAACCCACGGCCACTTGAGCTGAAACAAAATTCAACTGATAAGAAAATCCCCCACCAAAACAATTTTAATTGCACTGTTAACTCTTCCTGCATGCTTTTTATTTCATAAAGTCATAATCCAATCTGAGCTGGTCGCTTGGCAGTAGCAGACATTGTCACTGGAGACGACTGAGATGATGCCAGGGGCACAGGATTTATAAGTGTTTCCTTTAAGAAAGTGTAAGTTGTGTCAAGTTCAGCTTTCAATGGCAAAAAATCCCCAACATCAATTGTGTCAGCAGGAAGAGCAGCTCTTGAAGGAATGGAGAGATTTGAATGGTCTCGTGATCCTGTCTATGATACAAAAAGAAAAGAACAATAAACATAGAATTGAAAACTCAAACAGAGTCTAAACCCATAAACAGAGAAGTGGACTAAGAATCATAATATGAAATGGGGTGGAAACGACAATTTAAATTATCTATATGATAATACATAAATATTAAATTATTTTCCAAGTTGTGATTGAACCTCATTTGTCCTACATCATTAACTTGCCGGGACATCAGGAATTGGGCTAAACACTAAAACTTTGTAGAAAACTTTTATCAAGTTATTGAATCAAAAACTCAGTACAATCAGGCATTTTGGCCTCTTCTTCCATCCACTGGCAAACTACAGAAACCAATTCTAATAATAATGTTTATTTCATTACGCTCTATGTGTGTGCTCAGTCGTTCAGTCGTGTCGCGCGACCCCGTGGACTGCAGCCCACCAGGCTCCTCTGTCCAGGGGATTTTCCAGGCAAGAATACTGGAGTGGGTTGCCATTTCCTCCTCCAGGGGATCTTCCTGATCCAGGAATCGAACCTGCTTCTCCTGCATTGGCAGGTGGATTCTTCACCACTAAGTTCACCTGGGAAGCCCTCTATAATGTATGCTATATAACTGGGAGATTAGACTGCTTAGAAAATTCATAACTATGAATATTTGTGTGTTTAAGTTATCAGCCTGACGTATTTAATTGAACAATACAGCACAAAGAAAAACAAGTCAATCCTTGCACCCTACAGAAAATAGCATACCAACATATAAAATGCCAATGAAATGAACTATTTGCCTTTACCTTTAATAATACTGCCACCACCCTGTTTTAATGACGACTGTTCTATTATAAGCATTTGGAAATCATATATCAAGATATGGGAATGCAACATGAAAACAGTTTGTCACATATTTTAAAACATTACTGCTACCCAGAAACTGTTGGAAATCAAACTTAAGAAACTCACACACTCATGAAATACTTAAAAACATAATTAATATTTTGTTGAAGCTATACATTTAAGTCTTAAGTAACAGCAGTAAACAGTAAATAACCCTTAACATAAATGAAGTCTTACTAGTAAAGCAGATAGGTATTACTTTATGGCACTTATAGATAGGAGAAAAACAGCAATCAATTGTATGTCAGAATTTTCCAGATTCCCAGTAAATAAATGTTGCTGAAATAATAAGTCTAGTCCTAAGTGTCTCCATTAAAAAACACATTTATATTGCAGAGGTTTTAATAACAAAACATCTTTTTGGTAGATTCTCTTAAGGTTTTGACAACAAAACAGCATGAATGCTAAGGATCTGCTTTATTATGTCATATTATACAAAACCGTTTCTACATGTGAAAACATGAAGGAAGCAATCTCTGGCTTCAGAAACATATTAGAAATTCAACTGTTGTATGCGTTACCATTTTTGTGGATTTTTTTTAAAACTACAACTGGAGAAAAATCAATGGCTGCATCTAACACCTAGTTCAGCAATTTTCTTTGATCTCCGTTCTTTTGATTTCTTGATTCTCCACTGCAAGCCTACAGCTGACGGAAATCATCTCTTTTTCTGCTGGAAGTTAAAAAGAAAAAAAAAAAAAACACCTAAAATGGCCACTCAAATGGCTTTATGAAGGAGAGGATTTAGCTTATCCTTGCTGAAAGAACAGAACTCCCAAGGTCATATGTTGACCCTGCTAAGAAGCGCTGATGAGATTTCACTTGCACAACCTTAATGGGTGACCAGATCAGTTCAGAACCAGAACAGAGGCATCTCATTACATCAGAGGCTGGAGGTATAGATCCCTGCACTTTTCCTGCTGCTAGAACCATCTTTGGTGATTTTTTTTTAGCCCTGCGTCTGAATCGGCAGCATTATTACTTGATCAATTTTGCTGCTATAAAGACTACAATGCCATCTGCTAACTGATTCTGCCAGAACTGGGGGTAAGAGGGACAATGGAAGAGCAGGAGACGGTGGGGCTGATTCTCTTCATAATAAAACTCAGAGCAATCGTACTATTTATTATGATCAAAGAGTATTGGCAGGCAAGCCTTCAACAAGTTTCTTGTTACATCTTTATACTTCAGGTTCTGGTTTAAGAAAACTGTTTATGTGCAGAATCAGACCAAGGAAGCTCACCTACTCTCTGAGAAAACCTCCTTGATGCTTTAGACTAGAGAAAGATAACTGTGCCAAACTGACCAACCACTCCTGTTAGATATATCTTACTCAAATCCATATTCTGTACTTGAAATTTCCTTTTCTGTTCTTATGAGTCCATCGACCTAACATTACACATGAGGAAGGTTATCCTTTAGGAAAGGTCTTTAACTGCTCCCTTCCCCTTAATACATTCAGTGGATTTTAAACTCTACAAAGGGGCGCCTCTTCTACTTTTTCTAGTCTTACTTTTTCTTCTGTCTATTTTCCATCATGTTGCCTGAAAGCGTTTTTATTTCTAATATAAATTTTTTGACCAAATAACCTTGAAATGGGGTATTGAGTATGTCTTTGGTATTTCAAACCAGAGTCTCACTTTTTGTGTACCTGAGATTCTGATTTGAAACACGAAAGAAATAATACATCCTAAACACGGGAAACAACATTAAAAAGAAGAGATTTCTGTATCATACAGCAAATCCCCACTGGCTAGTTATCTTACATACGGTAATGCATATGTTTCAAGACTACTCTCTCAATTTGCCCCACCCTCTCCTTCCCCTGCTGTGTCCACAAGACTGTTCCCTAGGCCTGCATCTCTATCTCTGCTCTGTGACAACCTAGAGGGGTGGGATGGGGTGACGGCTGGAGGAGGTTCAAGAGGAAGGGGACATATATATATTTATGGCTGATTCATGCTGTGGTGTGGCAAAAACCAACACGATATTGTAAAGCAATTATCCTCCAATTAAGATTTTTTTAATGGAAAAAAAGAAGAGATTTCTTTGAAGATTTGCACCCCTCGAAAGACAAACCCTCCATCAAGTAAACAGACTTACTTTTGTGTAAATGAAAATAATTGTTTTTCTGTTACTGAGGTCATGTGCTATACTGCACGCACTGCTAGAAAATAATCTTTTCCATGAAATACAATAAAATTTGATTTTAAGTCACTTAATAGCTTATAAACAGACTAGCAAAAATTCTGGTGAGATCTTGATTTGAAAATATGATGTTAAAATAACGAGTAAATATGTTGTAAATAATATTCAGAAATATATCATAACACTTTTAATATAACACAGAGAGTAAGAGGCAGGTAAATAACTTTTTATCAGAGACCATTAAAAGTTAATATTCACCATCTGATATTATATTTTAAATCTGTGGTCATTTAAGCTACTTTTTAAACTGCTGAGGTGTTCTGATAGTCTCTCATTGTAAATCAAAATTTAGGCAATTTTTTAAAAAGAAATTAGCTACCTGAAATAAAAGCTAGTTGTCATGTGAATCTTTATGGAGGCACTTTGATTTACTTAATAAGCTGTAAATGATTCTATTTGAGCTGTTACAGTGCATCAGTTAAATATATATTCACAATACAAAATGTGTCTACTAAATTTCTGTATTTTAAAAATCTTATGAAATATAGTAATTAGACATGTCCATTAACCATTTCTCAAGACTTTAATATCTCCATTTTCTAAGGGTGTTTTTTAACAACAAAAATAAATATAGCACTAGTGTAATAATAAGATAATGACTAAACTATCTATATATCAAAGTCACTTTGAAGACTAAGGCTTCTAAAACAATGACTGTCTCTAAGCCATCTGTCTCCTGTGCAGCATTTATGATAAAGTTAAGTCTTCCAGAATCTAGTAGTATAAAAAATGAGGAGTGATTTAATTTAGTAAGCCTGAATAGTATTGCAAGGAGATTATGCCAGGCAAATAGTATGGTGAAAGGAGTACTGGACTAGAGATCAGAAGACTATATTTTTCCCTCCCAGTTCTGTTACAATTCAGCTGTGTCATTTAGGTGAGTGAATTAGTACTCCTAGGTCTCACTTCCTTTGCCTAAAAAAATGAAGAGCAGATGATACCATTCTACTGGCAGAAAGCAAAGAGGAACTGAAGAGCTTCTTGATGAGAGTGAAAGGCGAGAGGGAGAAAGCGGACTTAAAATGCAACATCCAAAAAAGTAAGATCACGGCATCTGGTCCCATTACTTCATGGCAAATAGGTTGGGGGGAAAGTGGAAACAGTGACAGGTTTTATTTTCTTGGCCTCCAAAATCATGATGGATGATGACTGCAGCCATGAAATTAAAAGACGCTTGCTCCTTGGAAGAAAAGCTATGACAAACCTAGACAAAGTATTAAAAAACAGGGACATCACTTTGCTGATAAAGGTCCAGCGTAGTCATGTACGGACGTGAGAGTTGGACCATAAAGAAGGCCTAGCATCAAAGAATTGATGCTTTTGAACTGTGGTGCAGGAGAAGACTTTTGAGAGTCCCTTAGACTGCAAGGAGATCAAATCAGTCAATCTTAAAGGAAATCAACCCTGAATATTCATGGGAAGGACTGATGCTGAAGCAGAAGCTCCAATACTTTGGCCACCTGGTGCGAAGAGCTGACTCACAGGAAGAAACCCAAATGCTGGGAAAGACTGAGGACAGGAGAAGGGGGCAAGAGAGGATGAGATGGTAGGATGGCATTACTGACTCAATGGACATGAGTCTGAGCCAGCTCCAGGAGATAGTGAAGGACAAGGAAGCTAGGAGTACTGCAATTCATGGGGCTGCAAAGAGTTGGATATGACTTAGTAAGTGAACAACAGGACTCTTTCTAGCTCTGAAGTTCTACATGTCCACCATGGTTCCAACCCATGATGATGTATGGCATAAGGTTAACACCTAACTTTTGTGAACGCCATTAACCCATAAATCAGAGTTCCTACTAACACAATTCTTCAGATTTTGAGAGGATATAGATGGGCCACTCTTAAGGGGAAGGAATACATACTGCAGATGATTCTTTAAAAAAGCCAAATAGATAATAAAATTAGCCATAGTTTAGATGAGGTAGCTACATTCAATTAAATTCTGTGATACATTTTTTATTACTTCGACCTCCATGATGATGTTTTAAGCTCTGTAAATTATTGACTGATTTTAAGTAGAGTACGCAGCTCTACATAAACTGATGAAGGAATCAAAGTACCCACAAGAGGGCCTTATGAAGAGGCTCCCTCGCCATTTCTACTTTAGCTCCTAAAGTCTTTAGCTCCTAGAGTCTTAGTAATCAGAACACAGAATTTTCTTCCTTCTGAATGCTTCAAGTTAGTTAACCAAATTTTACCTATTTTCCACTTTTGCCATTAGGCCTCACAGGATGCTACAGTTTATACAGTCAGACTTGACAATAATTACATGTATAGTTTTCTCTTGTGGAATACTTAGTTATGTACCTCAGATATCTGTCTATCTATCTGTTTATTCATTCAACCACACACACATATACATATACCTGATACATACAGCTACACATATATACTTGCTATACATATATATGTGTGTATATAAACATATACAAATATATATATACACACACACACACACACACACACCCCTGCTTGCACATCATTAAATATTTATTCCTTGGAGTCATCAATTATAACTTTGAGTTACCAATACCAAACATGTAGAAATATTTCACACATTCCTCCCTCCCTAAGTTATTACAACCTTAGTACACACCAGTTTCATCTTTAGTTCACTAACAAGATAGGCTAGGTGGGGATATGTGAGTGAGCAGGGCCCTGTAAAACAGTCTCCAGAGAGAGAGAGAACACAATCTGAGAAGTTTAGATACCTAGAGATTAAAAAGGAAGGGCAATCATAGAGGGAGAAACAAATCAGAAAAGAGAGGTAGAAAATACTAATAACCAACTCGATTCGCATCACAGCAATTTACTCCTCAAGCAGACAATTCACATTCGTTCGAAAGCCAGAGTTCTTAGGTCAGTCTGGTTCAGTTTCAGCCTCAACAACTTGGTTAATGTGGTAGATTAATTGGATTATGCCTTCCTTATAAGCATGCTCTTTGCCATGTGACCCTGCAGTTGTTTGCAGCCTGGTTCACAAGCACACTGTCGCCCTACCCAGCTCGTCTAGCATTTCCTCACTTGTACTCTATAATCTGCTTACATGGACTTGCAGATTATTACATAGGCTTGAGGCTTTCCTGATAGCTCAATTGGTAAGGAATCCATCTGCAATGCAGGAGACCCCAGTTCAATTCCTGGGTCGGGAAGATCTGCTGGAGAAGGGATAGGCTATCCACTCCAGTATTCTGGCCTAGAGAATTCCGTCCATGGAGTCGCAAAGTTGGACATGGATACGAGTGAGCCACTTTCACTTCACTTCACTTTACATGGACTTGTGAGTCAGGAAATAAGATGTTCCATAGCTCACACCTGCCTCTGGTCTGTTCACTGTCTGGTATACACCTCTATCCTTTGTGGGATGAGTGTGCCTTCTCTACCTTTCAGACTCTGCCAAGGTTCCCCTCCTTGTAAGCCCTTTGCAGCTCACTGCCACACACTTCCCCAACTGCTGTGAGCTGCTACATTCAATCACATGTTGGCATTCCTTTGTGAACATTTATTTTTCTGTTTTCACTTACTTGTATTCACTCATCTCCCCAGAAAACTATGAGCACCTAGGGTAATGGAATTATGACTTTGTATTCCTAGCACTTAGAAGAGTATCTGAAAATAAGATTTCCAACTGATGAATGAATAAACAAACCACTCATGTTATTATTTCATGTTTTGGTTTTATATTTTATATTTGGTTATTTCACATATATACAGATTATATCACAATTAAAAGTAGCACAGTGCACTGGAAAGAATTCAGGCTTTGAAGCTGAAGAGGCCTCAGGTTTTGAGTCTGCCATGGACTCACTATGTAATCTAAGACATGTTTCTTAACCTGTTTGAACCTGCATCTTATCCATTATATATGAAGACTAATCCTTTATGGAGCTGTTACAAGGATTAAATGAAATAATACACAAAAAAATGCGTAACATACAGTAGCTCCCCTTCGCCTCTCTTTCTACTCTTCTCAAGTGATAATAAATTCCAAATTTTGAACTAACATATATGAACATAATGTCAGGCACTGTGCTAGGTTTAGCTTTATAGGCATTATCTCAATTCTCATAGCCACCCAATGGGAAGGTACTACTACTCTTCATTCTATAGTCAAAGAACCAGGGATCACAAGAGTGGCAAGCACTGCTCCACACTGCACAGCTTGTTAAGTGGCACAAAGGGATCTGACTCTTGATCCATGATTCTTCTCCCCTTATGCCTGGCCACCACCTTATCACATCACCCAAAGAAGACACAGCCTCAGGCTGATTCATATCCAGAGCTATTTCATAAAGACAGTAAGGGCTCAACAAATCTCTGTGAAAGTGGAAAAGAAAAGCACATAGATTGTACTAGAGGTTAAAAATAGATGTTTCTCTTTTTGATAATATGGTTTCTTATAGTCCACTTGAATATCCACAGTACTAGAGTAAATGAATAGATTTTATGACATTTACATAAAATAAAAGTTCTAGCCCTTTCACCAAAGAAGCTTATATGTTGTTACATTCAGAGATTACACTCAGTGCTGAAGTTTTAAATTACACTATAACATTTAAACTTTAATTTTAAATTGCTTTAAAGATGTCTTGTGCCTGACAAGATAACAATTCCCATTTTCTTCTCTTGGATGTTTAGATTTCCTGACATGATTGAGGTTGGAAAAAGAGTCAAAGAATTTTCCCAAATGGCTTTTGTTCTTTCTTTTCTTACGTTCCTTCACACCCCTGTGCTCCCAGTCTGCTCCTTTCCTGGAAATTCTGATACACCTGACAGTAAAGAATACTAGAAATGGCCAGAAAATTCAAAAAAAGACCATTTCCCCCCTGGATCTTAAAAATATAAATTTTTCAAATAATCAGAGAGAATGTGAAAAGTAAATATATCCATACACTCATGTATATTAAAAAGGGACAAAAATTGGATAAATAAAAACTTATGCTTAATTAATTGAATAAATAAACTTAAAAGAAAATTGCCATTGCAAAACTGAAATGAAAAGCTGATAAAATATATGCAACACACATGATAGCTATAGGGTAGTTTTCTTAAATTACAAAAAACTTATGAAAATCAAGAAAAAGAAGAACCTAATTAGAAAATAGGCTCTGGATAGTGCATTTATTAATACTGGATTCGGCTGTAACAGGAAACTCAAAATGTCAGTGGCTTTAACAAGACAGAAGTTTATTTCTCTCTGATATAGCTATATGAAGCTATCAGGAATCCAGACTGCTTCTACCTTGGGTTCCACAGTCTCAGCATGTGGCTTCCACCTCCAGGATCCAAAATGGTTGTTCAAGTTCCAGCCATTAAGTCTGCATTCTAGCCAGAAGAAAGAAGGACAGTAAAGGAGAGGGTATCACTTACATTTGAAAACATCTCCTAGAATCAGAGTACTTTTGTTTACACCCCATTGGCTAGAATTTAGTGGCTAACTTAGTTTCAGGGGAGTCTGAAAAATACAGCTTCCCTCTGCCCCTGAATGGCCTGGGCAATAGTCAGAGGTTCAGTTACAAAGAAAGAATGAGAAAAGAGGTCAGGAAACCACTGACAGCCTCCACCTCAGATATATATTGGCTGCTTGGTGGAGGGCAGAGAAATACAATAACCAATAAACATATAAAAAAAGAGGTAAACCTCATTCACAATTAAAGAACCGCAACACAAAATGTGACAATGAAAGCTTACTTTTTGCCTATAAAATAGCCCAAAATTTAGATGTCTGATGAAACCCACTGCTAAGAGAGGGAAACAGGCAAATTCCTACCACATAGGCTGGGCTGTACTCTGGTGCAAACTTTGGAGAAGACAGAACTTAAATTGTACCTGTTTTTGATTCAGCAGTTCCACTGTTAGACGTTTCTTCTATGGCTACACCCACAGAAGCTCACCAAGATGAGCGTATAGACGCATTCACCAAAGAATTCTTTTAGAAAACACTTTTAAAATGAAACTGAAGTGTTAGGTGAAGTATGATACAATCATATCATACAACAATTTTGAAAACTGATGTAAGTATATCAATACTGATGTAGAAATACATCCAAGTGAAATAAGAAGATTCAAAACAGTGCACGCTCATGTGCACGCACATGCATGCGTGCACATGTCTGTGTGTGTGTATAAAGAGAAAGAACCCGTTTGTATGAAAAAATACATAAATAAGTACAGACAGGAATTCCCCGGCAGTCCAGTGGCTAGGACTGTGTGCTTCCACTGCAAGGAGCCTGGTTCAGTCCCTGATTGGGGAACTGAGATCCCACATGCTGCACAGAGCAGCCAAAAAAGCAGTATAAACACATGCATGTGTACATCTATCTTTCCTTCTTTCTGGAAAGAGAATCACAGAAACTGCTAATCATTTACCGAAAAGGGGAGTAAACTGGAGAATGTATTACAAGGGAAAAGCTTTGAAAGTCCAAAATATTTTCTTTCTGTGTTTTTTTATCTTTAAAACTACTGAATCACAGTCAAAGGTTTTAAACTGGCAGTTCACAAAAGTCAAAATACAACTGATTAACAAACAAATGGGGAAAATGGTAACTGCCAATAGTAATCAAAAATATAAGGGAAATGAAATGTTTATTACCAATTAAAATTCAATTTAAAAAATTGTGATAATTGATGTTCGTGAAGGCATTAAAAAACAGGCATTCACAAATTGCTAGTGATGTACGAATTGATTGAACCATTTGGACTATAACTTGGCAACTGTCTTGAAATAGTTAATGCCATTTGACCCAACGATTCCATTTACGATTAGTTTCTTAATATTAATAACAGACAAAAATTAGAACTAATCTGATATTCAATAACAGAAGTACATTTAAGTAAGCTTTAGCCACTTGATGGAATATTATATGGCTATAAAATTTATGGTTATATTAACAAATAGTTGTAGAACACAGACAAATGCTGAGGCTTGACCAGGGGTCAGAAGCCTTTTCCTATTGAGGATCAGATAAATATTTCATGCTTTGCAAGCCATATGTCTCTGTTGCAACTACTAAACTCTGCTGTTGTAGCCCCAAAGCAACTATAGATAATATATGTAAATGAATGAGTGTGGCTATGTTCCAATAAAACTGCATTAATGAACACTGAAATTTGAATTTACCATAATTTTCACATCATGAAATATTATTCTTTTTTAATTCATTTTTTAAACATTTAAAAATGTAAAAACCATTCTTAGTTTACAGGCTATACAAAAACAGATGGAAAGTAGATTTGGTTCACAGGCTGTGCTTTTGCCCACCCTTGAGCAAGACTATATAAATGAAAATGAGATACACAAAATTACATATGATACTTGTTGTGAGGTATTGAGACTGCAGGAATTTTTTCCCTAAGCTTCTGAATTTTCCAATTATCTATAGCACTTTTATAACTAAAACTGCTTTATTTAAAAAGACTAATTTTATACATACTGAAACCCATATTTTAGTATAGTTAGGACTCTGAACTGTGTGGTCAAAATGAAATGTAATTGGTTTGTTAAAGGTCTCAGAGGGGAGGTCGTGAACCAAGTGTTTTCGCAAGTTTTGAAAATCGGATTTTAATTTAGCTGAGAACACTTTCCTCCTTCAACGTTTCCAGTTATCTAACTCATATCCACCATCTGACATTAAGTACACACACACGAGTAACTTGCACCTCTTACAAGCGTAGCTCCTCATGTGGAGTGGCTACTTACAACCTGCGTGCCTTCATTTAACTCCAAACAGCACTCCCCGCTGCCAAGTTACAACTTCTGTGGTCAAAACGCACACATGTCACACTCTCTCTGGGAACTATTAAGCAAAAGCTTTCTGACCACTTTTTCATTACTGAAGAATTTCCTCTTAAAGTTATAAGTCCTTTTTTATTCAATGTCAAAAATTTAGTAATATCTGGAAGCTATAAACTTAGACCTTTTAGCAGCATGTTTTTCTCCGAGTAGAAATACTAGCCATGCCCTCAGGTAAAAAAGAGCAGAAGAAGGAAGAAACATCTAAAATTGAAAGCTGTTTGAAAGAGATGGTTTTCCTTAATCTCCCTAACATGGTATCTGTCAGTCACATATTTCAACAAAATTAGCAACAAATTCGCTTGTTAAAAATCGAAACCCATTTTTTTCCTGCCCCTCCCTTGAAGGGCTGGTTTTTTATCAAACCTGAAATCCCCAGCCATTCTTCATGAAATGTTGCAAACAGTCTTCATTCCCCTGCTGATGATCGAAGAGATCCGTGCTATATTCCCCAGGGCTGCTGACCCTTTGACCAGGGTCCCAGCTGGGCCTTTCTGGAGGGACTGGTTATCTTGAGTTAAAAGAATGTGGCCTCTCTGTTTCTCAGTGAGAGAGGAACCCTTCAGATGTAAGACAAATCATGTGATCTGGGGTTCACATCTGTGGAATGCCTTCCAATCACAACAAGCACTGGGGCATACGTTCCAAAACAAACCACTTAGCTGGCAATGACATTTCCTTTACATGATAGGCAGGAATGCTACTTCTGATAGAACCAGGCCATTTCCAGCAGTCTCAAACCAAACCCATCTCTAGGGAGAACATCTTATAGAACTGTGAGAGTAACGCAGCAACCACAAAATTCCAAAATAACAGAGCTACGGATTCCATTTCAAGAACCTACTCCCTACATGACCAATTCCATATGATAAGACTTTCCCCAAGATAGCATTAGGACCCTAAATTAGCTCCACTCACTAATTCTTTTAATAGATATCTACTATCTATTAAAAGAATAAAACCAAAGAAGTAACTAAAATGCCTAGAAAGTGTCAGACACTGTTCAGGGTACTGGGATACAGAAGTGAATTACACACCAAAATTCTCTGCCTTTGGAGAGTTCGCCTTGTCCTTGACTACCTGTGTTTGGAGTCTGTTCTTAAATTATAATTTGTTCAATACTCTATAACCACACAACTGCTGTTTTGTAGTATTACATTTTGATGGACAATGGTACTTAGAGTTTGTTAGACTCGTTGTTCCATGGAAACAAGCAAGGTCCCAGTAATGAGTCACATTTCCCTAGTTCTTTCCTGACCAGATCACACACGACCTCAAACTCCCTGTCAAAAGTTGCTGGATGTCCGACATCCTTCCATCAGGCCCTGCTTCCAACGTTATTAGAGAGACTCATTGCGCCACATGGGCACCATCTTGACACAGACTAGCCCTACACCCACTCTTCCCTCTGAAACCTGTGGTAACTCTGACTGGAACCCAGTGTCTCACACTGTCTGTCATAAAACATTTCCTTCAGCTTCCACCTGTAGGCATCTTTTTCTCAGAGACCAGAAGCCAGTCCACAGGCCCGCACAGAGGAGAAGACCTACACTGCTTCTCTACTTCTCGTCACCTCCTCTGACCACTTGCCCACAAAACCTCCACTTGTCCTTCAACCATCACCAAGGCCCTCAGTCACATAAACTCCCCAAGAGCCTGCACACCACTTTTTCACAAAGGCCTTGATTTGTTTGAAATGCAACTCAGGTTAGGGCAGCCACAAGATAACAATTTTGACAAGGGTTTTAAAGCTCTTTTCTAAAATTGTTCATCTGTGATTCAAGTGTCTCGTCACGTTCTCTAGTCTACAAATGCACTTTTAATTTTTCTAAGCAAGTCATTCCTTCAGACTTCTCTCTTTTTTCTACTTGACCTCCACTTTATTGTATATTTACTTATTATCTGAGAATATTCAAATTTTCCCTTGAAGACAAGAAAAAATAGAACAGATGTAACTCATAACAAGTGTTAAGCATAGAGAATGAATCAGCCAGCAGTGTGAGATAAGAGGCAGAATCTATATGATAGGAAAAGGTATCAGTCGGTCCCCTGCAGGCCAGGCTACTCTCAGACAAACAAGAAAGAGGGAGAGATGCTTCACCTCCAGGTTAATGTCAGCCTCAAATTGCCCCCGATGGCTCAGCCAATAATCTGTCTGCCAAGGCAGGAGAAACAGGAGATGTGGGTTTGATGCCTGGGTTGGGAAGATCCCCTGAAGAAGGAAACGGCAAGCCACTCCAGTATTCTTTCCTAGAGAATCCTATGGACAGAGGAGCCTGGTGGGCTACAGTCCATAGAGTTGCAAAGAGTCAGACACGACTGAAGCACAGAACACAGGCAAACTGCCCCCAGAGCTACAGAGAAAACCCAAAGCTGTCCAGCTGCCTAAGTGGCAAGCTACAGAGACTGGCCAGGAGTATTTCTCAAGACAAGTGTGGATAAGTGGACCGAGGCATCTTCAGTCACCTAATCCCGCTTTCTCAGCGCTCCACCTTGTCCCATAACCTCAGGTGGAGAAGGCTGATGCAGCTGAGAGACAGGCCACTTGAACACCTTACGAGCAAGGAACCAGAGAGTAGGGTCTGTACCCCTGCTGCCTCCCTACCATCGGCTTCTTGCTGTGTGTTTTAGATTGATTTGCTAAACCATGTGATTTGAGGATCCTAATTTCATCTGTGAGACCTCCTGTTCTGTGAGTTCGGGAATAACCTGCCTGCTAGAGTCCTTGGAGGCTACCATTATGTTAAGGCAATCTCCCATAGACTCCTTTGCCCATGAGACTAATCAAAACGCTGATCCTGAAGCAAGCCCTGCCTTCTCCTATCTCAGATTCTCTCCTTCAAGCGGCTTTTTCTATTTAAAGGGAGGCTTTTTCTATTTAAAAGGAGACTTCTTCATTGGGTTTTCACAACTCACCTCAGGTATCACCTTGCCCTCAAACCTTCCCTGAATCCAGCCTCCCTACAGCTGGGTTACAACCCCTTCTTGGCGTTATCCAGACACCCCACACTGCTGCTTTTATAACAGCACGGCATCACAGTCTGCTGTGGGCTTCAGCCTGTGCTGTTTATTGTAGTAGCCACTGACCATATGCAATTCATTTTAAATTAATTAAAATTGAATTTCATGTAAAATTAAAATTTAGTTCCTCAGTCACACTGACTGTCCTCCACACATTCAACAGCCACGACTCGGCCAGCACAGTGTGCACAGTGGTCAGCGCTGGCGTGGAGTGTTCCTTCCTTGGCGGCGCCGACTATTTTACCTATGTTTGTTTCAGTATTACCAGTGGCTTGACTTGCCGCTGTTCAGTCACTAAGTCATGTCCAACCCTTTTGTAACCCACGGCCTGTAGCCTGCCAGGCTTCTCTGTCCATGGCATCCTCCAGGCAAGAATTCTGGAGCGGGTTGCCATGGCCTTCTCCAGGGGATCTTCCCGACCCAGGGATCGAACCTGCATCTCCCACATTGCCAGGTGAGTTCTTTACCTGGGAAGCCAGTGGCTTGACTAGTGACCAGTAGATCATAGCCGTACCATATGTTTGCTTATTTTTGACTGAATACACAGCTTCTAACCCATATTCCAAAGAAAGCCAACAGGAAGACATGATTTGATGTTAAACTTTTCTCTCTGAAAAGTATTTTAATTTCACAATGCTTAATTTTCATTCATTCTAACTTTCTCTGATTTCTCCTTTCTAAAGTGTTCAAAGTTGCAAAAGGAGTCTCACTGTCCCTTTCTGTGTTTGTCTTTCTCCACCTGGTGAGTGTCATCACAGAATTTCACCGTAGGCTGCTCTGAAAGTAAAGGAAAGAAGCCTGTGACAAGAAGACAAGAGGACAGTTATCTCGGCAAGAGTGCATCCACAAGGCACCCAGGCCGGAATCCTAGTTCTCTTGACCTAGATTTGCTGTATCAGAGAAAGACGCATTGCTTATTCTCCTGCTTAAATTTTCAATTTCTATACTCTCTTGAGAAAAGGATTCTATTATAAGCTAAATTTGGAGGCAATCTAATTGTTTGATGTAAACCTTCAAAGTTTCCTTTGAGTTGAATGTCTATCTGCTTGGGCAGAAAAGGGGAAAAGAGGGAATTTACATTCACTTTGCTAAACATTAGCATCTTTTGTTCAATCATTTGAATGCAGGACAGTTCTGGGAAACAGCTTAGAGAACAAGAGTTGACACATACAGTGGAAAATCTTTTAAGGTGCTTGGATTCAATGAGGGAGAAAGTGAGACGGAACCATGTTTCAGCTCCCTCACTGTGCTCCAGGCTGCAGGAACTCTGTGACAGCTCTCTGTCTCTCAGCTACACTTGACTGGCTTTGGCTGACATTCAGCTGTCAGACAGCAGCCCTCAACCAGGCCCCTAACATGCTCCACAGCTTCACCCAATTAACTCGCTTTCACTTGACACAGCAGCAAAAAGCTTCATAATAGGTGGTCAAGGTGCACGGCGTCTGCCTGCCCTCGACCTGCTCACACACAGCAAGATGTTTAACTACTTTCTTCTCGCCAACGTGCCCAGAACTAGGATGACTACAATCTAGTCACTCCCTCTACTGAACTGGACGGGAATCCAGGGAACAGTGGAGTGATGCACTAAGAACCTGCTCGAAAACAGAGCTCTAGATGACTAGAGCTAAATTCCAAATCAGTTCCGCAGGCCCTTCTGAGAAGATCTGATTTTTAGATGATCAAAACTTAATATCAACCAGCAATCAATTTATGGTTTCGTTGCCATTCAGTCGCTCAGTCGTGTCTGACTCCCTGCGATCCCATGGACTGCAGCACACCGGGCTTCCTTGTCCTTCCCTATCTCCCAGAGTTTGCTTACTTTTCATTTATGGTTAGTATCACAAATAAAAGGATTGTATTGATATAAAGATGACCTGAGGTAGGAAAAACTTTTGACAAGTAAGAGCAGAAAGCTCTAGGCACAATTCAAGAGTACGGAATTCAGCCTTTGCTCATAAAAATGTCCTGCTGTTTAGCCTTTCAGGTGAAATACACTGTACTTGAAAATAGACTTGGCTAAGAATTAAAAACTTTTATACTTACTTTGAAAAATTATCTGAGTAATTTACACATTTTCTTTCATCTCTCAATACATTCAGACCTAAGTATATAACCAGTTTTCACTTATTTGCACGCTGAAGATCTGAAAATTTTTTTTAATGTTATGTAAAGAAAAGTAATATAAACTGTACTGTCTTTGGTTCCCTACATTTATAAACCCATGTGAGGAAGAGGCCACCAAAAAGTCACTTTATGATAGGATTCTTCATTATTGACATCCAAATGCAGATTCTTGTAGCTGTTACCAAGACAGAGTTACGATTTCAATTCCAAGGACCCTATCAGTGATCAGAGCCGAAAATCTAATTAAAGAAATGGGAATGGTAGCCTCTAGCACCACGAACTAATTCTAGGAGAAATTTACCACTACTTTACACCGAGCAAAGCAGAGTTTAAGCATACCTTGCCATTCGATATGCATCTGAGATGATGACCTAAGCTTTTGGAGTCAAGTCTGTAAGTAGCAGCGCTTTTGTGACATGCCTCCAAACTGAAGGAAATCTTTCTGTACATAAAATCTTATTTGTTGTTTTGAACACTGCTCATTTCTTACCAGAAGCTCAAGGCAGGGATAGATCTTGATTCAATTGCTGGACACTTAGGAAATCACACGGCATCCATTTTATCCATCAAGCCCTGTCATTTTTTCCATCTGTATTATCTGGCCACAGTCTAATCCTTCTCCATCGCCACTGTTACTGACCTCATACAAGTAATTTTCACTTCTCACTTGGTCTTCTTTAATATGACTTATCACAATTCATTACAAGTATTCATGTATATGTCTGTCTTCTCCAAACACCTTCAGATCCCTAAGAGAAGGTCCCTTATCTCATCCTATAAAGGATGTAATATAATTATAATATAATGCTTAAGAGTGCCAAATGCTTAAAGCACTTTAGGTTCATAGTGCATAGGCTCAAATCTTACACTCTATACTGGTAGTTTCTTCATCTAAGAAGTGATAATAACCCTCCTTTGATAGGACAATGAAAATTAAATTAGTAATATACATCAACTGCTTACCAACTGCTCAGCACAATGGCTAGCAAATAGTAAGCCTTCAATGAATGCTGGTATTGTTGTTATTACTCTTATTATAACATCTTTAGAACTTGGCAAAGTACATAGCACATAGGAGGTAATAAATGCATGGTGAAGGAGTAATTAGGTAATAATTAGGTAATCTTTTTGTTTCATTTCAGGATGATATAAAGAATAAAAATTGTTCATGAAGAATATGAATGATGGATTTAAAACTTTTAAGTTCTGATACTATCAGTTTATAGAAATAAATAAGCATTGAAAATATCTAAATTTTTAAAAATCAGCAAGAATTTGAGGTTTCTTAGGTATTTTTTCTGAGCAAACAACATGCTCTTCTGAGCATAAAGAAAAATGGTTTTTATTGTTTAAAAATAAACATTTTTAACTACATTCCTTTTTTAGAGATTTGATGGCTTGCTTATTCAATATGAGGATGACCTCATTATCTACAGAATTTTTAAGGAATGTGAATAAAAGGTTTATTTGAAAGGAAGGTTTTACTTAGGATACTTTTCAAAAATGATCTTAATTTTTTTTCCCTGAACACAGCTTTACATTTTTCTATCTCAAAGCTACTGAACATCTTAACCAGGAGTTTGGATTGATATAGGCATACTTCCTGGGCTGAAATGCACAAAAATAACAGGCCATGTTTTATAAATATTATATGTCCTTTAAGTAAAGACATCAAAAAACAGTTAATCCTTTACAATTTAAAAAAGTTATTGGTATTTGAAGTATAAAAAAAAAATTTGCCACACTTTTCTATTTTAGCTTGGTTTACAGCCACCCTAAGTAATGCCTTTTATAAAATTAAATCCCACATTAAACTTACGAACTGTATTAGTTTCCCAGGGCTGCTATTACAAACTGCCACAAACTGGGTGGCTAAGAAAAACAGAAATTTATTCTCTAACAGTTCTGGAGGCTAAAAGTCTGAAATCGAGGTACTGGCAGGACTGTGCTTCCTCCCAGGACTCTGGGGAAGAATTCTTCCTTGCCCCTCCCACCTTCTGGTAGTGACTGGAAATCACCATCACTCCTTAGTCTGGAGCTGCCTCACTTCAGTGTCTACCTCTGTCTTCACATGGCCACCTACCCTCTCTGTGTGGCTCCCCTTAAAAGGACACCGGTCACTGGATGTAGGGCCTGCTCTATCCAGTATGAAGTCATCCTAATTTAACTGACTATATCTGCAAAGGCCTTATTTCCAAATAAGGTTACATTCTGAGGTGCTGAGCAAACACAGAGGACTCTCTTCAGTCTACTATCACAACTACCAACAGCGTAAGAAGGAACAAATTAGGGTTATTATTCTTTTAATTTGGGGCTCAGGGTACCTATGCAGTTCTACTTCAGGCTGTTTTAGATACTAGCTCAATTATTAGCTCAGCAAAACCTTGAGGATTTCCTAAGCCCTATTAACTTCTAAAGGTCATTGTTCATAAACATCACCTCTCACTGAAGCTTTATATTTAGTCTTCAAATGTTATAAGCAAATGGAGCAAACATTTTTGGAGGCCTCGTTACATATGAAAGTGAACTAACCTTTTCCCCCTTCATTTCTAGTTGCTGAATATTTTACTTGCATTGTAAACAAAATACATTCAGAAAGCAGTAGTATTTTTCAAGTGTATTAAATGATGCCCTGATAAACACAAGCTTTTATCCAAAAGTTCCAAAAACACCCTATGAAAGAAATTTTTTAATGTCTGTGAACATTAGGTTTCAGAAACTTTCTAATATATATGCAACTATAATTTTCTAATAAATACATACAGAAATGTTTTATAACAATAATGATACACATGGGTTATTGTTCCATTATCCAAATTCATGTGATAGCAGTTTGCTATCTCTCCCAAATCCCAAAGTAGCTTGATTTGTTAGGATCATGGTTTTCACTTTTTAAATAGACACAATTTTACTATAATAGGATATTATTTATGCAAAGAAATGAAACAGATTAAAATGTTAATTTTAAAACTTAAGAAACAAAACCTCTGCATTCAAGGAAAAAATATAAAATTGATGACGTCTACCATCAATAAGCCAAGCATTTAGAAATGAACCTTGAAACCTAACTATATAAGTTAATTTTAGGCAAAGAAACAAAAACACCAATCAGAAGGCGTTCTAATGCTAACTCCAAAGCTCTGCCTAGAAAAGGGGAGTTAACACCTTCGTAGTCCCTTCTTATGTTGAGAACGGGTACAAATCATAATTCTATGCTCAGCTGATTAGAATATGATTGAAATGGCATTAATAATAATAGCAGAGGCTCTATAGTTATCCTTCCTCTTAATCTCCATACAAGCCTAAAGAGAGAAGCTACTAGTATCCTCATTTTTGCATGTGAGGAAACTGAAGCACTGTTGAAGAGGCTGTTAACGAGTTTCACGTGGTTAGCCAAGTGGTGAAGCCAGGATCTGAACACTCCTAACGCCAGGGTCCCACACCCAGCCACTGTGAATGAGCTCTTGAGTTGGACTGCCTGTGTTCAAAGCTTTGCTTCAGCACTGGGTAAGCCATACAATAGGGAGATAACAACGGTACCCAAAATAATATATAACCACAGGGGTATTGTGGTATTAACTAAACTAATACATACTAGGTTCTGAGAATGTTGCTTTATACATGGGAAGTACTGGATAAATGTGAGCTAATCTCCTCCTCCTCCTCTTCCTGCTCTATACCAGCCAGCTCTCGGGCTTGAAAACCATGTATATATCCCTAAGCTCTGCCTCACATTCCTAGACTGTGCCTTGTCTGGTAGCTACTTTTTCTTGGTCACAGGGGGCTTCGATAAGAAAATGATTTAGGCCAAGAAGAAAAGTGCTGGGCACAGTACTTTACCCAGAGCCAGCAGTCTCAGTTCCCTGGCTTACTAGCTGGATGGTGTAGCACAAATCACACAGGCTTTCTGAATCTCACACATAATACCTTCATCACTAAAAGCTGTAAGGTGGTATACACTGGGTATATTTTGAAAACTGTAAATAACTGCAGAAACCAAACTGTCATAGTTATGAGGAAAATGTCAACTCATAGCTTGACCATGAATACATATACGCCAGCAGCAACCTATTTCTGCTCACATAGTTCTCCCTATCTGGAGTTCCTTATTCAACCCCTATCATTCCTTCAAAATCAAGCTCAAATACAAATTCTCTTTAATGGCTGAGTAATACTCCATTGTGTATATGTACCACACCTTTCTTATCCATTCATCTGCTGATGGACATCTAGGTTGTTTCCATGTTCTGGCTATTATAAACAGTGCTGCGATGAACATTGGGGTACATGTGTCTCTTTCTATTCTGGTTTCCTCGGTGTGTATGCCCAGCAGTGGGATTGCTGGGTCATAAGGCAATTCTATTTGCAATTTTTTAAGGAATCTCCACACTGTTCTCCATAGTGGCTGTACTAGTTTGCATTCCCACCAACAATGTAAAAGGGTTCCCTTTTCTCCACACCCTCTCCAGCATTTATTGCTTGCAGACTTCTGGATCACAGCCATTCTGACTGGTGTGAAGTGGTACCTCATTGTGGTTTTGATTTGCATTTCTCTGATAATGAGTGATGTTGAGCATCTTTTCATGTGTTTGTTAGCCATCCGTATGTCTTCTTTGGAGAAATGTCTATTTAGGTCTTTGGCCCATTTTTTGATTGGGTCATTTATTTTTCTGGAATTGAGCTGCATAAGTTGCTTGTATATTTTTGAGATTAGTTGTTTGTCAGTTGCTTCATTTGCTATTATTTTCTCCCAATCAGAAAAACATTCTAGCCACCCCAGTCAAAATAAATCTAACTTTTACAAATCTATGGTTATTTGTCATCTTACAGCTTGATGGGAGCCTGTCCTGACTCATGAACTAGATTACAAATTTTATCAAATCAGCAACTCTTCATTATGCCTTTCTGTATTCAAGGAATATCCAGACACAATTATCTTCCTTACATAAAATATGACAAGAGAGAGAGAGCTCTAAAAGATTTTAGAACTCTTCAAAGAGGAATAAAGCTCACTGACTGATTCAACAAACTTTTGTTGGTCACTTAGTAAAGAGTCAGGCATAATGTGGGTAGGCACTAAGGATGTAAGGATGATTAAACACAATTCCTGACTTCCAGACCAAGCTTAGACTCAAGCTTAGCAAAATGAAATATGTATGCAGATCTGAAGGCTTTGATCTTGGTCTAGTTCTAGATGTACAGGTCAGGTCTGAATAAGTAACAGTGATTTGACATACTCCTTGAAGGTATTAAAGTTGGTTCTTGGGACCTGACCTTTTTTTAACTTTTTTTCTTAAATTGTTAAGAATCACTAAAGGAGAAAGTTTACCAATGCTCCCAAGATTTTTCAAAGCCAAGAACAGTCCCTGGATCAACTGGAATCTTGGAAGAAGCTGAAGTGGGAATAATATAGCCTGAAAACTTGAAAATAAATTCATAACCCTAAGTGCATAAAAAAATCCATCATAAGTACCTGGGGGGATATTTCTCAATTCTATGATCCCAGAGGTTTGTGACCTTGTACAGGAGGCAGTGATCAAGATCATCCTCAAGAAAAAGAAATGGAAAATGGCAAAATAGTTGTCTGAGGCTGCTAAGTCACTTCAGTGTCCGATTCTGTGCGATCCCATGGACAGCAGCTCACCAGGCTCCTCTGTCCACAGGATTCTCCAGGCAAGAATAGTGGAGTGGGTTGCCATTTCCTTCTCCATTGTCTGAGGAGGTCTTACAAATAGCTGAGAAAAGAAGAGAAGCCAAAGGCAAAGAAGAAAAGGAAAGATACTTCCATCTGAATGCAGAATTCCAAAGAATAGCAAGGAGAGATAAGAAAGCCTTCCTCAGTGATCAATGCAAAGAAATAGAGGAAAACAACAGAATGGGAAAGGCTAGAGATCTCTTCAAGAAAATTAGAGATACCAAAGGAATATTTCATGCAAAGATGGGCACAATAAAGGACAGAAATGGTATGGACCTAACAGAAGCAGAAGATACTAAGAAGAGGTGGCAAGAATACACAGAAGAGCTATACAAAAAAGATCTTCATGACCCAGATAACCACAATGGTGTGATCACTCACCTAGAGCCAGACATCCTGGAATACGAAGTCAAGTGTGCCTTAGGAAGCATCACTATGAACAAAGCTAATGGAGGTGATCCATCACATTCCAGTTGAGCTATTTCAAATCCTAAAATAAGATGCTATTAAAGTGTTGCACTCAATATGCCAGCAAATTTGGAAAACTCAGCATGGCCACAGGACTGGAAAATGTCAGTTTTCATTCCAATCCAAAAGAAGGGCAATGCCAAAGAGTGTTCAAACAATTGCACTCATCTCACACACTAGCAAAGTAATGCTCAAAATTCTCCAAGCCCGGCTTCAACAGTATGTGAACCATGAACTTTCAGATGTTCAAGCTGGATTTAGAAAAGGCAGAGGAACCAGAGTTCAAATTGCCAACATCTACTGGATCATTGAAAAAGCACAAGAGTTCCAGAAAAACATCTACTTCTGCTTTATTAACTATGCCAAAGCCTTTGACTGTATGGATCACAACAAACAGTGGAAAATTCTTGAGAGAAGGGAATACCAGACCACCTGACCTGCCTCCTGAGAAATCTGTATGCAGGTCAATAAAACAGTTAGAGCTGGACATGGAATAACAGACTGGTTCCAAATTGGGATAGGAGAATGTCAAGGCTGTATGTTGTCACCCTGATTATTTAACTTATATGCAGAGTACATCATGCAAAATGCTGGGCTGGATGAAGCAGAGGCTGGAATCAAGGTTTTGGGAAGAAATATCAATAACCTCAGATATGCAGATGACACCACACTTATGGCAGAAAGTGAAGAAGAACTAAAGAGCCTCTTGATGAAAGTGAAAGAGGAGAGTGAAAAAGCTGGCTTAAAACTCCACATTCAGAAAACGAAGATCATGGCATCCGGTCCCATCACTTCTTGGCAAATAGATGGGGAAACAATGGAAACAGCGACAGACTTTATTTTCTTGGGCTCCAAACTCACTACAGATGGAGACTGCAGCCATGAAACTAAAAAATGCTTGCTCCTTGGAAGAAAAGCTATGACCAACCTAGACAGCATGCTAAAAAGCAAAGACATTACTTTGCCAACAAAGGTCTGTCTAGTCAAGGTTATAGTTTTTCCAGTAGTCATGTATGGATATGAGATTTGGACTATAAAGCTGAGTGCCAAAGAAATGATATACTTG
Organism: Redunca redunca; assembly: GCA_006410935.1. Classification (NCBI taxonomy): domain Eukaryota; kingdom Metazoa; phylum Chordata; class Mammalia; order Artiodactyla; family Bovidae; genus Redunca; species Redunca redunca. Next base: position 103,505 of record SJYQ01000391.1, on the reverse strand, counting down.
AACTGTGGTGTTGGAGAAGATTCTTTAGAGTTCCTTGGAATGCAAAGAGATCCAGTCAATCCTAAAGGAAATCAGTCCTGACACTCATTGGAAGGACTGATGCTGAAGCTGAAACTCCAATATTTTGGCCACCTGATGCGAAGAACTGACTCATTGGAAAAGACCCTGATGCTGGGAAAGATTGAAGGTGGGAGAAGGGGGTGACAGAGGATGAGATGGTTGGATGGTTCAACCAACTCAATGGACATGAGTTTGAGCAAGCGCCGCAAGTTGGTGATGGACAGAGAAGCCTGGCGTGCTGCAGTCCATGGGGTCGCAAAGAGTCAGACACTACTCAGTAACTGAAGATCTCAAAATAAATATACAGTTTTTAAACTTTAGATTTATTCATTTAATAAATAAATATTAACTCACTGCTATGACATGCTTAATTCTTACATAATTTCTTATCAATGAACCTGTTTTTTAAAATATACAGTGTTCTCACTATTTTATAGAAATAAAAGCAGGCACAAGTTCTTGTCATCATCTGTATGATGTACCCCCTATGCCTTGCAGAGTTTCTGAATTCATCAATAAATATTTGCTTCTGACTTCTGCTCCTCTTATCCTTAAACTGATGCCCAGCTGCCATCATGCCAATTCTAGGGTCACGGAATTAAATGCATCAGTGACAACAGTGACAAACCTGTAACAATGCTGAGAAACACACATGTACTATGGAATCATTATTACGTTGCCATGAACCTCAGAGGAAACAGGAAATCTTCAAACCGAAAACGAACATCACAAAGAGCTGACAAGACAGCCAGCGGTTTAACTCAGGACCTGTCTCCTGACTCAGTTCGGTCTGGGTTCAGCAGCTGCAGTCAGGGTTCAGGGCTATTCTCAAGTGCACTGACATTCCTATCACCAGATTCTTAAACTGGTTTTCTGTCTTTCTTTTTTTAATTTCCCATTCTACATGGCTACAAATATTGTAGGAGCTCTTTATCAGAGTTTAGAATTTTTATACATAAATAAAGCAAAGAACAAGTCAATATTAAAAGGAAATTAAATTTCTAGAATACCTTTTATCTTTCTTATGGTAAAGAAACAGATTTCTTTCCCTTAGGGATATGAAATGTAAACATACAAAGATTATTTGTTGCAAAATTATGATTTCTACTAAACTAAAATGTGTATCCTAAGCACACCCTTTACGTGAATTTAGGCCTTAAACCAACAGTTCTTCTATTCTTTGTATTATTTTTAAGGCCCACAGATGGTCAACTAGAATATTCACCATCACCAATATCACTTGTTTACTATATTTATATATTTCATACTATATTTCAGTATGCGAGGGACTGTATAAGATACTAACAAAGACACAACTCCTGATCCCAGGTGAAATTCAAATACAGCCACATATGAGAAAGTTCTTTCTTTTCCCCTTTTTCTTCCCTTAAGAAAAGGGGTTGAGGAGACCATAGAAACAACATTTTCAGTAGTAACTTGACATAACAAATGATCTTAAAAAGAAAAAAATTCTGAACCCAGAGACAGAGGACCAATCATAGCCACACGCTTGGCTTTCTGATAAACTGAATTTCTGAACAGGTTGGTAAACTTTAAGTTGGACCACATAATTTGGAATTTGTGATGGAACTCTGGGCAAACTATTGCTATGTCCCAGACACTGTGCTAATATCTAGGAATAGAACAATTTCCGATTTACATGGCACTTCCAGGCTAATGAGGTTAGTTAATTAACAACCAGTTACAATCTGGTATGGCTAATGTTAGAAGAGTACAACAAGGTGCTTGAGGAGAGATTTGGAATTTAAAACTTAGGGGGAAAATAAACTGAGCACCAGGTAGAAAATAATATTCCAAACAAAGTAATCAGCAAATATCAAGGCTTGTGAGAGAGACTACCTGGCACTAATTTTTACTAATTTAAGTAAAAAACTGATTTAATAAAATCCACAATTAATAGACTGGTAACCCTACAAATATCATGATTGATAATGTTCTATTAGGTCTTCCCACTTTGTGATTAAAAATGAATCGACTTATATAATATATACTTTGCTTCTAAATCACTAGTTGAAACAGAGGGTTTTAGGCCGCTGCTTATTGTCCAAGATGTTTTTCAAACTACACATTCTACGTCTTTTCAATAAATAGACAATTTGAATAAATTTTCACACTTTTATATTTTTAACACTGGATTTGAAACACTAAAAGCATCAAAATGTTGGTATAAGAATTTTGATCCAATGAGTGGGACTTATGGTTCTGGGGAAAATCATCTGAAATAACCTTCCATATCTGTTTTTCTTTTTTGATTCCTTACTACCACTGTATTTCAACATCAGTGTTTTTTATGCCTGCTACCTCATCCAGTGTTAAGGTATGGGTGCAAATGAAGTAAGAATAAGAATAAAAAGTTAACCTGTAAGAATGGTTAAAAGTACAATGGTATTCCCAAAGTGCTCAACTAAGTAAAAACTTAGCTAAGAGCTTCCTGGAGAATCCCAGAGGAACCCAGTGGGCTACAGTCCATAGGATCGCAGTAGCAACTGAGCACAAGCAAGGAATCAGGAGTTTCTATGAGCTCCTGTAAGTTCCACTAGTCAGCATGCTAACTTTATATGCATTCAGCGGCTATCAGCATTCCATTACAAAGGTAAAAATATTTAAACCTTCGTTTTCTTTATTAATCTAAAAAACAGGAACTGAAACATGCCATTATTATCATTAATGACCTGAATCCTCAGAGAAACCTGCCAAATGAGTGAGTTAACACAGAAGTGACACAAACCCATAAAAGGACAGCCTTTAATTTGTACCTACATGCTTCAGAAGGCTACCAAGTGGAACAGAGGTTGTGACAGAATTAATAACGTGAAAGGAAAAGCATCTGTTTAGTACTAGAAGGTACCCTAGAGACCCTCTGGTCAAATCTCCTCTTTTTACAACTCTGAAAATTCCCAGAGAAGTTATTTGCTCAGGAGCATACAGCTAGCGTGGCAGTGCCAGGAGTTCCTAACTCTTGCCCCCTCAGTCCAGTGTGTTTCCACTGTGCTGACTTAGGGGCACGAGCCTTCAACTCCTCTGCACCTCAAAAATCACAGGTAGAAACACGGGAGAGAGAAAGCCATGATAGCAGTCAGTACATGAGAGTTGTGATGAGGAGACAGAGAAAATCAGTGAAATGTTGGGTAGGCTGGCCAACTTTTATATCCTTGTTGGTTCCCAAATTCGGTCTGCAAGGCTGGCTTTATGCAAAGGGTTCTCCCCTTACTCCCATAAGGAAATTCTGTGAATATCCCTACCAAAAGGGAAGTTGAGGCATGAAGTCAGTTACCTCAGCACTTCTGTTGCCCTGTAAATTTCCTTCAGTTATTGAAAAATAGAAATGACCATAGCTGACTTAGAGCTTAACTGGATAAGAAAGCCAAGTATAAGATGTAGACTAAAAAACATGCTAAGACATGATTTTATTTTCTTAAAGGTTAACTATATGCTTTTACCCAAAATATGTTCATCACTATTCTCCCCAAAACAAATGATAAAAAGTTTTCAGTATATATTTAATGAAAAAATCACCATCAGCAATCAAGGTCAACAGCTGTTCGTTAAAAAGTTTATGCACAGGGAATTCCCTGGTGGTCCAGTGGCTGAAAAGTCCCCTGCCTCCCCTGCCAATGCAGGGGACACAGGTTTGATCCCTGGTCCAGGAAGATTCCACCTGCTATGCGGCAACCAAGCCCGTGCAGCATAACTACCGAACCCGTGCTCTAGAGCCCGCAAGTTGCAGCTACTGAGCTTGTGTATTGTAACTACTGAAGCCTGCATGCCCTACAGCCCATGCTCTGCAACAAGAGAAGCCACCGCAATGAGAAGCCTGTGCATCACAACTAGAGAAGTCTCTGCTCGCCTCAACTAGAGAAAGCCCGCAGGCAGCAACAAACACCCAGTGCAGCCAAAAATAAGTAAGTCCATTTATGCATAAAGCAAAAACATTTGTTGTTCCTATCTTCTTGATATGACAGGAGTCCTCAAGCATTTCTAAAGCATAAGTCTTTTGTTAAATGAAATCTTACTCAGAAATTTAATTTCTGAACTAAAATAAGATAAAAGTAAAGTTAGTGGCTCAGATGGTAAGGAATCTGCTTGCAATGCAGGAGACATACATTCAATCCCTAGGTCGGGAAGATGCCACGGAGAAAGGAATGGCTACCCACTCCAGTATTCTTGCCTGGAGAATTCCATGGACAGAGGAGCCTGGCGGGCGACAGTCCATGGGGTCACAGAGAGTTGGACATGACTGAGCAACTAATACAAAGTTACCCTGCTTAGAATGAGGCAGGAGTGAGAACTCTGTTTTCTAGTCTTCCCTGCTCCCACCCTGAGATACTCATATGAAACAGGGATAAATAAGACTGAGACTTACTGAATGGCTGTTTCTAATAAACAATAAATCCCTCTATACCTAGCTTTCTTAGTTCTGAAATAGGCATCTATTTAAACTCTTCCAAATATTGCTAAAAAGCATTACTACACACCTGATGCCTTTGGTTATCAGTGCCATTAAAAAGAAGCAGCAATGAGGTTATAAAATCCAAATTATTTTAATAACTTTACCTTAAATTTCTTGGTTCTTTTACCTGCTTTGGGAAAGACATTTAGCTTCTTTTAAAGAATTGGAAGATTTTATATCCAAATAAACAAGGGTCAGGAAATGTTTAAGTAAACAAACCAAGATTAAAAAAAAAAAAAAGATTACTCCATAGGCAAAGACAACAATATATAAATAATGAATACCTATTTTTCTATACAGGATATGTATATATGCTGCTGCTGCTGCTGCTAAGTCGCTTCAGTCGTGTCCGACTCTGTGCGACCCCACTGACAGCAGCCCACCAGGCTCTCCCGTCCCTATATAGCTATATACATATATCTAGATTCAAAACTCCTTCCTAGGCCACCTTCTTTTTGCAAAAAAACAAAAGGTTATACTGTCAAGAAAAGTCAAAAAAGATAGGGAATACCCAAGAATCTATAATATCAAAAATGCTACTTAATAAAATATTTTAAAATTTAAGTCATAAGCCTCCAAGAGGATTAACAAAATAATGTATCAAAACAATCACAGTGGCATGATAAAATTAGATATAACTTGTACTGTATACAATCTATATGATATGTAGTTTCAACCAAATTCCTATTTCCAGTTAGAATGCATCAGAAATAAGACGGTGGCAACTAGAAACATAAAGCTGTAACCTATGCTGGCCCTCACATTCTGGAAGGGTACCTTTCCAATGGGGTCAGACAAACATTCAGAACAAAAGGAGAGCCAAAGGAATGAGCTGAATTCAGATTCGATCAAAGCATGCCCGAAGCCAAAGTTCTGGGGAGCTAAGGCAGCTGTGTCTTCCCGGTTTCTCAGCTGACATAGAATCTTAAGAACAAGTGCAATATACCCAAACTTCAAACCGATATAACATGGAAGGGTGTACTCTTTCAATTCTCTGTGCAAAACACAACTTCAAAAGGAATGAGGAAGGCCCTTTGTTCTAGGTAAAAGGCTTTAACCAGAGAGACCTGGTGAATCCACCACTCTTCAGACACAGTCATTTTTCACTGAAAGAAAAAAAGAATAGCTTTTTTATTTTGGACAGAAAACTATAAAACTTTTATTAAAGTGTAAATGTTCTTGTCTCTTAACAACCTAAAGGCACATTCAACTTAAACTTGGTCTTTCTTAATGTGTCTCTACTATTTCGTAACCTGGAATCCATTTTCTAAGAAAAAGGCTTATTTCTACTGTTAGGTCAAGCATGGGTTTTGGACACACAGACAAGGGTTTCCATCTTAGATCCCGCACAGCATGGCAATGGGCAGATTACTTATCCTCTCTGGGACTGAGCTGCCTTGCCTGCAGTATGCACGTGTGCTCCATCGTGTCTGACTCTCTGTGACCCCATGGACTGTAGCCAACAGGCTCCTCTATCCATGGGTTTTCCCAGGCAAGAATACAGGAGTGGTTTGCCATTTCCTCCTCCAGGAGATCTTCCCGACCCAGGGATCAAATCCATGTCTCTCGTGGCATATGCACTGGCAAGAGAATTCCTAACCACTGAGCCACCTGGGAAGCCCTACCTGCAATATGGGGAAACAATCTCTCTCATAAGATCAATATGAAGATTAAATAAAATAACAAATGGAGTAGATATAGATAGAAAATGTCTCTATCGCACCTGTCAATTAGAAAATATTACTCACATTACTGGGGGATTATTAATATAAACTCAGCTTTGAATTAGTTGCCCAGCTTTCTCCTTAAGGACACGCACAGTATATCATCAACACAACTCTTCATCCATCCACTCCCCACAATCAACTACCTATGCATGAACTCTTAATTTGATGAGTAAACAAAAGTTTGCTTGTCCATATGTGGTTTAAAGTGAGTCCCTTAATTGTTCAACAAGCCTAACTAGTAGAAAAAGATGTGCCTTGACCACCCACTTTGTTGGATTTAATGTCTTGGGCGTGGGAGATTTCATTTAAAGAAATTATTTAGCTCTCTCTTGAGCATTCAGTTTGGCATAAATCATGTATTTTCAAGCAAAAGTTTCTTCCAAAATTATGAGAATTATGAGTCTTTATGTTTGTTGTTCAGCTGTCCACCTTACTTTTTTGGTATTACATTTTATTTAATGTCTACTTTTTAAATATAGACAAATTTTTTAAAAATTCATAGCACAGAAGGGGAGTTTTAGTCATCTAAAATACAATGGAACTGGAACAACTTTAAATATGTAGCTCTAACATTTATATCAGTGACAATTGTATTGAAACTTCCAGAGTGTTGGAACCGTCTAATTATTAAGACTTTTACTTGCCCTGCAGGTGTAAATACATGAGTGTAATAAGCTTTCTCACTATGAAAAAAACATACTTATATTAATATATTAAAAACGATTTAATGAGGTCCGTTTCCTTCCAAAAGTAAACTGAGGTTGTGTCTGAACCAGCTTGAGGCAAGGGAAGTTTCAAACATAACGTTTTTTAAAACTAGCCATTATTTCCCCTGTTGAAAAAAAATATTGCAATTTTATTTCCTAACAGCAAATGAAACTGTCAGGAAAATTTAGGTGTAATAAAATTGGGTGGTTAAACCAACATGCTGGGCTTGAAATAAAACTGAATTAAAGGAATTAAAATTAATTCTTATGTCAGTCAACCCTTTAAAAATACTACTCAAAACTTACCGTTTTTACAAACAGAACTTCCTTGTTCTTGATAAAGTACAAGTTAACCATCTCCTTAATGACCATTAATAGTGCTGCAGTTGAAATTGTGCATCGAACAATGTTTTGCATAAAAATGTGTTGCTTCTGGCAACTTTTCTTCTTAAATAAAAAGTTGTCAAGCAGGGTGACTTTAGCGGTACAGAGTTTTAAAACTGTGGATTCAGTCCAAGGTTAGCTAATAACGGCTGACATGCCCTGGAATCTTGAGGCCTAAATCAACATTGTTTTCACAGCTGTAATTAAGCCACCTAATCAGAAGCACATTTTGACGGGACAGTTTCTGGAAGCCAGACATTACAATTTCTTATGCCTGGAGCGCAGTGGCTCACGAGAGGTCCTCGTTTAATTTCAGGTTAAAAAGAAGGAAGGCTGGGGGGGCAGTAAAATAAAAGGTCTATTTTTTTTTTTAAGCAACACAACTGCTGAAATGAAGCAGGCCTATGTGTTCATGCCTTGACCAGCTTTGCATCCCACCCTCCTCTGGCTCTCTGCTGAGTCCCCCAACTCTCAAGCGGCAGCTGCACACAGTGAGATGAAGGATCCCTGCCAAGATCAACAGATGAGCTGGTCTAAACTGGCTCTCTGTGTGTTCTGATTGTAAATTGTGCTGGTGATGATTAGAGAACTCTAACACAGGATGTCGACTCTTAAAACTGTCCAGAGAAAATAATTTTTTTTAACTTTTTTTGTGGCTTGGTGCATAGTGTTGTGTCTATAACTTTCATATGATTCAAATGAATTCACCCAAATTAAGCAACTCTGTTATTAAAAAAGAAATTAAAAAAAAAAAAAGAGAAGACCATGGCTTGGCTCATAGCAAGGACCTTCATCTGGGGTTGTTTATATAATAGTGCTATAGAGTGTGGTTCTCCACCAGCACACTAGTCATGTGTTTCTACCACCTGCCAACTGAAGATATTCCTAAAATGATGAAAATCTGGGATGTGATATTCCCATTTTATCAAGTAACCATGCGGATGTCTTTAAAACAGCTACAATTGCCAGCTGAGGTTGTTTTCTGCAGTGTTGTTGCATTCTGTAACATTTAAACTTTCAACCCCAGAGGCCATTGTAAAACTATCAATATGAAGGCACTAGTCACTGGAGTCTGATTACATTTAGTTCTGCATTTTAATTACATATGGATTCTATTAACTAAACCTTTTGCCTTATAGGCAACATTTTAATCAAATTACTATAATTTTCAAATATGTTACAATAGTTCCACGAGTTAAAAGTTCACATTCCTAACATATTAAATATCAAAAAAACTTTGCATAAAGAAAAGGAAATACCAGTAACAAATACACTAATAAGTTTTCAGATTACTTGAGGGATTTTTTGGCTACCTAGTTACATGTTGTGAGATTTATGTAACTGGTATTCATTTGTAAATGGGTTATTGGTATTGAATATAACCAAGTTCAAAATATAATTATTACAAGTTTAGAAACACTCACTCACTTTACTGTTGTAAATTAAAGCAAGGACAAAACAAAGCAGGGTGAGAATCTAAGTACAAAAAAGTATTTGTAGCTTCAGTGAAAGAATTTCTGAGCTGAGAGGGAATTTAGATTTCATCTAGCTCAAACCCTTCATTTTACAGCCAGGAAAAACCAAGACCAAGGAGTTTTATGTGATTTATTTCCCAAAGCTCTGTGTTGAGTTGATAACAGAGGTTGTTCTAAAATCCAAGTTTCCTCTGACTTTCTGTCATGCTACTTCTCAGTACAGTACATTGCCATTCTGTGTAAGTAACAATCTGGCTCCCAAGAACTAAAAGAAATATTTTGTCATGTGGCAAAGCACACTCAACATAAAATTTACCATTTTAACAACTTCAAAGTGTACAGTACAGTGGGATCAACTATTAGGTTGGTGCAAAAGTAATTGCAGTTTTGCACTGTTGAATTTTGCCATTTGATATTAGAATACATTCTTTTTAAAAAATGTCATTATGCTAACATCATTTTTATGTGCATTTCTCGCTTTATTTCTTTTTTTTTTTGGCTAAAGACTTATCACTTGCTGTATTTTATATTTACTTTAGACTACAGAAATTATGTTAGACAAAAAGCAAATCTGAGTGATTTTTTAATTCGAGTTCAAAATGGGTCATAAAGCAGCAGAGACAACTCACAACATCAACAACGCATTTGACCCAAGAACTCCCAAAGGACATACAGTGCAGTGGTGGTTCAAGAAGTTTTGCAGAGGAGACAAGAGTCTTAAAGATGAGGAACACAGTGGCCGGCCATTGGAAGCTGACAACGACCAGGTGAGAGAATCATCAAAGCTGATGCTCTTACAACAATATGAGAAGTTGCCAAAAAAAACTCAGTGTTGACCCTTCTACGGTCTTTCAGCATCGGAAGCAAACTGGAAAGGTGAAAAAGCTCAAGAAGTGAGTGCCTCATGGACTGACAGAGAATTCTAAAAACTGTCATTCTGAAGTGTCATCTTCTCTTATTCTACACAACAACAACGAACCATTTCTCGATTCATTTCTGACATGCCATAAAAAGTGGATTTTATACGACAACCGGTGCTGACCAGCTCAGTGGTTGAACTGAGAAGAAGCTTCAAGCTCAGTTCAGTCTCTCAGTCGTCTCCAACTCTTTGAGACCCATGGACTGTAGCACACCGGCCTCCCTGTCCATCACTAACTTCCGCAGCTTGCTCAAACTCATGTCCATCGAGTCAGTGATACCATCCAACCATGCCATCTTCTGTCATCCCCTTCTCCGCCAGCCTTCAATCTCTCCCAGCATCAAGGTCTTTTCCAATGAGTCAGTTCTTCACATTAAGTGGCCAAAGTACTGGAGTTTCAGCTTTAGCATCAGTCCTTCCAATGAATATTCAGGACTGATTTCCTTTAGGATTGATAGGTTGGATCTCCTTGCAGTCCAAGGGACTCTCAAGAGTCTTCTCCAACACCACAGTTCAAAAGCATCAACTCTTCTGTGCTCAGCTTTCTTTATAATCCAACTCTCACATCCATACATGACTACTGGAAAATCATAGCTTTGACTAAATAGACCTTTGTCAGCAAAGTAATGTCTCTACTTTTTAATATGCTGTCTAGGTTGGTCATAGCTTTTCTTCCAAGGAACATGCATCTTTTGATTTCATGGCTGCAGTCACCATCTGCAGTGAGTTTGGAGCCCAAAAAAACAAAGTCTGTCACTGTTTCCATTGTTTACCCATCTATTTGCTATGATGTGATGGGACCAGATGCCATGATGTTCATTTTTTGAATGTTGAGTTTTAAGCCAGCTTTTTCACTCTCCTCTTTCACCTTCACCAAGAGGCTCTTTAGTTCTTCGTTTTCTGCCATAATGGTGGTGTCACCTGCGTATCTCAGGTTATTGATATTTCTCCCTTATGATTATACAGTGGATGTGACAAATAGATTCAAGGGTTTAGATATGATAGACAGAGTGCCTGAAGAACTATGGATGGAGGTTCATGACATTGTACAGGAGGCAATGATCAAGACCATCTCCAAGAAAAAGAAATGCAAAAAGGCAAAATGTTTGTCTGAGTAGGCCTTACAAATAGCTGAGAAAAGAAGAGAAGCTGAAGGCAAAGGAGAAGCTCCAAAGCACTTCCCAAAGTCAAACTCATAACCAAAAATGGTCATGGTTACTGTTTGGTGGTCTGCTGCCCGTCTGATCCACTACAGCTTTCTGAATCCTGGCAAATCCATTAGACCTGAGAAGTATGCTCAGCAAATTGATGAGATGCATCAAAAACTGCAGTGTCTGCAGCCGGCATTGGTCAATAGAAAGGTCCAATTCTTCTCCATGACAATGCCAGACTACACGTCGCACAACCAGCACTTCAAAAGTTGAACAAATTGGACTACCAAGTTTTGCCTCATCCGCCATATTCACCTGACCTCTCACCAAATGACTACCGCTTCTTCAAGCATCTTGACAACTCTTTGCAGGGAAAACCCTTCTACAACCATCAGGAGGCAGAAAATGCATTCCAGGAGTTCATCAAATTCTGAAGCATGGATTTTTTATACTATAGGAATAAACAAACATTTCTTATTGGTAAAAATGTGTTGACTGTAATGGTTCCTATTTTGATTAATAGAGATTTATTTGAGCCTAGTTACAATGTTTTAAAACTCATGGTCCGAAACCTCAATTACTTTTGTGCCAACCCAATACATTCACAATGTTGTGCCACCATCAGCACCATTTTAGCTCTAGAACTTTTCCATCAACCCCAAATATATCCTCACTCATTAAACAGTCATTCTCCATTTCCTACTCCCCTGCCCTGGTCAGTTACTTACCTGTTTTCTATCTCTATGGAGATAGAGTATGCCTATTCTGGACATTCTATATAAATGGAATCATACAATATGTGGCCTTTTGTATCTGGCTTCTTTAATTTAGCAAAATGTTTCCAAAGTACATCATGTTGTAACAGGTAGCAGTACTTCTTCTCGTTTTATGGTTGAATAATATTCCATTGTCTGGATATAACACATTTGTTTACCTTCAACTAATGGACATTTGGACTCTTTCCATCTCTTGGCTATTCTGTATAGTGCAGCTATGAACATTTGCTATTTTCCTTTTTCTCTCATCGCATTTCTAGTAAGTGTAAAGCGGTATCTCAACGTGGTTTTGATTCACATTTCCCTATTGACCAATGGGGGCTTCCCAGGTGGCACTAGTGGTAAGTAACACACCTGCCAATGCAGGTTAGACGTAAGAGATGAGGGTACGATCCCTGAGTTGGGAAGATCCCCCGGAGGAGGGCACAGCAACTCATTCCATTGTTCTTGCCTGGGGAATCCCCTGGACAGAGAAGCCTGGCAGGCTACAGTCCACAGGGTCACAGAGTCAGACATGACTGAAATTACTTAGCATGCATGCACGCATTGACTAATGATGTTGAGCCTCTTTACAAGTGTTTGTTAGTCATTTGTACCTCTTTGGAGAAGCATCTATTCAAGTCCTTTGCCCATTTTAAAAATTAGGTATTCATCTTACTGTTATTGAATTTTATGAGTTCTTTACATATCAGACTCTAATCAGATATGCAAATTATATATATTTTCTCCCATTCTGGGGGGTGTTTTTAATGCACAAAAGTTTTTATTTTGATGAGCTCTATTTTTTATTTTGTTATTGATGCTTTTAGTGTCTAAGACTCCATCATCAAATCCAAGAAGATTTATAAATCCACGAAGATTTATAACTAAGTTTTTACTGAATTTTAGCTCTTATATTTAGGTCTTTGATCCATTTTGAATTAATTTTTATATATGGTGTGAAGTAAGATTTCAAGAAAATACATTTCTGAAAATACACTTTTTAATAATGATTTATGTAAATTAGACTTCTATTTCTGAAATAAATTATACATACTCTTACTTTTTGCTAGGCACAGGAACAGTTAGTTTTAATTCGGTATATCACTGTTATTATCAAACATTTACTGAGTACCCACTGTGCAAGTAAAAGGCATTACACTGGTCATTTTATGTCTCGGTGAGTAAAGATAAACAGTTAGGGGCCCCCAAAATCTGACAAAGTTTAAAATTATTCAAGTGGTATGCTGAAAAAGAATGTTTTTCTTTGTCAGAAATCATTTTCCTTTGGGTTTTTTGGGTTTTTAGGAATAGTAATAAAGAGGAGAAGAAATATTCAATTTGTATTACCTGAAAGTATTTACTTTGAATTTTATGTTGGTATAATAATCTATAAATGATTGTATTCATTTTCATTAAGTGTTTGCTAGAGAAATACATGAAATATAGTTTGATGGGAATTAAGAAAAAATGTTATGGGAAAAAAACCTGAGATGGAACTATGGTTTGTGCAAAGTACAAATGCCATAACAAGTGTGTACTGAAAAGTAGCATTGATGGAGTGTTCCTCCAGGTACTTACAATTCTAATAAACCAGCATTCATTGAGGTGAGACCATTAAAATGAATTATAAAAAAAATATCACCTTGTAGACTCACGATATGGTAATCCAGAAACAACTAACTGATCATATAATTCAGATTAATATATAGTTCTCAGACAGGTAAATTCAGTGATGAATGAGCATAACAAAGGGAACGCTTACTTCTGCCAACTGAGAGATAAACTAAAAAACCAGATGGAGTCGGGATATGCCTGAATGCCAATGATCAAGAATTTTTGCTTTCAAGAAGAAAGTATAGAGCCAAAATATGTTTTGGGTCAAGCTGTGGTTTGACCCTATCTGCATGTTGGAAAGATAACTGGCACTGATGTGACAGACAAGATGGAAGGGGAAAATCTACATACAGGGAAATGCATTGGAAGACCACTGTAATAACCCAGGGGAAACAATGTGAATACAAGGCTAGAAAGGAAAAACTGGATCTAAGAGGTCTATGGTGGTAGAAATAATAAGACTCAGCAACTAATTAAATACTGGTAGAGACAAGAAAGTAGAAAAAATGATAAGCGTGTTACCCTGGGCTGCGAGGGGAACAGCTAAGTCAGACACAAGGAACATAAGAAAGAGTTTGAGAAAATGGGAGTGGTAAAGTTAGATAACATGTTCAGTTTGAGACCTCAGTGAGTTTGAGGTTTTTGCAGAAAATCAGAGTGCAGATTTCTGAAAATCTAGCAGGTAACTGAAGCCTTCAAAGAATTCAGTTTAGTAAGAAAGGTAAAATGGTACAAGAAACTCTCAGAGCATATTTAGTTTCTACCACTCTGTATAACTGGTAGGAATATTTAGAGCATTCGATTGCCAAACTGTCATCTCTGTTCTCTACAACTTCATTACTAATTGACTACAGCAATCAGAATTGGAAAGTCTCAATCTTGCTACTCCTTGCTCCACCCTCATAATATTTCATTCCTGAAGAACAGAATTATATATTTATTACATCTAAACATATTTTATATTTATACTTACATATATCTAACAGTAAATGTTTATAATAAAATACTGTGCATGTATATACTACATAAATTATATATGCATATAGTTAAATAAATTATCTATAAAAATATAAAATTTATATTATCTTGCCCCTATGGTCACTACACAAATATTATTCATCATAAAAGTAGCTCCTCTTAAACTAAATCATACAAAACTTGAACTACATCATACAAAACCTAAAAGGCTAGAGAAGAAGTGTGAGGCCAGTGGAATATATATTTTTATTACTATTAGGCTGCTGTTTAGTATACCAAAAATGT
>SJYQ01000391.1:78393-88567 GCA_006410935.1 Redunca redunca | reverse complement strand
CCATCACTTCATGGGAAATAGGTGGGGAAATAGTGGAAACAGTGTCAGACTTTATTTTTTGGGGCTGCAAAATCACTGGCAGATGGTGACTGCAGCCATGAAATTAAAAGACGCTTACTCCTTGGAAGAAAAGTTATGACCAACCTAGACAGTATATTCAAAAGCAGAGACATTACTTTGCCGACTAAGGTCCGTCTAGTCAAGGCTATGGCTTTTCCTGTGGTCATGTATGGATGTGAGAGTTTGACTATGAAGAAAGCTGAGCGCCGAAGAATTGATGCTTTTGAGCTGTGGTGTTGGAGAAGACTCTTGAGAGTCCCTTGGACTGCAAAGAGATCCAACCAGTCCATTCTGAAGGAGATCAGCCCTGGGAATTTCTTTGGAAGGAATGATGCTAAAGCTGAAAGTCCAGTACTTTGGCCACCTCATGCGAAGAGTTGACTCACTGGAAAAGACTCTGATGCTGGGAGGGATTGGGGGCAGGAGGAGAAGGGGACAACAGAGGATGAGATGGCTGGATGGCATCACTGACTCGATGGACGTGAGTCTGAGTGAACTCCAGGAGTTGTTGATGGACAGGAAGGCCTGGCGTGCTGCGATTCATGGGGTCGCAAAGAGTCGGACACAACTAAGCAACTGAACTGAACTGAACTGAAAATATCTAAGCCTTTCTGCTTTATTAATAACATAACACCACTTGACAACTACCAAATCTGACATGATCTCAGAAATGATGCGATGATCTCTCCCCTGCAATATATTAAATGGAACGCTCCTCTGATTTGTAACTTATTATTTTCTCACAAATAAAGTACTGCAGAATTAAAAACATACTGCTTAAGCATACAAGGGAAATGAGGCAAATCAATATTGTAGTTTGAAGCATCGTAACTCACAGTGAAGTATTTGGGTTTCGCGTCTTATGTTTCACAGATTGAAATATCATGTGTTTCTCCACACTTGTGGGTGTGCCAGTCTCCAAACACCCACAAGTAATTGGTTCTGACTGCTGTACTCTTCTCTACTGGGTTGTATGGCATTCAAAAGCTCTTTACTCAAAGTGCTTTCTGGTTACTATTAGTCAAGATAAAAGCTCTAGAACACCCCTAAGTTAATGGGTCAAAGACCAACATGCTGAAAATGTTAAAGTTCTGGCAAGTGTACAATTGATGAGACCTCTTAGATGAACGCCAGCATCACATACATGCTGCTGAACAAAAAGGAAAATGTCACGTAAAGAAGGATAAAGCTTTTAAAGATAACTATTCATATCTGCAATACTATCCATCTCTTTCTACATATACATTCTACCACGATATATTAAGCTTTCTCTTAAGTAATGATGAACATTTACTTTTTATTCTTATCTACTCAAATGGTGGAAAATTTAGAAAGGAGCATATAGTGACTGTCCTTGGTTCATTAAGTGATAACAATAACACCTAACATCAATACTGTATTTAGTATGTGCGAAAAGCACTGAGTGTTGTTTTAGTTCTTTTGCTTACTCACAGAGAGATTTACTTTTGCTTACATATATTTCTTAAAGCTATACATATAGCTTAGCTGCATAAATATATGTAATTATTGGAAAAATTTGTAGGTACAGGGAAACCAGCCAATATTTACTGTGTAAGTGAAGTTGCTCAGTCGTGTCCAACTCTTTACAACCCCATGGACTGTAAGCTACCAGGCTCCTCTGTCTGTGGAATTTTCCAGGCAAGAATACTGGAGTGGGTTGCCATTTCCTTCTCCAGGGGATCTTCCCGCCCAGGGATAGAACCCGGGTCTCCCACATTGCAGGCAGATGCTTTACCATCTGAGCCATGGGGAAGCTATATTTACTGAGCATCTACCAATACGCCAGATGCTGTGTCTTCATTTAATCCTCATGACAATTCTACAGTGCAGGCAATTTCACCTACATGTTGCAAATACTGAAACTGATGCTTATAGTGTTGTGTGGGTAATAGGTAATGGTGCCAGAAAGGACCCTCCAGGTCTGCCTGACTCTAAGGCCATATATATGATGGGAAGGAGGTGATGGTAAACAGAGCCAGTAGTAGAGAAGAGAGCTAGTTCATCTGAGGGTCCATTAATAGAGTTCTGAGCATGGCTCAAAGTAACCAATACAGAGACCAAATAAGAACATCAAGAGCAGAACAGTCAAAGGCAGAATCAACTTAGGCCATAAAGTAAGAAGCAGGGACTGGATGGTACAAGAATGGATTGAAAACACGTGAGGGTAGGGTCTGAAGTGACCTCTGCAGGCAGTCTGGGGCTCCAGTGGGTATGGGCTGGGTGAGTTATTGTTCAGTCGCTAAGTCGTGTCTGATTCTTTGTGACTCCATGAACCGCAGCACGCCAGGCTTCCCTGTCCTTCACTCTCTCCTGGAGTTTGCTCAAACTCAAGTCCATTGAGTTGATGATGCCATCCAACCATCTCATCCTCTGTCACCCCCTTCTCCTTCTGCCCTCAATCTTTCCCAGTATCAGCATCTTTTCCAATGAGTCGGCTCTTCACATCAGGTGGCCAATGTATTAGAGCTTCAGCTTCAGCATCAGTCCTTCCAATCAATATTCAGGGTTGATTTCCTTTTGGACTGACTGGTTTGATCTCCTTGCAGTCCAAAGGACTTTCAAGAGTCTTCTCCAACACCACAATTCAAAAGCTTCAATTCTTCGGTGCCCAGCCTTCTTTATGGTCCAACTCTCACATCTATACATGACTACTGGAAAATACAGAGCTTTGACTAGATGGACCTTTGTCGGCAACGTGATGTCTCTGCTTTTTCATATGCTGTCTAGATTTGTCATACCATTTGGGGTGAGGTGGATAACTTTAATTGACAGAAGGAGTGGAACTAAAGTAACAATACATTTTCTATTAACACACAAAAATCATCATGTAATGTAATTCATTAAATATATCTAATATCCATTAGGCCTATTCTTCAAAACAAAATAAAGCAAAGATTTTTGATGGTTCTTCCCCCTTAACAAGGTGTCAAATCTAGCATTCTTCAAAGGCTCCTGCAAACATTTCATCTTCTCAGAACCTTCTTCTAGCAATGTTAGGCAGAATGAACTCCTTCCTCATCTAAGTTCCCACAGACTTTAGAGATGCCTATTGTTACTATTAGCTTATGTGACCATTTCCCCTACTGGAAGAGGAATCCACAAAGGCAGAAATCATGCTTTCACCTTCATCCCCACAAGACAACAAAAATGGTAGATAAAAATCCAGAAACATCAATAATTATATTAAATGCAAATGGTCCAGTCACTCAACTAAAAGCCAGAAATTGTCAAATAGATAAACACAACAAAACCAACTATATTTTTCTATAAAGGACAAACTATAAATATAAAATATAGGTTAAAAGAATGGAAAAAGATATATCATGCAAACATTAGTTTAAAAAAAAAGCTAGAGTTGGAAAAGGTGATAACTGAAATTATAAAGATGGACAGTATAGTAAACAGAGTCAAAACCAGACTGTTATAGGCCTATTTTAAGAAGATGTTAAAATATATTACAAAGAANTCTGCTTTATTGACTATGCCAAAGCCTTTCACTGTGTGGATCACAATAAACTGTGGAAAATTCTGAAAGAGATGGGAATACCAGACCTGCCTCTTGAGAAACCTGTATGCAGGTCAGGAAGCAACAGTTAGAACTGGACATGGAACAACAGACTGGTTCCAAATAGGAAAAGGAGTACGTTAAGGCTGTATATTGTCACCCTGCTTATTTAACTTATATGCAGAGTACATCAGGAGAAACGCTGGGCTGGAAGAAGCACAAGCTGGAATCAAGATTTCCAGGAGAAATATCAATCACCTCAGATATGCAGATGATACCACCCTTATGGCAGAAAGTGAAGAGGAACTAAAAAGCCTCTTGATGAAAGTGAAAGTGGAGAGAGTGAAAAAGTTGGCTTAAAGCTCAACATTCAGAAAACGAAGACCATGGCATCTGGTCCCATCACTTCATAGGAAATAGATGTGGAAACAGTGTCAGATTTTATTTGGGGGGCTCCAACATCACTGTAGATGGTGACTGCAGCCATGCAATTAAAAGACGCTTACTCCTTGGAAGGAAAGTTATGACCAACCTAGATAGTATATTCAGAAGCAGAGACATTACTTTACCAACAAAGGTCCATCTAGTCAAGGCTATGGTTTTTCCTGTGGTCATGTGTGGATGAGAGAGTTGGACTGTGAAGAAAGCTGAGCACCGAAGAATTGATGCTTTTGAACTGTGGTGTTGGAGAAGACTCTTGAGAGTCCCTTGGACTGCAAGGAGATCCAACCAGTCCATTCTGAAGGAGATCAGCCCTGGGATTTCTTTGGAAGGAATGATGCTAAAGCTGAAAGTCCAGTACTTTGGCCACCTCATGCGAAGAGTTGACTCATTGGAAAAGAGTCTGATGCTGGGAGGGATTGGGGGCAGGAGGAGAAGGGGACGACAGAGGATGAGATGGCTGGATGGCATCACTGACTTGATGGACGTGAATCTGAGTGAACTCCGGGAGCTGGTGATGGTCAGGGAGGCCTGGCGTGCTGCGATTCATAGGGTTGCAGAGTCGGACACGACTGAGCGACTGAACTGAACTGAAAATATATTTAGTTCACTCTCATCTTACAACAGAACTTCCTAAATCCCGAGAACACTGGATTCCTATTTTCCTGCTTAACTGCTAAATCTCTGCAGTAGATGTCTAAATTCACTTTCCTTTGGTCAACTTTCACTACTTTCTCCATCTCCTGCTAAAAGAGGCTGTTAAGGTTTCCAAGAGCCTGCATCCACTTACTCCAAAGGTCATTTTCAGTCTTCATTTCACTTGATTTTCAACAGCATATGACTCTGGTGAACATCACCCTTCTTGAAATTCTCTCCTCCTGGCATCATACTTTGTTGGTTTCTTCTTCCCTCTTTGCCTGTTCCTTCACAGCTTCCTTTGCATCTTTATCCTCTTCTACTCAGGCATTATGTTTTGCAGGTTTTCAAGCTTCATTCTTAGGTCTTTTCTCTTCTTACTGAATAAACCATCCCTATATAGTCTCAGTCTTGCTAGCAGCTTCAAGTCCTACCTGTATAATAGTGACTTGAATTTTTTATCTACAGCTTGGCACATTGCTTGAATTCCGTATCAAGTAGCCTTTTTGACATTTTTGTTGGATGTCTCAATGGTATCTCAAACTTAACATACTCAAAATTAAACTCAATATCCACCGTCACCCCATTCCAATGTTTCTCTAAGTAAATGAAATCATTGATCCATTTTCAAAAGCAAAAAGCAACAATAAAAAAAAAACTAGGAATTGTTTGACACATCCTCATCTCTTGTTCTTCACATTCAATTGTTTCTTCATACTACAGCCAAAGTGATCTTTTTAAAGAATGCAAACCTGAACATTGTTGTCTATAAAGTGTTTTTAATGACTCTTACTTTGCTCTTAAAGATAACAAAGTCCGACCTCTGCCCTTTTCTCCAGATCATTCTTACCTCAGACTACTCTTGCCTTTGCTATCTTTATTCCAGCTGATTTATCAATTTCTTCCTCACACCACAGAGCCTTTATAGATGTCTGTTTTCCTCTCCTCCTGATATGGAACACAACACTCCACCATTCCCGGATACCTCATACCCAGTCTTCTGATATTAGCTTAAGTATCACTGACTAGGAAAACACTTAACTGATACCTTAGTCTAGGGTAGGCTCATTTGTTTTAAAAAACTCTTATACGCCTAAGTTCTTCTCTTTCAATGAACTTATCTTGGTTAGTAATCACAAATTAATTAGTGTGATTACATGAAAAATATTTACCTTCACTGTTAAGATTTTAAGTTCATGAGAGCAAAGATTGTCTCTTTCAGTTCACATGGCACCCCCAGGACCAAAATCAAGCTTGCTACAGAACAGACACTGAATAAATATTAAACTAATGGGTGGAGAAGAATTAACAACAATAATACAAAGAAGGCAGAGCTCAAGTAAGTAGAGGCCAGAGAGCCAATGAAGGAAAAATGGTAACAAGAGAAACAAAGGAGGTGAGTATTTAAAGAAGAAAGTAGTTGAAGCTTCAGATTGTCCAAGAAAGATGAAAGGAGATGAGAAGGAACAAATGGATAAGCAGGGCAAGCAGAATATTTTGGTGCCCTATAAGAAAACAGTATCAGTAGAATGAGTACATAAACAAAGAAAGTATAGACTGGTTTTCAAGAACGTTTCAGTGAAAAGAAGGGAAGACAAGGCTGCAGAAAGGGCAGAGAGCTCAGCTACAGGAAAATACTGATGGTGATCACAGAGCAGAGTTACATGTTCAAGGTTACAATAGGAAGCAGAACAAAATGACATGGTTTGAAGCTGAAGACATTAGATTAGTAAACAGTCTTTTCCTGTGGTGTAATCTCAGTTACCTTCTATGAAGATAATGGTAATAAATTAATAGATAACTTTTTTTGGATTACTAAGTGCAAGGGAAAGTGCAAAGTACTTGAACACTTTTCTCTAGACCTCCCAACGTCTCTTTTAGGGAGTAGTATCATCATCCTTATGGTACAGATGAAAACCTGAGACCCAAGCCCCCCCAATTAGTAACGGAGGTTGAACTGATTTGCCATACAAATCAGATATATGATCAATTGGCTAACCCAATATCTACTCATTCCTTATTCCCTTTTCCCTTGACTCATTAGAGCTTAGGGTGATCACACAACCCATTTCCAGCTGATGGACTATAAGTGAAAATACATTTGGAATTTCCTTAGAAGGTTTTTCCTTTTTAAATATATAAACATTTAAATATATATTAAATATCTATAATCTATTCAAGTTTTAAAATATTAATACTAATAAATAAATGATAGAAATATTTAATTTTTTTAATGGAGAACCGTTCAATGTTTATTATATATATAAAATAGATACTGCTGGGCCATCCTATTCCTCTGAATGTGATTCCAAATCCTAGATCTGGCTGTCATCTTATCAGGGAGTGGTAGAGAAATTACAGAGAAGCTGAACCACAAACCTAATGACAATAGCCACCTACTTCTAGACTTCTCTCTGTATGAGAAAAAAAAATTGTCTTAAACATGTTACTCAAGTTTTCTCTTATTTACACTTGACTCCCACTCCAGTACTCTTGCCTGGCAAATCCTATGGACAGAGGAGCCTGTAGGCTGCAGTCCATGGGGTCGCCAGGAGTCGGACACGACTAAGCGACTTCAATTTCACTTTTCACTTTCATGCACTGGAGAGGGAAATGGCAACCCACTCCAGTGTTCTTGCCTGGAGAATCCCAGGGATAGGGGAGCCTGGTGGGCTGCCGTCTCTGGGGTCACAAAGAGTCAGACACGACTGAAGCGACTTAGCAGCAGCAGCAGCAGCAGCTGCTGCTTCTAATGGATGTAATTCCAAAGCTCAATCTCTTATCTACCAAACTAGATCACCTCTCATCTATTAAATTAAAAGATTAACCTCCCTCAGAGAGTTCTTAAGAAGTCAAAAATGCATATAAAACTGTCTTGAAAAATAGAAGTTACAAATTATTATTAAATTATTATTTACAAACTTATTATTCTTTTATTATTACAAATTTATTATTCTTTTCAAAACAGTGATCCTCAACTATCCAGGGAATAGTTTATTATTTATTATTCTTTTAAAAACAGTGATCCTCAGCTATCCAGGGAACAGACTGATAGCATATATCCCACTGAAGCATGCGATTAGGCGGCAGTGTCCTAGGACACATCAGAACCTTGTGGGGAGAGTGTTCACACTACACATATTCCATTCTGAGAAGTACTGCCTAAGTGAACCTTTTCTTATAAGCAAGATGATGAGCATATCCTGTAAATCTTCTCAGAAGGTTGAGAAGGGAAGCTTTATTATAATCATGAGGTGTATTAATCAGACCTTCATTAAGATATTAATAGCTTAATAACTGGTAAAAAAAAATTTTTTTTTTGAGTCCATGGGGAAATAATCCCACCTTACCAAAGTTTCTCAAAACATAAGTAATTATTTTCATATGAATAACAGAATGAACAATCAATAACAGTATGACCCAACAAAGCTGACATAGTATAATATTAACCAATGGGATCAGAGAACTAGCAGGAAGAAATCTAAGTATGTTTTAAAGAAATACTAGAATGAATTCCAAATACTTACACAAATCTTTATGAATTCCAAATACCTATACAAACCTTTCCTCTTCATTTTAACTTCTCTTATTTGAGGTCCAATTTACTACTCAATCATTAAGAAATTAACAAAGTAATTTAAAAAATTGAACTCAACTGAATTCACATCTCAGATCTCAAATAACTAGTTTGCTCATTTACTGGATTAAGTGTTAGAAACTCTTCATTCAGTAATCAATTGCTGAGCACCTACTATGGGCCAGATTGTTCTCAGCACTAGAATGCCTTTACAGCTGTGAAGAAAATACCCCAAATTGCTTGACTTTATGGAACTTATATTCTACGAGGGTAAGGAGGAAAATAGACAACAATAAATAAATAAAACACAAAATGTGTAAGTTGCTAAGTGCTATAGTGAAAAAAATAAAGCAAGGAAAGTAGAAGATAGACAAGCAAAAAGAGGAGAGAATGAGAGAGTCTGTGGGGTGGGGGAGGGTTAGTGGTTGCAGCTTCAAATACCATGGTCATAAAGCTTCACTGGGATGCTGACACTTAAGCTACTACTCAAAGGAGCTGAATAACTAAACCACAGCTATGCATCTATTTACTTTATATTAACTCTTTTTCTGTTGCATATATCATTTGAAACTTGTCAATAGCTGAATGGCAAAATGATACTGTTTTTTGTTACAAGTCACCTTGATCTATTCTAATCAAACCAAAAAAGGAAAAAAGACATTCCAATTATTGAAAACCCTCTGAATCCCACTGTTGACATATCTGGCTCTTGAAGAAAAAGTTGAAATTGTATTTTATTCCTTTATGTCAGAAATACATTCATTTTTTATACCCCCCAAACATGTATTTCAAGTGGAAAAAACTTTTGTTTGGTTTTAAATGAGCCCAAATTTCATCATGGGCTAAAATTTTAAGACATAAAATGACTGCTGAAACTGAATTTTAATCATATAGATGAATCACAACATGCATCTTTAGCTAGGCATGTATTATGGATAAGTCTAGTTTTCTACAGAGAATAATCACATGTTCTAATTACCATTTTGGTTATACGCATAATTAATAATATTCTGTCTTTAATGGGACACACTGAATCTTCAGACAGTTGAAAGCTTTAACTATGCATACTGCCAAACCCAACTGTCAGCTGCACTACCAAACACAAAGGAATCTTGATGTTGTGTTTTAGCATTGATAACAATACGCATATCTTTATACATGATACAGTGCAAAAATTAATTGCTTTCTTTCCTTCAAAATTTTCTCCACACTTAGTAATTTTATGCTGCTTGACTGATCACTTATTCTAAACTAGATATATTGGTGAGTGATCTGATGAACAACAAAAACATGAGTGTAAATGTGACCCAAGATTCAAAGACAAAAAATATAGTGTAGGACTTACTGATTGTAAACTTTCATTTTCACGTAAACAAGCCGTGTGAAGTTCTGATTTCAAGGTTGCAATGTGACTTCGATGAGATGTCATTTCCTTTTCTAATGTAGCAATTCTAGCGCTTGCAAGCTGGTAGACATCCACGAAACTTTTAATCATAGCCTTCAGAAATAAAAATAGTGTCACATACAATTGAAATAAAGCTGTCCCCAAAGGAGAATTTCCATAATTTTAAAGCAAAATCATTAAAATTTTAAAATAAACAACTTTTCATCTTCCTTTAAAATAATAAAGCTAAACCTCACATTTTGTATTGAGAACAGTGACAATTTTAAGAAAGTTTGGGAGAAAATAATTGAGATTTCTTTTCCAGAGTATTTATTTAAATAAGGTATACTTTGATCTATTGTGCTTAAAATTTAGAATGCAGTTTTTAAAGGTGGCACACTTATTTCCTTTGTAAAGTTAAATTCAAGTTGTAATTTGACCTAAATTTCAATCTTAAGATACACAGTAGATGGATATATAAGCAAGATATTTTGAAATAAGCTTAGTGTAATTTTCATTCTACCTAAAAAGCAAGTGCTTTGAAACAAAA
>SJYQ01000391.1:56039-76410 GCA_006410935.1 Redunca redunca | reverse complement strand
CTAACAAGAAAATGTCTCATTATGAGAGTAAAAGGTACTATTTAAAGAATAATACCTATGGCTGATTTATGTTGAGGTTTGACAGAAAACAACAAAATTCTGTAAAGCAATTATCCTTCAATTAAAAAATAAATAAATTTTTATAAAAAGAATAAAGTAATGCCATTTGCCAAAATACAAGTGGACCTAGCAATCCTCATACTGAGTGAAGTCAAACAGAGAAAGACAAATATTGTATGATATTGCTTATATGAAGAATCAGAAAAACAGGGTACAAATAACTTATGTACAAAATAGAAATAAAGTTGCAGATGTAGAAAACAAATTTATGTTTAGCAGGGGTAAAAGGGGAGGGATAAATTGGGAGATTGGGATTGACTATACACACCACTATATATAAAATAGATAACTAGTAAGGACCTACTGTATAGCAGAGAGAACTCTATTCAATACTCTGTAATGCCCTATCTGGAAAAAGAATCTACAAAACTTTTCTGTACAGCAGAAACTAACACAACATTGTAAATCAACTATACTCCAATCAAATTTTTAATAATAAAAGTTGTGCATGTGTTCATATGCACGTGTGCTAAAATTGCTTCAGTGTGTCCAACTCTGCACCCCATGGACTGTAGCCCTCCAGGCTCCTCTGTCCATGGGATTCTCCAGGCAAGAATACTGGAGTGGGTTACCATGCCCTCCTCCAAGGGAACTTCCCAACCCAGGGATCAAACCCCTGTCTCTCATGTCTCCTGCACTGGCAGGTGGGTTCTTTACCACTAGCGCCAATAAAAGTTACTATTTAAGATGTCTTTCCTAAGAAAGAAAGTCCTATAATGATAACATTCTCATAGTTTTTAGTATCAAATTTTATTCCTTGGAACCTGGAATTAAAGGAAAATTATTTTCTTTATTATTACAGAGTTAGGCTGTACGTTTGCTCATTTAGTTGATTTACTTTCATTCCAATGCTTTACAAGTGCAGAGATGCAGCAGGGCATGAGGGTTAAAGGGTCTATTACTAGGAGTCTGCAAATAGAACTATGCTCCCCAGTCAAGAGCCAGTCTAAGATCCAGAAACAGACTCTAGTCTGGATGTCTGGTTTCTGGCCTGGCCCTAAATAAGTGGTTCTTCATGACATTCCAGTACAAAGTTGTGTAGCAAAGACTTGATTGGGATGGGAGACTGCCTTCAACCTCCTTGCTTTACCACATGGAATTACGTGGATGTGTGTGCGTGCATGTGCAGGCATCAAAGCTGACAAGACTGCTTTCAGCCAACACGAATCCCAAGGAATCAATAAGGAATAGAAAGTAGAAGGGGCCAGAAACAAAATTTTGAGAAATCCTACCCAAAACATACACAAGAAAACACTCCAACAAAGATGTAACCAGCTACAAGTGGACTTGAAGCTATGCATATACAGGCACGAGAAGTAGGAGAGGGACTTAACTTGGCTTTAACAGTATGAAACCCCTTAGGCTCAACAGAATGTTGTAACTAATGATTTTAGTGCGAGAAATATGATTGGGTACGCTTTCAGTTCAGTTCAGTTCAGTCACTCAGTCGTGTCTGACTCTTTGCGACCCCATGAATTGCAGCACGCCAGGCTTCCCTGTCCATCACCAACTCCCGGAGTTCACTCAGACTCACGTCCATCGAGTCAGTGATGCCGTCCAGCCATCTCATCCTCTGTCGTCCCCTTCTCCTCCTGCCCCCAATCCCTCCCAGCATCAAAGTCTTTTCTTTGTATGCTTTATAACTTTAAAAATCTGGTATATCTTTTAGGCGATACAGGTTTGCCTTATGACATTTCACTTTCATTTCACCTGCATTAGTACCTGTTTTTGCTAACTGAAAGAAACCTGAAGAGGATTTTTATTTTCACCTTAAAAAAGTCAAAATGCAAAAACATCAGGTGTTCTGCGGGGTGTTTGTTTTGCAGGGAGCCCGTTTGGAGGCAGCGTTCACCCAGAATTGTAAGTGACCCTCTAAGCTCCTTCTGGGAACTACTCTCAGAATCTCAGCCCACATAGCTTTGTGCTGTATCTGTGAGCATCTGTGCTTTGTCTCCATTAATTTTGTTGATTCATTAGCAAGATGGGGCCTACAATAACTGTTCCTTCACTTAATGCCATTTCAGCTTATGACAGGTTTCTTAGGAATACTGTGCTTTCAGATAGAGGGGAAACCTATTTGGAAGTCTAATACAGTGTCCTCACTCTCACCACTCCCGCAACGCATGGTAAAGAGGGAAGATGCCCCTGGCGGAAGTACATCACTGGTTGTGTTTATTAAATCATGACATGCATGCTTCAATTCTATCTATCAAGTAAACAATGTTTTGATTAGAATTTTGGCTAGAAAATGCCAACTTTCCTGAATCAATTATTCTTTATACTACTATATGTCCTGTTTTTATATCTTCATAAATGCATTTTATATTTAAATACATTTTATATTTTTAACAAAAATTTGAACAGATTTTTTATGTGTATACATAAATGAATTTTTACAGATTTAGATCATTTTTAGAAAAATTCCAAAATTCTGGAAACACTTCCAAACAGCTATTTTCATAATGCTAGATAAATTCCTTCAATAAAACAGACAGGTTTCTTTTTTTTTTAATCTGTTGTGACAGAATGTATTCTGTCTTAAGTTCCTTCAAAAATTGTTTCTAGATATAATGTTTTTGATAGCCACTTGCCATCAAAGAAAAGGTCTACAGATTGAGATCTCTTCTCTTTATTTTATAAAAAACTGCCATAATTCACTCAAGTTCAAGAGGACTTTGAACTACTTTGTCACAAGAAAACTAGCAAACTTTCTATAGAAGATTTTAAAGACTATCTCTTAACTCATTGTAAACTACCGTAAAGACTACACTATGTAAAATAATTTAGTGCATAAACTACTTAACCATCCAGAGTACACAACAGTTCATGGTGAAATGCAAAGAAAGTAAATAAACAAGTGAGGACTCTATTCTCAGCCCTGTTGCACTGCAAAATCCTTCCACCTTTTCCCAACATAACTGACAGGAAATATGGACGCTTTAAAAATGGACCAAGTGATGACACCAGTGCCAATCTATATCAAAGAGTGAAAATTTTATCTCCTACTTAATAAAAAAATTAGGAAGAGTCCATTGTCTTGTATACCAACTGAGATGTATTCAGTCTCCAAAGTGAGTTGAATGGGAAAAAAAAAAACAAAAACTGAAGACTTCCATATACAGATTTCATATTATATTTAGTTCTTTGAATAACTTTATTTTTTAGAGTTTTAGGTTCACAGGAAAAGTGAGTGGGAAGTACAGAAATTTCTGATATAACCCCTATCCCGACAAACCCAAAACATCCTTTACCAGAGTGGTACATATGCTATAACCAATGAACCTATACTGACACGTCATCACCCCAAACCCACAGCTGACATTAATGTTGGCTCTTGGTGTTACACGTTCTGTGAGTCTGGACAAACGTATGATGACATGCACCCACCACGGCAGGTGGACAGGGCACCAGTTTCACTGACCTAAACTCCTCTGCACCTATTCATTCCCCGCTCCTCCCCAACCCCTGGCAACTGCTGATCTTTCTAATGTCTCCATAGTTTTTATATTAACTTTTTAATCTTTCTTTCAAAAATATTTTAAAATTATATCTTTAAAACTTTCTATTTTTCTTTGTTTTATGTTATAGAGCTTATTTAATAGTGTCACACATATAAAAATATAAACACATACATATACTGGGGATTCCTTGCTGTTTTAGTTGTGTCCAACTCCGTTGCGACTCTATAGACCATAGCCTGCCAGGCTCCTCTGTCCATGGGATTTCCCAGGCAAGAATAGTGGAGTGGGTTGCTATTTCCTTCTCCAGGTGATTTTCCCATCTCAGGGATCAAACTCACATTTCCTGTACTGGCAAGCATATTCTTTATCGGTGAGCCACCAGGGAAGCTCTCCATTGGGAATACCGGCTCAAAAATACAAATAAGCAATCAACAAGCACGGAGAGCACCCCTCTGCATCACGGGGTGACCAACTGAGCTAGATGGCTCTTCCCCTACTGGTGTGAAAGAGGGCACCCCACAAACTGAATCACTGAGTAGCCTAGGGTCAGAAAGCCACAATATTAGGCCCCAGGAAGCCTCCACATCCAGGAGACAATTGACCAACCCAATGTGCCTGGCAGCAGACACATCTCATTTCTTTCCCTAACACTCTGATTAGACCAGTAATCAGATTCCTCATCTACATAAGCATAAAAGCAGCATCACACTCCAGGATTACCAAAATCTTAATGACTTAAAATAACACAGATTTAGCATCTCATAGTTTCTACTGGTCTAGCAGGGTTAGCTGGGTCCTCCTCTCAGGGTCTTGCAAGGCTGAAATAAAAGTGTTAGCCGCAGCTTTGATTTTTTTTCTCATCTGAGACTCAGGGTCTTCTTCCAAGTTCATTCAAGTTGCTGACAGACTTTAGTTCCTTCCAGTTGTAGAATGGAGGTCCCCATTTTCTTGCTGGCTGTCAACCAGGGTAACTCTCAGCTCCTAAGGACCTCCCTCAGATCCTTGCTGAAAGGACCCCTCCTTCCTCAGCTTGGATGTTTGCTTTCTTCCAGGCCAGCAGAAGAACACGTCTCTGACACCTCACCTTCTTTTAAAGGGCTCATCTGATTAAGTCAGGCCCACCCAGTACGATCTCCTATTTACTGGTCTCACCCTCAAGAAGAGGGAGTTAATTACACAATTTATGTATGCTGGGTGGGAGATTTTGGGGATCATCTCATAACTCTGATTAGACCTTATACAAAAATAAATTCAAAGTTGATCACAGATTTAAATGTAAAACATAAAGCTATACGAATTTTAGGAGAAAATGTAGGTGAAAATCTTCAGCATCTAGGACTTGGCGAAGAGTTTTTGGACCTGATAACAAAAGCATGATTCATAAACAAACAAACAAAAAATGAAAGAGTTGAATTAAATTAAAATCTAAAACTTTTGCTCTGTGAAAGATCTTGTTTCAAAGATTAAAAGACAGGCTACAAACAGGAAAACTATTTGCAAACCATCTATCTGATAGAGAACTAGCTTTCAGAAAATATTTTTTAAAAACTCTCAAAACTCAATAGTAAAAAGACAAACACTAACGCATATATATGGAATTTAGAAAGATGGTAACAATAACCCTGTATGCAAGACAGCAAAAGAGACACAGATGTATAGAACAGTCTTTTGGACTCTGTCGGAGAGGGTGAGGGTGGGATGACTTGGGAGAATGGCATTGAAACATGTATAATATCATATATGAAATGACTAGCCAGTCCAGGTTCGATGCAGGATACTGGATGCTTGGGGTACTGAGACGTGCACTGAGATGACCCAGAGGGATGGTACAGGGAGGGAGGAGGGAGGGAGGTTCAGGATGGGGAACACGTGTATACCTGTGGCAGACTCATGTTGATGTATGGCAAAACCAATGCAATATTGTAAAGTAATTAGCCTCCAATTGAAATAAATAAATTTATATTTAAAAAAAAAGAAAATGAGCAAAATATACTAATATACATTTTACCAAATAATTCTCTTTTTTATAAATTGCGAATAAGCATATTATTTGCAATACTGGCCACTAGAGAATTATAAAAACCAAAGTGAGATACCACTACATACCTAACACAAGGGCTCAAAGGAAAAATCGTGACAACATCAAAAGATGACAAGAAAACAGAAAAACTGGATCTCATGCAGCTTGGTGAGAATAAAGAATGGTATAGACACTCTGGAAAACAGTTTAGCAGTTTCTTAAAAAAAAAAAAAAAATACACCTAAGCATACACTCATATATGGCCTAGCAATCACATTTCTGAACACACTTATCCTAGAGAAATGAAAATTTATGTTCATCCAAAAATAGGTACACGAGGGACTTCCCTGGTGGTCCAGTGGTTAAGAACCTGCCTCCAAATGCAGGGGACGTGGGTTTGATCCCTGGTTAGAAACTTAAGATCCAACAAGCCATGGAGTAATTAAGCCCATGTGCCAAACTACTGAGTCCACATGCCACAACTAGACAGTCCATGCACCACAACCAAAGATCTCACACGACACAATGAGGACCCCACGTGCCACAACTAAGACCTGATGCAGCTGAATTTAAGAATGTACACAGCTCCATACATAACAGCCAAAAATCAGAAACAATGAAAATATCTTTCAGTGGATGAATGGCCCAACAAATTATGGGAACAGCCATACCATGGATATTAGTCAGCAATATAAAGGAATAAATTATTGACAGATATATTAATAACAACTTGGATAGATTTCAAGGGCATCATGCTGAGTGAAAAAAGTCAACCCAAAAGGTTACATTCTGTAGGATTGCAGTTACATATTCTTGAAATGACAAAATTATAGAGACAAAACATTTAGTGGCTACCAGGGGTTAGCGCTGATTTCCAGGGAGGGGCTGCTATGTCTATAAAGTTGTTAGAAGAGGAAAATCAGTGTGGTGATGTAACAGCATTGTATCTCGATCATGGTCATGACGACACAAATACACCCAGGATAAAATATCATAGAACTATACATACATATTGCGGCAATGGCAATTTTCTGGTTGCAGTACTGTCCTAAAGTTATGTAAGATGTAATATTAGGGGAAACCAAGTTAAGGATACACAGGAACTTCTCTGTACTATTTTGTAACTTCTTGTGAGTATAATTATTTCAAAATCAAAAGGAAAGTGTGTGTATGTGTGCTGTATGCTAACATTTAGCTAAAAAGAGGATATAGACAAATTTATCTACACATATTTAAAAAACAAATAAACAGAGAGAATAACACATCTCTTAAAGTTTAAACGGTAGCTATTTATCTGGCAAAGGCCTGGACTATCCACTATCCATTCTTCTGCCCAGAACTCCTACAGACTTCTTCATATAGATACTTGGGTTAAACAACCTAACTTATCACACTCAGCCTGAGAGGATGTCAGACAAATTTCTGTACTTGCTCACTGACTGGCACAGCAATGCCAGAAGGAGCCATAGGACAGCCTGTAGCAGCAAAGGAGTCAGTGGAGTCTGACTCAGACCAATATGTAATCAGCCTAACTCTCCACTCAAAGTCAATCCCACATCTGCCTCAAAAAGTAACCTGGGGGGTGGTCCTAAGATGCTGGAGGAATAGGATGGGGAGACCATTTTCTGCTCCACAAATTCATTGAAAGATCATTTGAACGCTGAGCAAATTCCACAAATTTACAACTTCTGAATGCTGGCGGAGGACACCAGGCACCCAGAAAGGTAGCCAGCCCATTGTCTTCGAAAGGAGGTAGGACAAAATATAAAGGATGAAAAGAGAGAGAAACAGTTAGGAATGGAGACCCATTCGAGGAGGGAGTGGTGAAGGAGGAGAAGTTTCCAAATATCAGGAAACCCTCTCACTGGTGGGTCTGTGGGAAGTTTTGGAATCTCAGAGGGCAACATAACTGGAAGGGAAAAAAAAAACCCGCAGATTACACGCCTAACCACAACTCCCAGCAGAGAGTAGCCCAGACGCCCGTGTCCACCACCAGCAAGCAGGGGCTGAACAGGGAGGCATAGGCTACATTGCTTAGGGTAAGGACCGGGCCTGAATGCCCTGAGGACAATCTGAGGGAGCTAACATGAGATAGCCAGAGAGGGAGGAAAAAAAAAGAGAGAGAGAGAGAGAGAGAGAGAGAGAGAGAGTGAGAACTTTCCCACAAAAAGCTCTAACCCAAGGCACTCTCAGGCCTGGCCACAGAACAAAGGACTGAATGAATGCCACAGGACAGCTAGCCAGCTGTGGACCTTTTTCTCAAGTGTACACGGAACCTTCTCCAAGATAGATCACATCCTGGGCCATAAATATAGCCTTAGTAAATTCAAAAAAATTGAAATCATTCCAAGCATCTTTTCTGATCACAATGCGGTAAGATTAGATGTCAATTATAGGAAAAAACATATGGAAGCTAAACAACACACTTCTGAATAACCAACAAATCACAGAATAAATCAAAAAAGAAATCACAATATGCATGAAAATGAATGAAAATGAAAACACAACAACCCAAAAACCTATGGGATTCAGTAAATGCAGTGCTAAGGGGAAGGTTCATAGCAATACAAGCTTACCTCAAGAAACAAGAGAAAAATCAAAAAAATAACCTAACTCTGCACCTAAAGCAACTAGGAAAATAAGAAACAAAGAACCCCAGGGTTGGTAGAAGGAAACAAATCATAAAAATTAGGGCAGAATTAAATGCAAAAGAAACAAAAGAGACCATAGCAAAAATCAACAAAGCTAAAAGCTGGTTCTTTGAGAAGATAAATAAAATTGACAAACCATTAGCCAGACTCATCAAGAAACAAAGGGAGAAGAATCATATCAACAAAATTAGAAATGAAAATGGAGAAATCACAACAGACAACACAGAAATACAAAGGATCATAAGAGACTACGATCAGTAACTATATGCCAATAAAATGGACAACTTGGGAGAAATGGACAAATTCTTAGAAAAGTCTTTCTGAAACTGAACCAGGAAGAAATAGAAAATCTTAACAGACCCATCACAAGCATGGAAATTGAAACTCCCCTAAAGTCAGGAACAAGACAAGGGTGCCCACTCTCACCACTACTATTCAACATAGTTTTGGAAGTTTTAGCCACAGCAATCAGAGAAGAAAAAGAAATAAAAGGAGTTCAGATTGGAAAAGAAGTAAAACTTTCACTGTTTGTAGATGACATGATCCTCTACATAGAAAACCCTAAAGACACCACCAGAACATTACTAGAGCTAATCTATGAATATAGTAAAATTGCAGGATATAGAATTAACACGTAGAAATCCCTTCCATTCCTATACACTAACAATGAGAAAACAGAAAGAGAAATTAAGGAAACAATTCCATTCACCATTACAACGAAAAGAATAAAATACACAAGAATATATCTACCTAAAGAAACAAAAGATCTGTATATAGAAAACTATAAAACACTGATGAAAGAAATCAAAGAGGACACTAATAGATAGAGAAATATACCATGTTCATGGATTGAAGAATCTATATAGTGAAAATGAGTATACTACCCAAAGCAATCTATAGGTTCCATGCAATCCCTATCAAGCTACCAACAGTAATTTTCAGAGAACTAGAACAAATAATTTCACAATTTGTATGGAAATATAAAAAAACCTCAAATAGCCAAAGCAATCTTGAGAAAGAAGAATGGAACTGGAGGAATCAACCTGCCTGACTTCTGGCTATACTACAAAGCTACAGTCATCAAGACAATATGGTAGTGGCACAAAGAGAGAAATATAGATCAATGGAACAAAATAGAAAGCCTAGAGATAAATCCACGCACCTATGGACACCTTATCTTCGACAAAGGAGGCTAGAATATACAATGGAGATAAGATGATCTCTTTAACAAGTGGTACTGGGAAAACTAGTCAACCACTTGGAAAAGAATGAAACTAGAACACTTTCTAACACCATACACAAAAATAAACTCAAATGGATTAAAGATCTAAATGTAAGACCAGAAACTATAAAACTCCTAGAGGAAAACATAGTCAAAACACTCTCTGACATAAGCCACAGCAGAATCCTCTATGACCCACCTCCCAGAGTAATGGAAATAAAAGCAAAAAGAAACAAATGGGATCTAATTAAACTTAAAAGCTTTTACACAACGAAGGAAACTATAAGCAAGGTGACAAAACAGCCTTCAGAATGGGAGAAAATAATAGCAAATGAAGCAACTGACAAAGAATTAATCTCAAAAATATACAAGCAGCTCCTGCAGCTCAATTCCAGAAAAATAAGCGACCCAGTCAAAAAATGGGCCAAAGAACTAAACAGACATTTCTCCAAAGAAGACATACTGATGGCTAACAAACACATTAAAAGATGCTCAACATCACTCATTATCAGAGAAATGCAAATTAAAACCACAATGAGGTACCATCTCACACCGGTCAGAATGGCTGCTATTCAAAAGTCTACAAACAAGAAACGCTGGAGAAGGTGTGGAGAAAAGGGAATCCTCTTATTCTGTTGGTGGGAATGCAAACTAGTAAAACCACTATGGAGAACAGTGTAGCGATTCCTTAAAAAGCTGGAAATAGTATTGAAACATGTATATTATCATATGTCAAACAGATCACCAGCCTAGGTTCGATGCATGAGACAGGGTGCTCAGGGCTGGTGCACTGGGATGACCCTGAGGGATGGAATGGGGACGGAGGTGGGAGAGGCGTTCAGGATGGAGAACACATGTACACCCATGGCTGATTCATGTCAATGTATGGCAAAAACCACTCCAATATTGTAAAGTAATTAGCCTCCAATTAAAATTAATTAATTAAAAAAAATAACCCAAGGAGGGAGGTGAATCCACACTCTAACAAATGAATTGGAATGTATGGTAAGTCAATAAAGCCTCAGTTCAGTTCAGTCACTCAGTCGTGTCTGACTCTTTGCAACCCCATGAATCGCAGCACGCCAGGCCTCCCTGTCCATCACCAACTCCCAGAGTTCACTCAGACTTGCGTCCATCGAGTCAGTGATGCTATCCAGCCATCTCATCCTCTGTCGTCCCCTTCTCCTCCTGCCCCCAATCCCTCCCAGAATCAAAGTCTTTTCCAATAAGTCAACTCTTCGCATGAGGTGGCCAAAGTACTGGACTTTCAGCTTCAGCATCATTTCCTCCAAAGAACACCCAGGATTGATCTCCTTCAGAATGGACTGGTTGGATCTCCTTGCAGTCCAAGGGACTCTCAAGAGTCTTCTCCAACACCACAGTTCAAAAGCATCAATTCTTCGGCGCTCAGCTTTCTTCACAGTCCAACTCTCACATCCACACATGACCACTGGAAAAACCATAGCCTTGACTAGACGGACTTTAGTCGGCAAAGTAATGTCTCTGCTTTTGAATATGCTATCTAGGTTGGTCATAACTTTTCTTCCAAGGAGTAAGCGTCTTTTAATTTCATGGCTCCAATCACCATCTGCCAGTGATTTTGGAGCCCAAAAAAATAAAGTCTGACACTGTTTCCACTGTTTCCCCATCTATTTCCCATGAAGTGATGGGACCAGATGCCATGATCTTCATTTGCTGAATGTTGAGCTTTAAGCCAACTTTTTCACTCTCTCCACTTTCACTTTCATCAAGAGGCTTTTTAGTTCCTCTTCACTTTCTGCCATAAGGGTGGTGTCATCTGCATATCTGAGGTTATTGATATTTCTCCCGGCAATCTTGATTCCAGCTTGTGCTTCTTCTAGCCCAGTGTTTCTCCTGATGTACTCTGCATATAAGTTAAATAAGCAGGGTGACAATATACAGCCTTGACGTACTCCTTTTCCTATTTGGAACCAGTTTGTTGTTCTATGTCCATTTCTAACTGTTGCTTCCTGACCTGCAGACAGGTTAGGCTGGACCAAATCTTTGCCCAAGGTGTTCTCACTTCCTGTAGAGCCCCAATCACTAAGGCTTACTGGGATCCCAGTTCTAACAATAATTACTATGTGCCAGACACTATATCGGGCTTCCCTAATGGCTCAGTGGTAAAGAACCTTCCTGCCAATATAGGAGATGTGGGTTCAGTCCTGAGGTTGGGAAGATCCCCTGGAGAAGGGAATGGCAACCCAATCCAGGAATCTTACCTGGGAAATCCCGTAGATAGAGGAGCCTGGCAGGCTACAGTCCATGGAACTGCAAAAGAGTCAGGCACGACTGAGCAACTAAACCACAGCCAAGACTCCATATTATGACGTTTGTATATTTTTGCAATTCTAACTATAACCTTGCAAGACTCACATTATCTCTATTTTATAGAACAAGAAACTAAGGCTCAGTGATGCTGAGTACATTATGCAAGGTCCCCTAGCTAATAAAGAAAGGAATTAGGTTTCGAATCCACATCTGTCCAATTCCAAAGGCCATGCTCACCCTATGTGTTGCAAGTTTTCCCATTTGCTTTGGACTGGTTTAGTGTTTGTGTTTTTTTCTTCTTTGTTTCGGCTGTCTATCATACAAAGTTTCTCACTTAAATCAGTAGAATTCAACTAAGCTCTCCAAGTTTCACAAAATTGTGCAGGCAGTCTATCACAACACTCATTTTTGCTAATTTCAGTTTTCTCTTCTATTAACTGAAAAAAGTACAAAAGCAAAGCTGTTGGACTTCCCTGGTGGTCCAGTGGTTAACAACCTGACTGCCAATGCAGGGCACTCAGGTTTATTTCCCTAGGCCAAGATGATTTTACATGCCTCGGGACAACTAAGCCTGTGTGCTACAACCATTGAGCCCACACACCACAACTAGTGAATTCACGAACACTTGAGCCCATGCTTCGCAACAAGAGATACCACCTCAATGAGAAGCCCATGTGGAACAATGAAGACCCAGTGCAGCCAAAAATGAAGTAAATAACAATTCTTTAAAATGCAAGCCCCTCTTGAATTTTGCTATGAAACCAAGATTTTCAAAGATATCAAACTCATTAATAATTATTACATTACACTGACTCTGAGCTAATAATTCTTGCTTCTGTAATGGAAATAAGTATTTATTTCAGGTGAAATTTTCTTGGGGACTTCACTCATTCTGTAGAACGAATTCAGTAAACATTTACGACAAGTCAATGAATCTCTATACCATCCAAATATGTCACATAAATTCTATACTTTCTCCAAAGCATCTTTTAATTTTATAAAAATGTAATATGAAAGAAGGTTGTCAGGTTATTTTAATGAGAAAAAAATATATTAAGATTATAAACTATAGCAAATGTATTACCCACACAATAAAAGATAATTTTTAAAAAAGACAAATTTTGGAAAACAACTCCTAGTGTATTTAATTGACTTATATACATAAAATGAGAGTATGCTGTGCATTTCTCAGCAGTCTGACTTAAGGATCTGATATTGGTACAGGACTTTACAAGGAAAATACCAAGACAATGACATCATAAATCCTACCTATATAGGATTAGCTCATCTGACTCAATTTCTCATTCTGAATGACATCTAGGCATACTGGATATATGTGCAGAAGGAATGGGATTCCAAAAAGTTATATTTCCATGTTTTGTACTAAGACTGGGGAAGACTTTTACCTTGCCATATCTGAAATATTAGCTAGCAGAGAAATGACCTTTCTTTTATGTAGAAATAACAATTTTGGTAAACCTGGTTTTCTTTTCCGTCTGTCTCAGATGAGATGGTTTTCCATTGTTAGACAGCTCACTTTGACCTTTAATATCCTAGGGGTTGTGTGCATGTACTGGAATTACTATGTGTCCCTGAGAGACTGGTCTGGAACACTGATATCCACTTAAGACTGTGCACTCCTATTTATTTAGTACAGAGAATGACTAAAATTATGCACAACCAGATACTTAATGCAATATGCACACAGAGATTAAAATGCTTTTCAGTGGTAATAGTGACATTGATAAAGATATTAAATGTGTCAAGTAATTAGTACAAAAAATTTGGGTGCAAATGTACAATCTCCTGAAGTCAAGCACAATTAAAACAAAAAAGCATAAATTGATTTAACGTGATGCTGCATAACAGTTCAGGTAGGTTTTTCTTGGTGTTATTAACAAAAAGAGAATCTAAGTTCATTTCCCCTTCTTGCTATCTGAAATGGCCCTGGACTTATCCCATCACTAAAAATTTTTACTGGCAACACTTTGAAGGATGTAAATATAGTAGCTTTTCAGGTACGAGAAGGAGCCTCATGGGAAACTCATGGGAAACTATATTCAGCAGAGTTGCAGTATACTTTTGCATCACATTATTTTAAATGATGTTTTCTTTGTATCATGTTTAGACTCTCAACATTTTTCCGGCCTCCACTCAACTATGGCATATATAACTTGAATGTGCCTAAAACAAGGCCAATTCTTTGTCAAATATATTATTTGCAACCAGAATTGAATCAAGGCCAATTTGAGGCTAAATGCAGCATCTAGACTGATGATGATTACTGTTCTTCTTATGCTAAAGCTTAATGTAAAGAAAGACCAAAGGGATAAGAAATGACATATTGGCTTCTGGTAAGAATATCAAAAAGAAATCATCAAAATAATCAGAGACTGAAAAAAAGAAACTACTGCATATGGACATATAATAAATATCCACAATACAATAATATGGACTATAATAATGATAGTAAAAGTTGTAGCTCAGCAGCAGTAGTAATGAAATTCCCTTGCTATAGAGACTTAAAAATTTAAGATGCTCAAATCTTAAAAATCTATACAAAATACAAAAAAATCTATATAAAATGCTATACAAAAAATCTATACAAATGCTCATCATATAGGTCAATTATAGAACTGGCACTGTGTTTACTAATATGTTGGAAAAGAAGGCCTGACAAAGTGACAGTAGTTTAGTTTGTGAGTAACAAAGATGATGCTGTTAAAGTGTTGCTCTCAATATAAAGCACATTTAGAAAACTCAGCAGTGGTCACATGGTGCAAAAGGTTAGTTTTCATTCCAATCCCAAAGAACAGCAATACCATAGAATGTTCAAATTGCCATATAATTGCGTTCATTTCATGTGCCAGGGAGGTAATGCTCAAAACCTTCAAGCTAGGCTTCAACAGGACATGAACCAAGAATGTACAAGCTGGATATAGAAAAGGCAGAGGAACTGAAGATCAAATTGCCAACATCTGCTGGATCATAGAAAAAGCAAGGGAATTCTTAAAAACATCTACTTCTGCTTCATTGACTACACTAAAGCCTTTGACTGTGTGGATCACAACGAACTGTGGAAAATTCTTAAAGAGATGGGAATACCTGACCATCTTACCTGCCTCCTGAGAAACCTCTATGCTGGTGAAGGAGCAACAGTTAGAACCAGACATGGAACAATGAACTAGTTCAAAACTGGGAAAGGAGTACATCAAGGCTGTATATGTCACCCTACTTATTTAACTTCTATGCAAAGATATCATGGAAAATTCTAGGCTAGATCAATCACAAGGTGGAATCAAGATTGCCAGATGAAATATCAACAACCTCAGATATGCAGATGATACCACTTTAATGGCAGGAAATGAGGAGGAACTAAAAAGCTTCTTGATGAGGGTGAAAGAGGAGAGTGAAAAAGCTGGCTTGAAACACAACATTCAAGAAACTAAGATCATGGCATTCAGACCCATCACTTCACAGCAAATAGATGGGGAAAATGGAAATAAGTGACAGGCTTTATTTTCTTGGGCTCCATATTCACTGCAGATGGTGACTATAGCCATGAAATTAAAAGACGCTTGCTTCTTGGAAAAAAAGGAGCAAAGCTATGACAAACCTAAATACCATATTAAAAAGCAGAGGCATCATATTTTACCAACAAAGGTCCGTACAGTCAACACTATGGTTTCTCCAGTAGTCATGTATGGATGTGAGAGTTAAGACTATAAAGAAGAACTGATGCTTTTGTTTTTTTTTTTTTTTGAAATTCTTATTTTAACTTTAGTTTACTTTACATTACTGTATTGCTTTTGCCAAACATTGACATGAATTCACCACGAGTGTACAAGCTTTTGAACTATGGTGTTGGAGGAGAATCTTTGGAGTCTCTTGGACTGCAAGGAGATCAAACCAGTCAATCCTAAAGGAAATCAACCCTGAATATTCACTGGAAGGACTGATGCTGAAGCTGAAGCTCTAATATTTTGCCACCTGATGTAAAGAGCCAACTCACTGGAGAAGACCCTGATGCTGGGAAAGACTGAAGGCAGGAGGAGAAGGGGGCCACAGAGGATGAGATGATTGGATGACATCACTAACTCCAGGAAATAGTGAAAGACAGGGAAGCTTGGTGTGCTGCATTCCATGGGGTTGGAAAGAATTGGACACAACTTAGCAACTGAACAACAAAGAAATAACTGAAGGGTCATAGGAAACCATGAAGAAATGTAACTTTACTACTTTAGCTCTCCATCAGAAAAAAAATACTATTATAGTTACCATTTCTTTGGAACCTACTATATCTTGACATGACTGTGAGTTTGACAATGGAGATTTACTAGCCTGCTTCAGATTCTATTGACATACAGATAAGACTTAGCACTGTGTGTAAAAATGAATATTTTTATTGAATTCTGATGGTGTGAGCTGGAATTCAGGAAGTCTGGCTTTGACTAAATGTCAAAACCATAACATCTGGCACTGATACATGGAAATGTTTATATAAACTTTTGATAACTATGAGTATAT
Source organism: Redunca redunca (assembly GCA_006410935.1). NCBI lineage: Eukaryota > Metazoa > Chordata > Mammalia > Artiodactyla > Bovidae > Redunca > Redunca redunca. The sequence goes on along the minus strand of SJYQ01000391.1, from coordinate 60,117 downwards.
TCTTCAGAGATCAGTTACTTCGACTAATCTCTATTTCTTATCAAGTAATAGACACACCTCTGCAGGATGATTTGGACTGCTCATACAAAAGAAGAACATTTTCTTGTCACAGTAAATAAAGTATAAGAAAATCTGAGCATGGTGTTTCCTGCGGCAACATGCATCATCTCCAATCTTTACACAGTCCTTGCAAAATAGGAATTACTTAGTACAATATTATACCTAAAACTACTGATGTTCAGAGTCCATAACTAATTGTCTTAAGGGTACATTGCTAATAAATGGCACAACTGGAAATCAGGGGTCCATCTGATTCCAGACTCCTTGCTCTTTTATATGCAAACAGCTCTGCCTCTTGAGAACACCCTAATGCTGGGAAAGACAGAGGGTAGAAGGAAGGGGGTGACAGATGATGAGATGGTTGGATGGCATCATTGACTCAATGGGCATGAGTTTGAGCAAACTCCAGGAGATAGTGAAGGACAGGGAAGCCTGGCGTGCTGCAGTCCATACGGCCACAAAGAGTTAGACACGACTAGGCAACTGAACAACAACAACTGCCTCTTGAAAAGTCTACAACAGAGAAAAATCCAATTCATTAGTTAACGTATTCAACAAATATTATTGAGCACCTGTTATGTTCCAGGTGTTGAAGATACTGTGCTAAACATCAAGCCATGCCTGCATGGGTCTTACATTCCAGTGAGAGGAAAATAAGAGTTCATGTGCTGTGAAGGAAAATAAAGCAGAGTCATGGCTATAAAGTGTGATGGGAGAAGGGAAGCTATTTGAGTTAGTGATGAGAGAAGGCTTCCAAGAGACAATGTTTAAGTGAAGACATGCAAGAAGTGAAGGGCTGGGCTTCATGAACACCTGGTAAGAGCACATCAAGAAAAGGGACCAGCAAGTAGAAGGCCTCAGAAATGGAACTGTACCTGCTGCATCCAAGTTAAACCAAAAGGCCAGTACAGCTATTACATATTTATTGCTATATTCTCAGTGAATGAGGTGGAGAGCTCTGGGAGAAGGAAGCTGGGAGAGTCAAGACCAGACTGTGAAGAGCCCATGGCCAACGCAAGACAGGTGCAGTTTATTTGAAGCCGAGGAAAGGCATTTACCTGTATATGAAGAGAGGAGGCAAGCTCTGACTCCCATTTATCAAGCTGGGGCGGTAACACAATTTAAGATTTCACAGTGACACTGAATGGGTGAAACACTATTAATATAGTAGATAATCCCCTCAAAAAAGACAGAACTCTTCTTGTTCAAAAAGTGTTCTCAAGGAGGATGTAAAACAAGATTAGCAATACATTCAGACCCTGTCCCATCTCCATATTCCCCAAAGGCTCCCAAGAGTACGTGCCCTTGACAGATCCCTGATTAGTGCTTGTTTTGTTCTTTCTCTGTTAGGAACTAACATTTGGGATTCTTTTTTTAACTCCTTCTCCCCAAATGCGCATTCATCCTCTGTCATCTCAGTCATGCGCAGGGCTGGATACTGAGCAGGAGCTCCATACTTACCATACTTACTTGTGAAGCCTGACTAAATTAACAACATGTAATACGGTAGGGTTCTTCATTTTAGAGCTAGTGAGACCTTCCATTTCAGTAATAATGTGGACAATACTGAGAGTGCCTATTTATCCAAATTCAAACGCTATCTGGAGCTTAACAAAGGACACTTTATATTCTAATAATTTCTCTCTAAATGATTTATACTTTTTGGAGACCAAAGTGATAACCAGCACTCCCCATTTGTCTGTTCCATAATCAACCTACCAAGATCCAACTGCTTTAATCAAATTTTGACAGTGTAACAAAAAACACACCCTAATTTTGGTCTTTGTGGGTTCAGCATGCAAATTTTCTTAAAGGAGTGGTGTTAATACAAAAAGAAAAGTTATAAATTACTTTCAGGGCTGAAAGCTAATTGTTCACAGCCAAAGAAAAACTGTCCAATCCAGTTTCTCAAAATGGACAGCATTCATAAAGTGCACTTGATCTAAACTACTGATAAAGAATAAATACATTAATACACACACGTTGAACACTTGTCTTTCCTCTTTTCACATAAAATTGTTAGCTTTATGAATCTCAGCAAAGGAAATCCATAATGTCTTTCCATCAATTTTTACAAAGGTGCTAAAAAGCCATTTAGTTGGAATTATAAGAATTTGATGTACTTGTCTGTGGTTTAATTAAATCCAATATGAACAATTTTTAATATATCTAAAGAAAAGCAAATCAGTAAAGAGGGAAACAGAGAAAATATTTCATGTCTTTATTAAGAGCAATTCTTTTCTTACCATGATCCCATTCTTATTTTGATATATATCAAATTGGTTTGGGAACATACATGCTTTAGTCAGAGTTATCATCTACTTCAGTAATTTCTAAACTTTGTAGTCTGTAACAAAATTCATTCAAGCACATAAATATTGTTGTTGAGATGGTCAGTCATGTCCAACTCTTTATGACCCCAAGCTACAGCACACCAGGCTTCCCTATTCTTTACTATCTTCCGGAGTTTGCTCAAACTCATGTCCATTGAGTCAATGATGTCATCCAACCATCTCATCCTCTGTCACCTTCTTCTCCTCCTGCCCTCAATCTTTCTCAGCATCAGAGTCTTTTCCATTGAGTCGGCTCTTCCCATCAGGTAGCCAAAGTATTGGAACTTCAGCTGCAGCATCAGTCCTTCCAGTGAATATTCAGGGTTGATTTCCTCTAAGAGTGACTGGTTTGATCTCCTTGCAGTCCAAGGGACTCTCAAAAGTCTTCTTGAACACCACAGTTTAAAGCATCAGCTCCCCGACATTCAGCCTTCATTATGGTCGAACTCGCACATCTGTACATGACTCCTGGAAAACTACAGCTTTGACTATATGGACCTTTGTCAGCAAAGTGATATCCCTGCTTTTTAATACACTGTCTAGGTTTGTCACAGCTTTTCTTCCAAGAAGCATCTTTTAATTTCATGGCTACAGTCTTCATCTGAAGTGATTTCGGAGCCCAAGAAAATAAAGTCTATCACTGTTTCCATTGTTTCCCCATCAATTTGCCATGAAGTGATAGGACCAGATTCCATGAACTTCATTTTTTGAATGTTGAGTTTTAAGCCAGGTTTTTCACTCTCCTTTTTCACCCTCATCAAGAGGCTCTTTAGTTCCTCTTGGCTTTCTGCCATAAGCGTGGTGTCATCCACGTACCTGAGGTTATTGATACTTCTCCCAGCAATCTTGATTGCAGCTTGTGATTCATCCAGCCTGGCATTTCACATGAACTCTGCATATAAGTTAAATAAGCAGGGTGACAATATACAGCCTTGACATTCTCCTTTCCCAATTCGGAACCAGTCCATTGTTCCATGTTCAGTTCTAACTGTTGCTTCTTGACAGGCATAGAGGTTTCTCAGGTTGAAGGTAAGGTGGTCTGGTATTCTCTTTAAGATTTTTCCACAGTTTGTTGTGATCCATACAGCCAGAGGTTTTATAGTGNCAGAAGTATTGTTTCTCAGAATTCCCTTGCTTTTTCTGTGATCCAGAGAATGTTGGCAATTTGATCTCGAGTTCCTCTGCATTTTCTATATCCAGCTTGTTCGTCTGGAAGTTCTTGGTTTCTGTACCACTGAAGCCTAGCTTGCAGGATTTTCAGCATTGCTTCCCTAGCACATGAAATGAGTGCAATTGTGTGATAGTTTAAAGATTTTTTTGGCATTGCCACTCTTTGGGATTGGAATGAAAACTGACCTTGTGTAGTCATGTGGCCACTGCTGAATCTTCCAAATTTGCTTTATATTGACTGCAGCGCTTTGACAGCATCACTCTGGAAAAGTTATTATATTGTTTTAAGGACAAATTGGTTCTAATGTGCTTTCTGATATTCAACTAAATCAATGAATTTACTTTTTGTGCATTCAGTTCAGTTCAGTTCAGTTCAGTCCCTCAGTTGTGTCCGACTCTTTGCAACCCCATGAATCGCAGCACACCAGGCCTCCCTGTCCATCACCAACTCCCGGAGTTCACTCAGACTCACGTCCATCGAGTCAGTGATGCCATCCAGCCATCTCATCCTCTGT
>SJYQ01000391.1:42618-55193 GCA_006410935.1 Redunca redunca | reverse complement strand
ACTTTCTTCAATTTGAGTCCGAATTTGGTAATAAGGAGTTCATGATCTGAGCCACAGTCAGCTCCTGGTCTTGCTTTTGTTGACTGTATAGAGCTTCTACATCTTTGGCTGCAAAGAATATAATTATTCTGATTTCGGGGTTGACCATCTGGTGATGTCCATGTGTAGAGTCTTCTCTTGTGTTGTTGGAAGAGGGTGTTTGCTATGACCAGTGCATTTTCTTGGCAAAACTCTACTAGTCTTTGCCCTGCTTCACGGAATAAATAAGAAGACTGCCACGCAATCTGGCAGAGAAGATAATTTATTTACAATACAACTGGAGCTTAATTAACTGAAAAGAACCTTACCAATCATTTAGTTCTACCCTGTTTTCAGATGAGACAATTCCATAGATGTCACTGCTCCAGAACTACAGCGGTTCAGACTCAAACTCCAGATATTTCCCATCTGTATTTCCTGACAGTACCAATTTACATGAAAGGGGATATTTAACTGCATTACCTTCAAGGCCTACTCAAATGCCACTTCCTCTATGAAGCCTCTCGTATTCTTCCCAGCAAGAATGAATTTCATTCTCTTCTACAGATCATGTGGCTTACCTCATGGCTCACACGGTAAAGCTTCTGCCTACAATGCAGGAGACCCAGGTTGGATCCCTGGGTCGGGACGATCCCCTGGAGAGGGAAACGGCAACCCGCTCCAGTACTCTTGCCTGGAAAATCCCATGGATGGAGGAGCCTGGTAGACTACATACAGTCCATGGGGTCGCAAAGAGTCGGACACAACTGAGTGACTTCACTTTCTTTCACTTTCTACAGATCAGGCTATGGTACTTTATCTATGCCTCTCCTACAAAGATAAAGCATGAAAAGTGAGCAATCATTTTTCCATCTCATTTCAGTCATAAATTTCATATTCCTGTTGGAAAGATATTTGAGTCACTTCTATATCCCACAGCACAGTTCAATCCCCTGTTCTTGGCAGGTATATGGTGCATCATTGATGTTGCTGCTAAATCACTTCAGTTGTGTCCAACTCTGTACAACAGCCTACCAGGCTCCCCTGTCCCTGGGATTCTCCAGACAAGAACACTGGAGTGGGTTGCCATTTCCTTCTCCAATGCATGAAAGTGGAAAATGAAAGTGAAGTTGCTCAGTCGTGTCCAACTCTTAGCGATCCCATGGACTGCAGCCCACCAGGCTCCTCCACCCGTGGGATTTTCCAGGCAAGAGTACTGGAGTGGGTGCCACTGCCTTCTCCAATCATTGATGTTAGCCATACCCAAATCTATATGATTGAAAGAGCTGATCATTTTAATTTTTAAAGCCAATTTACTGGATTGAAGTGGTCTCTAAATAAAGAATTCATAAAACTCAATATCATGACAAATAATCCAATTAAAAATGGGCAAAGGCTCTGAAAAGACATTTTCCCAAAAACACATACAAATCGCCAACGGGCACATGAAAAGGTACTCATCACCACTAATCATCAGGGAAATGGAAATGCAAATCAAAACCACAAAGAGATGTCACCTGGTATCTTAGAATGGTTATCATCAAATCAAACAGACAAAAGATAGCAAATGCTAGTGAGGGTGTGGATAAAAGGAAACCCAAGTATACTGTCAGTGGTATTGTAAATTGAATCAGCAACTACAGAAAACAGTATAAAAGTTCCTCCCCAAATGAAAAATGATCCAGCAATTCTACTTCTGGGACCATATCAAAAAGAAACAAAAATGCTATGTCAAAGAGAGATCTGCATTCATATATTCACAGCAGCATTATTTACAATAGCCAAGGCATGAAACAACCCGACTGCTGACCAACAGATGAAAGGATAAAGTCTATGTGTGTGTGTGTGTGTGTGTNATGAAACAACCCGACTGCTGACCAACAGATGAAAGGATAAAGTCTATGTGTGTGTGTGTGTGTGTGTGTGTGTGTGTGTGTGCGCGCGCGTATATATATATATATATATTAGCCATTAAAAAAAAAGGAACTCCTGCCATTTGTGACAACATGGATGGAGCTCGAGGGCATTATGCTAAGAGGAATAAGTCAGACAGAGAAACACAAATAAATACTGTTACGATCTCACTTAATTAAAGAACTAAAAGAAAAAAAATAACTCAGGAGGGGGAAAAAAAAAGATCAGACTTATGGTTACCAGAGGTTGGAGGTGAGGGGAGGGGGAACTGACTGAAGTAGGGTGGTCAAAAAATACAAACTTCCAGTTCCAAGATAAGTAAGTACCAGGAATATAATGTAAAACATGATGACTATAGTTTACCCTGTTGTGGGGTAGATTTGAAAGTTGTCAAGAGAGTAAATTCAAAGAGTTCTCATCATAAGGAGAAAAACATTTTTTTCTTTCTTATATATGAGAGGATGGATGTTCACTAAACTTACTATGGTAATCATTTCCCAATACTATATGTAAGTCAACTTATGCTATATACCTTCAACTTATACAGTGCTGTATGTCAATTATATCCCAATTCAACTAAAATAAAAAATAAAGATAAATAAAGCTATAACCAATGCAGCAAATAAATACTCGCAAATTATATTTCCATTTTCCTTCTAGAATAAATAGAAAACTTTGATGCAGAGGCTATCTTGGTCCCTAGGCTTCCCATGCATTACCAGCTATCAGAGATGTGAAAACTAGGCCCATGGGCTCCCAGTGACCTTGCTCTTCGTACCTGGAACATGTCTGGACACTAGGGCAGCTACTTCTCCAGACCCCTCAGGAGTCTGAGTCACCTTACCCAGTGTGAACAAATCAGAAAGATATGCAAGAAAAGACAAGCAGTTTGTGTGACCAGGAATTTCATATCTAGTCTGCTTTTAGAATATAAAGAAAGGGAAGGGGCCCGAAAAGAATGTCTCAGGAGAGTCCTACTCACATGGAACAGAAATGTGCCTTTGATTTGCAAAAAGACTAGTGCAAAATAAAGAATCCCTTCTTATTTGATGAAGAATCATAACATTCCTCAATTCACACCCACTGTCTCAAGAGTAATCATCTTAACTGCTCTCTGTTGAGGGCTTAGTGTAAAGCCCTGTGCTGAGTCTCTCAGAGATTCTCCTTTTCAGGGACTTTCTCATGTTTCAGAGGCTGGGACTCCACGCTCCCAAAACAGGAGGCCCAGGTTTGACTCCTAGTCAGGGAACCAGACCCTGCATGTCCCAACTAAGACCTGGCATAGCCAAAAAGATAAATAAGGGTTTTTTTTAAGATTTTTTTTTTATTTTGTCCCATGACATAAGTTAATAAATATACAAAGTTAAGTGGCATGTTTTAATTTAATCATGATTTCCTTCTCAGTTTTAGAAGGATTAAAGACATAGGGGTGCTGCTTCTAAATTTTAAATGCTGTGGGTAAGTCATCGTACCAGATAACCATTCAATCAAAGATCTAAGGTTTGAGGACTTTTTAAAGGCTCGTTGGCAAACATGGAATGTATGCCTCTTTTAAACACATCACAGATATCACTTCGGTTTGTGATATGTCACTTTGCTGAACTTCCTACCACCAGAACAGAACCCTGGAGCTTTCTTCACTTTGGTGCTGTTTTCTATGTTGCCCTTTTGATCCTAAGGAAACTACACCAACTCAGGTTCATTTTGATTAATATGCATCATAAAATATACTCCGCACAAAATAGTGCTCTGCAATACGGAAGCAGTGCCGCACACTCCACAGGGGAAATCTACCTCTGGCTGAGTGAAGCAGCTCTCACTCAGAACAGATAGTAAGAGGTCAGTGTTCCATGTTTTTCTCAGTGAGTCACTTCTTAAGTTAGTCTTTCCCATAAAAGTTCCACATCTTTTTAATCAGCACTATGAAACTTTGGCCATTGAAAGAAAAAGAAAAGCTCCCAGCACTTTACTAGAAAGCTCTGAAATTGAAAAGCATTTAAAGCTTCAAAATGACCCTATGTTTCATTGGTTACCCAATACACAGCATTATACAACCTCAAATAAGCTATTTTTTAAACCATGATTCTGACAATTCCAAGTTTAAATGGGGAGAGGAAGATTTACTTTATATGAAAAGATTTACGATCACTTTTAGTTCTTTTTTTTAAATTCAGTCCTCTGTCTCTTTCTGTCCCTCTCCCTATCTGCCTGTCTCTATCAACATGCACACACAACCCCATACACATACACTCTTGAGACTAATAGTAGTCTGTTTAATGAAACTCAAGGCATCTGTGGAATTATTATAAGAAATTATTTTGTACCTAGTTTTAGACTGAATGATTTACTGCATTTCCCTTAATCGGTAAGTTGCATATTCATTGCTGGATTTTCCTCTAACTGCTGTCACTTAACTTGTCACGCAGAACAGGGCAAATCAGGGTCAGTTTATATAAGCGGCATCAATCTGAAGAACTTCATCGGTCTTTATTTCAAGGCATTATGAAAGAAAACTGACACTAAGAGAGCCTTAACTGACAGCAAATGAAATCAATCAGCAAATCACTAAGCCATAATAAACTCACTCAATTTGTAGATAACCCTTCCTTTCCCAGGTCTTCACCTAGGCAGTCCATCAAACACTGTTTTTTGTTGTTTTTTTTTTTTTTGTCCAAGTAGCTGCAATGAATAGCAATTCTGTTGTAGCATTTGAGAGTTCAAGTGTGTGCAGGCTTCAGTCTCGCAATAATGAGCATTAAAAGGTATTATCGAGTAGGGTTATACTCAAATAAGACTTCAAAAATGAATAAAAAGATACAGAGAGAGTCAAGTTTGGGATTTAGCTTTTGCCTCTTAATGTTAATGGCAAAGAAATGCTGTTCATATCATTCAGCAGCTTTTCTGCTTTGGGCTACCTGGAACTGAAAATTGCAACAACAAAAAAAAAGCTCTATACTTTCATATGTTTTGTGTTTTTTATTTTATCTGGTGTATCTGAAACATTTCACATTCAGGCAAAATAATGTTAATCTCAGAGTTGAAATCTGATGTTCAAAAAATAAATTAAATGGCATAAATAAAGGCAAGAAGATGAGTTAAAAGAATATTTTAAAATAACATGTGAAAACAGTAGTAATGCTTAAATTACTCTGTAGAATACTCAGAAGTGTATGGTGGGCATTCACCAAAGTGTCAGCCCATGGCTTTATACTGACCTGTAAGGAAACACGAGAGTTGTCGAACATTTTATTCTTTTTATTGCATGTTTCTACTAACATGAAACCTGTATCAAACATGTCATCAGTCAAAAGTCTCCAAGAGTCAAAACACTAAAACATTCCCTTAATGTACTTAGGTTACTTTTCCTGAAACCCAGGCCTATTTGCAGTTCAGTCTAACACAGCTTATATTAATTTCACATTTTACAATATAAAAGCACCCTCACATGTACATTATCCCATCTGATCTCCCCACAACTCTGTAAGTGAAAGCAAGACAGGCTTCACCACCTCCATTTAAAGATGAGGAAATAGGGGGCTCGGGGCCATTGAGTGATCTGCCAAGATGGTTAAATTACAGAGCCAGGACTTCAATCCAGGCATTCTGACTTTCCACATAGACTTTCTCCAATACTACATTGCTTGCCTCTTTCCCCAGCACACGGCATTATTTTATCTCTTCCAAATTGCCATTCTGATCAGCATGATATTTCCAGCAAGCTCAATGACATATAGAAAATTGCACAGATTCACAGTTGCTAACCTCCTTATCATCTGATTTACTTGCTTGTCTTTTAGAAGCGCAAAAATCTCAACCTGAGATGGAAAATAAGTGAGTTTACACCTGATCAAGGAATGTTTATAAGCCAACTATTTAAAGGAAAACAATTTTAAAACTACCTATGAGTGCTGTTTAATTTCCAAAGTACTTTCATCCATGTCATGGGATCCTCACAACTGCCCCAAGATGCAGGAGGGCAAGCATCATCACCTCCATGTTACAGGTGACAAGCTGATGCACCAGAAGTAAGGGCTGGAAGCTCACAGACGGTGACATTAGCAGAGAACTCCAGCAGCACTCTTAGTACCACAAGGATGATAATTCATGTTCATCCTTCACAAGAAAAGACAATGTGCTTTCCATGAGAAAAAGACAATGATTGGATAAAATAATGAGGATTCCTGTTACCTGAGTAATTTATGTCTATGGGGAAAGGATTCCATCTGTTCTGGGGCTAATTCTATTATTTTTAGATAAAGTTGTATAACCTCTTCAACCTTTTGTGATAGTGACTTGGTTATGATTTTACTTTCTTCCAAATTATTCTCCCTAGTAAAAAAGGAAGAAATGATACCCCCCCAAAAAAAATAGGAAAAAAGACTTCATTTTTAAATAATTCCTATCAGATTTTACTTAGTGTTAGTTCAGATTGCTGATACCAGGTCATATCCATAGGGAACAATTCATGAATATTTTCAGCTGAGTCAAGGAGTTAGTCACAAGATTCCTCAATATAACATTCTGTGTAGCCAAACATTCTGTATTCCCCCCAAAAAAAGAGGGGAAATAAAAGTGCACATCACAGAGGGTGAGGAAGGGAAGGAAGGAGGAAGGGAGTCAGGGAGGGTGAGGGTACTTAGGTAATGACACGTGATCTGTTCTAACAATGACTGACGTGTGAGGCTGTTTCCAGCAGTCTTCCTGGTCAACAAAAACTAAAATGTCCTGTAACCTTAGGAGGAGATACATATTCAGGACAAGGCATAATTCACAATGAGGATAAACCCATGTTGAAATGCTATTACTAATTATTTAACCACTGTTATACCTAGTCTTCCCTGTGGCTAAGTCAGTAAAGCATCTGCCTGCAACGTGGGAGACCCAGGCTCAATCCCTGGGTCGGAAAGATCCCCTGGAGAAGGAAATGGCAGCCCACTCCCGAATTCTTCCCTGGAGAATTCCATGCACAGAAGAGCCTGGTAGGCTACAGTCCATGGGGTCACAAAGAATCAGACACTACTGAGTGACTAACACTTTCATTTTCACTTTCACCCCACTTAGCAACAGACCCTAAAATCAGTCCTTCTGTACACCTTAGCATCTTCCTTCTCTTCATATTTTGTTTCATTTAGCATCCCTCACAGCTGCAGTACCAGCAAGTTTTGAAGAAACTTAATGTCTGCTTGTGCCCTCTCAAATCTTGAGAATAGAATTCTAAAACTTGACCTAGCAAATAACAAAAATATTTTCTCTGACAACATTACGTCAGAAAATGCCATTTATTCTTCCTGATGTCAACATGAAAAATAAGCTCACTGATTCTTACATTCATCCTTGAGTTAGGCCTCAAATCCAGGACATTTAGATTTCTCACTAACACAATCTATATTCTGTGGAATTGGAGATGACAGCTGTCAAGCTCTAAATGAGACCAAGGATGGCTTTTTTCCCATCAAAATGCATTTGTTCTCAGATGAACTATATGATTTTTCCAGCTAATTGTTTTCCCCTAACAAACAGCTCCTCCCTCAGAAGAACTTGCCATCCTTTGAAGAAGGCAGAGTTTCAACATTCTCTTTGATGCTACAACCGAAATCTAAAATCATATTATGTTTTTAAATTTAAAAGATATTTTAATTTTTAGAATTTAAAGAGAACCACACACTCACTGATAACAAGTTTAGATAATCTGCAAATCTTTTTGATATTTTAGTACAAAAATGACCCCACTTACCAAAAAGGTCAGATTTCCAATAATGTCAAACATTCAAAGCACAGTCATGGACTCAAAAATAAGTGAAAAAGAATATCTGTGAGACAAACAGCTGTCACAAAATATATTCTCTTTACTTCACCATGGAGACTCTTAGACTAAACCCTGACAACTCTGTGAGACAGTGCGACCCAGGGAGGACTGACATCTGAAAAGCAGGGAAGTCCTAAATTATATAAAGAAGGTAAAATTTTCTTTTAGAATCAGAAACTAAAGAGCTATACTTAAAAAAGAAAAAAACTAAAGAACTAATAGAAGTCATTTAGTCTTTTAGGGACAACTGGGGAATTTTACATTGCATTATAGCTATTTAGTGAGATTTTCATTCAAAAAGGCTGATTTTCATGTTTCAAAAAATAATCAGATATCTGAAAATTCATTTATAGGGATGGAATAAGTTGAAGAAAATAATAATACAAGCTTCCAAGCAAAATTCTCTAACATTTCTTTAATTTCTAGTTGTGCCCAAATGAACATGATTCTTGTACAATTAGAAGGCTGTTGCATCAAGCAGTATAACGGGGAACACATGTAAAAAATTATTAAGAGTGGCTGATTCTTGATATTTTTATTCCCTGACAGTTTAGTACTTAGGTACAGATATTTCTTTCTTTCTTCTCTACATTAAAAAAAAAAATCCTTTCAAGATCCTCTTGTATGATTTAACTTTATAAATACAAAAAAATAGCTAGAAGAAATTTCTATGCCTGGAAAGTAAGCTGAATGTAAAAAAAACCACAGTATCCCAAAAGTTGTGGGTATAACACATAACAAACAACCATACCAAGGATGGACTTCATAATAACACAGTAGGTTATGGGTGATTAAAGGATTACTGGATTTATGGTGAAGACTCTGTTGTTTAAAATCTTCATAAATAAGTGGTTTCACAATGAAGCCTTTCTAATGAAGTGTTTATAAACATATATTTATAAAATATACTACATTTCCAGAGGTATAGTTATTGTGCACTAAGCCTTACACACTTTTATGAGATGGTGCAGGGGTCTTTTCCTTTTAAATGAAGTGGGTTTAGAAGTTTAAAAAAACGATCCCAAATTTCTTAACGGCATGCACAACTTAGGCATAGCAGCTTTCCTGAGTCAACTTGCCTAGTGCCTGAAATCAAGTATTCATTCACTGGGGCCTCCTCTGTGTGAGGCAGGGTTCTGAGCTCTGATGGTGTGACTGTGAACAAAATCAAGTTCTCGGCCTCAAGAAGCTTTCACGTTGGTGGAAAGCTAATAAACAGTGAGTGCTTACCATGTTACTATTCTAAGCACTTCAATGGATTAACCCATTCAATCATTACACTGAGTTTGAAACTTCTATTATTTTCATTTTACAGATGAAGAGGCTGAAATACACAATTTAAGTAACATTTCCCACTAACCTCCTTTGGATTCTATTTTTGCCATGATCTTCTCATAAAAGAAACTATATTTTACAGACAGACCCTACCCTTTATTTTTTTTTTCCTCTCAGTTATCTTAAAACACACACACACACACACACACACACACACACCCACTATGCCATGGTGCACAGAAGGCAGAAAGGCATGATTAAAAGAATGAACAGACCAGTGACCCTACTCACTGGATATGTGACCTTTAACAATTTTCTTCATCTTAATAAATTTCAGTTTATTCTTTTGGAAAATGGATAAAAGCAGAGCACCCATTATTTATAGGATTGTTGCAAGGATTAAATGAGAAGGCAAATGTAAGGTGTTTATTTAGCACAGTAACTGGTATGGAATAAGCATGCAATAATATCAATAATATTAACATTGATATTGTTCTGTGCTGGTTATCTTTGAATGGGAATGGAGGCACAGAGACTTACTGGATGTCTGCTAATATTCTCTAGATATGAAAAGCATCATACAATCATTGAAAAAACAGAATTCAAAGTATAAGACAATGAGTAATAGGTATTACCTTAATAAATTATGGGCAGAATATCTTTTCTTACAAAGTCCTCTGCATTTACACTGTACTGGGTTTTTCAGCTAAAGTTAACTTGTCTAATCTAGGTGGGGTTTTTTTTTGTTCAATATCCTAGTGGACTAATATGCTGCTATTAAGGAGATAAAAGCCAAGGAATTATAGTTCTAAACTTGCCATAGGATCTTAGACAGGGGTTCATTGGCAACTTGGCCTCACTGGAATATCAAGTAACAAGGAAAAGTAAATAGACAGCTAAAGTTGATCTTGACCAAAACTAAAAGCTTTGAAGAAACAAGAAAGAATGAAAGAACCAAATGGAGAGATACAAAGAAAAGATCCTAAGTGGTGCTGGAGAAGACTGTTGAGAGCCCCTTGGACATCAAGGAGATCAAACCGGTCAATCCTAAAGGAAATCAACCCTGAATATTCATTGGAAGGACTGATGCTGAAGTTCCAATACTTTGGCCACCTGATGCAAAGAGCCAACTCACTGGAAAAGACCTGATGCTACGAAAGATTGAGGGCAGGAGGAGAAGGGGTCAACAGAGGATGAAACCATTGGGTGGCTTCACCAACTCAATGGACATGAGTTTGAGCAAATTCCAGGAGATAGTGAAGGACAGGGAAGCCTGGCATGCTGCAGTCCATGGGGATGTAAAGAATCAGACACGATTTAGCAACTGAACAACAACAACCATTTCTTAAAAAAACAAAACACACACCAAAAATAAAACCAAACCCCACACCCCCCAAAAGTAATAAAATCAAGCTATACTACTATTGCTGACGCCATCTTTACAAGGTGTCTCATACTGCAGTATGTAGGTGTGCAATAACGAGAGCCACCCTGCTTGTCTGCTGCCTTTGCGCTGGGCACTGTGCTCCCCTCTTCACACGCACTGCCTCATCCAAACTCAGTACAAGCCGGAGAAGCTGTTAGCATTACACTTTGTTGCAGATAAGGAAACTGAGGCTAAAAGCTAGCACATCTCAGAGAGCAGCCAAACTGAATTATCTCCTGTAGGAGTATATCAGTTACACACTCTTCTGGGTTCAGAGAGATTAGGTAATCCATTCATCCCCTCAGCCTTCAGTTGTGCTCACTGGTCTTCCCTCCATCAGGATAATACCTATAAGAAAGGTGTCATCTTCCCCTTTGGAAACAACAGACAGTGGCTGTCTAGGAAAACGTCAGCTCCTACTGCTCTAAATGATGGTTAAATATGTTGGCCAAATAATTCAGACACTACCACATCCTGCATCATCCTGCATAGTGGGCCTCTCCTCGTCATAATCAAAGGTGAGGCCCACTTTGAACAGTCCACCTCACCAGCACAGATTACAAAGTTAAACAAATAGTGAATTCCTAAATATGCTGCATACTTACCATGAGTATATAGATATACATACATACATACACACACACACACACACACACATACATATACTGCAAAAGTTGAGTTCTATAATATTAGCCTATAAAATGGAAGCAAAATTTTTTTTCTGTGAATGTGTCTACAATACACCATAAACTATGACCTACCTCATACACAGATGCATAATGTATACTTTATAAATGGAAGAAAAACTCCACCACAGATTTCAAAGGCTTTATGCTTACCATCTAACACACATGTCTTGATTTGTACTGTCAGATTTTACCAGTTCAGGCTTTTCAGTCAAATACACCTAAACTTAAACCCAGACCCTAGGCCCTGCCATTTACTTGCTGTTGATCTGAGGAGAGTTACCTGCTCTATTTGTTGTTTGTCAATTGTAAAATGAAAATAATGCCGTCTGCTTGACAGGCCCATTGTAAGAATTAACTGATATCACTTATTTATAGAGCTAAGCGTGATACTAGCTACAAAGTAAGTGCTCACTAAAATGGCAGTTATAATTATTATAATTAAGGTCTTCAACTATTACAGTGCCTTTCTCCTCAAAGTACTGCATATCACTAATTGCAGGCCTGCACGCATGTGCATGCATGTGTGTGTGCCTGAAAAACTATTATAAATAGGCCCAAATCATGTGCTCTTCTCTGCATACTAAACCAAAACATATATTACTAAACTATAATGCATATTTGAGCACACCAATATAAAACTTACTCAAGTGTTTAGGTACATGGCAACCCATATAACTATTTTTATTAGAACTTGGGAAAGATAGTAGTTTAAAATACAAGCTTATACATTTCCTTCTTGCTATTCACAGATGTCAGGACTCTAGAAAGTTCATGTTTTGCCTTAAAAAATGGCATTCCTAGGAATCAGTCTCTTTTCAAATCATCAAAATCTACAGTTTGGGAGAAGTATTTATTTGTGAATTATGACAAGTACTAAGCCCTGGGAGATTCCAAATTAAGATAACCAAGTAAAGGATTATTTTAAACCACTGGAAAAATATCAAATCATATTGTACTCACATATAATTAAATTTTAAATATACATCTTAATCTTGAACTAAATAATAGCATAGTATGCTAGTCTATAACTAAAAATAAGTGTCTTATGCTTTGCTGTATAATTACATATATTTTACTATAATATGTGGACATTCTAATGAAAGAAGAAAGTATTTTTTCTTTGTTGAGTATTAATTTGAGTACTAATAACAAATTAAATTAGAGTATGGAGCATGTAGAAAAAAATTAACATAGCCCCACTTGTACTGACATTAATTTTGTGCAAAGTTAAATTTTCACAGGGTCATAAACTTGAAGAATGAAAAAGTTCATCTTAAATCTCAAAATGTGAAGCACAGACAGAGTTTTAAGAGATATTTCTCTTAAATACACTGAAAACTTTAGGGTTTTATTGAATAAGGACAACCTCTTTTGGAATTATCAGGCTCCCTATAGTTTATGTAACTTTGATATATTTTTGTAATAAAGAAATTGGACATTAAAGAGA
>SJYQ01000391.1:14093-42270 GCA_006410935.1 Redunca redunca | reverse complement strand
TCTGTTTTTGAATATGCTACCTAGGTTGGTCATAACTTTCCTTTCAAGTGTCTTTTCATTTCATGGAGATCTTTTGTAAAGAGAGAGAGAAGGGAATTCACCAGTATGGACCATATGCTCTGCAATAACACTAGTAACAGAAAGACCCTCTACACACAGAGGTTCTCAGTGAGCATGTGATCAAATATGAATGTCATTCCAAACTCACAGATTCTATGTGGTAGTAGGAAAGTGAGGCTAACCAAAAAACATGGTATGTGTCCAGTGACAGAAGCAGGGATTAAAGCACATCATCACAGCAGAAACGACATTCACAAGTTAGACAGTGATAACTAAATGGATATTTCCCTCTTTTCCTTTTCCTTAGTTCATGAAATGGATGGAGTGTAGTACTGTTCTTATTAGTAACAATACTGCTAGCACTTCTAAAAGTACTTCATACTTTTCAAAGTACTCTCCACACCATCACACTTCATCCTGCCATCCACCTTGTGAAAGAGCTACTGCCATCCCTAATATGAGGAAATTGTGTCCAGTGCTCCTAGCAACACATAACAGTGCCTCTGAGTATCTACGATGACAGTTAACAGATGAGCGAATTGCTCAAGATCTTGTTACTCCTTCCATTTCCCTACCTAAAATCAACACCATTTTATTTCTCCTTCTCTTTGTCCCTTGTCTGGCAGGCTTAGCAAAAATGTGTGTCATAAAAGTAGTTTTGTGGTCAGCAGTGAAGATTGTTATCGAAACACCCTGATTTTCCTGTGCGCATTTCTCATTCATTCATGTATTTTCTCCCTGACCCTTCAACACACACAGACACAGACACACACACACACACACACACAATTGCCATACTGAGAGACAGGTACCTGTGAGAATCTTCCTTATACAACAGCCATAATCTCACTTGGAAGATCCCCAAACTACAAGGTATGTGCAACAGCTGCTGCGGCGCTCCGTACCCATGGGATGGAGACCCTGGCCTATGTAGCAGAGGCAGGCACTCCATCGGCACTGCAGCAAGCACAGAAGCCCCTCCTCTGAAAAGAAGAAAGTGAGAAACCAGCCTGATTTTGCTGCAGGCTATTTAATTTAACCTCCAACTCCAGAGCAGAGCCAGAACTCTCTCTGCTGTCACCAGAAAAAAAAAGCCAAACTCTACCACGACCACAACCACCCCACACATTATTGTTCCATCCCAATTATGGAACTAGAAAACTGATCTCTTGAATTAAATTATCAAGCTGGGCTACATCCCAATTAAGGATCTGAAAAACTGAACCCTCAAATCAAATTATCAACCGGGAAAATAGGATGATATAATCACAGACCTCACATAAAGGCACTGGGCAGGATGATAAATCTGAGGCATAGGTTATATACCATAGACTGCTCCTTGCAGATGGATTACTGTGACCTTGATCTATTTAAACAAACAGAAAACGCATACTGGAGTACAGAAAGATGTATTTATGAGTTGTTAGAGTTCTCCACACAGAGGTATTTTCTTCCCTAGGGCAAACTATTCCAAAGGGTAAGGACAGATACACACTAAAATTAGTTATTTAGATGTGTTTAAACTAAAAGCTGGTAAGCACATGGACACGATATTCCGTGGTCTCTTATCTTTAGTTTGTCAAGGTTTTTAAATCCCTCTTGAGCTGAAGTACCATTTTTAGCTTGGCTAGGTCAGAATGACACTGAACAACATGAATGATGACACACGAGACAGCTATATGGACAGAGCTGCCATCAGCAAGCCAGCTGTGCTAACACCTGTATGTCTTGCACAGCTGATCTTCAGAATCAGGATCAAGAAACCAAAAATGGAAACAGGCTTAAAGATCATAAGTATCATAAGTAACATTCAGAGTCATTAATAAGTCACTTAAAACTGGGTTACTAGAGGCAAATGATCATGTTTCAACTTTAAAATAACTGTTAGCTTTATTAATTAAAAATTATTCTGTGGTCTTTGTATGCGCCATAAATGATCTGAAAATTAAAAAGCAAAGTTAACTATGTATTACCAAATATTCTCATTCACATTTTTAAGGTAAGAATCACATGTAAAGATGTGGCCACTCAGAATCCTTACCTGTTACATTCTCTTTGACTCGATTCTACTCTAAAATTTTTCCTAACAATAGAAGTTATCATCTTTCCACTTCATAGGAATCAAATTAGTTGCTACCTATAAAATTTGTTGCCAGTGTATCTCTCTTCCCTAGAGACATTTTTATCATTGAATCTAGGCTTTCTCCTCTAGATCTTGATTATGCAAAGTAAATACACATGCTATTTTCAGCAACCAAAAAATGAAGACACGGGACTTCCCTGGTGGTCCAAAAATTAAGACTCTATGCTCCCAACGCAGGGAACCCAGGTTCCATCCTTGGCCAGGGAACTAGATCCTTTGTGCCACAACTGAGATCCAGCCCAGTCAAACTAAATAAAGTAAAATTTAAAAAATAATTAGTAAATAAGAAATGAAGACAATATCAGCAAGACTTCCAGTGGAATCTGGAGGTAGTTTTAGTTGTGTTTAGAGACTGGGTAATGGTAAAAAAAAAAAAAAAAAAAAGTTTGACTCATTCAACAAACATTCATCAAGCACCTACTGGGTATCAAGCACTATGATAGATGCTGAGCATATAAAAATTAAAGAGAACTCCATTCCTCAAAGACTTCAAATTCCAGTGGCATAATTAATCTCTCAAAATGTTATGTCCTAGCCTTCCCATTTATCCATAATGTCTTGTTTCTCCTGTCAATTGCCATACCACCTTCTTTATTTGCTAGAAGATTTATGTTAATCAATCTCAAACCTTTATCTTTAGCTCTGACTTTTTCCCCTGAGGTCTAGACTCTCATATCCTGCTGATCACTCACTCCACGATACCTTAGACTCAGTATTCCCAAAACAAAACTCATCGTCTCCCTTTTCTTCACTAACAAAAAAGTAGGGGGGAGGTGGCAAAAAAAGCCTGTTCCTCTTTTTGTTTTCCCAACATTAGTTAATCATACTGTCCATCTTGGGAACCACCCTTCTCTGCCTTTCACGTTCCCGTTTTTACTAAATAAGCTTCATATCCTTTCTTCTGACACCACTCATCATCACTGCTGCTGCTGCTGCTAAGTCGCTTCAGTTGTGTCCAACTCTTAGCAACCCCGTGGACTGCAGCCTACCAGGCTTCTCCGTCCATGGGATTTTCCAGGCAAGAGTACTGGAGTGGGGTGCCATTGCCTTCTCATCATCACTATCTAGTCTCAAATCTTCACCAGTACTCATTTAGCCTACAAACAAACTCATGTTCTTCATTACTTCATTACCAACTTCATTATTCACTATTTATGGCCTGCAAATGTGCCTCCCAAAGCCCCAATTTAGTAAGGAAATCTGACCACATCATTCCCTATCCCAAACCTTAATTTAGTCTCCCTGCTCCACAATAAAGATCCAAGTGTCTTAAAAATGACCAAAAAAAAAAAAAAAAAAGTTCTTCCATTACCTGGCTGCCACCTGTCTCATTCAACCTCATCTCCTGCACTCTCCTTGCACTTAATGCTGCACTGAGGCTCTCTGGCCATTCATGCTTCCATGCACCTGCACATTCTACTCTCTCTGCTGAAATGCCCTTCTCATCTTTCCTCACACTTCAAAGCCCCGTGCAAGCTTTAATTTTCTTCTAAGAAATTTCCAGCCAACCCTTGGGTTTTCTAAGTATGCTTCATAGATGAATAACTATCTAAATGGATGTGGAACTGCATCTTATGGGTACATATTTACCATAGTATACTGGAATTACACCGTTTCTATGGCAACCCAATCCAGTACTCTTGCCTGGAAAATTCCATGGATGGAGGAGCCTGGTGGGCTATAGTCCATGGGGTAGCAAAGTCAGACACGACTGAGCGACCTCACTTTGACTTTTCACTTTCATCTTGAAGAAAGAAACAATGAGATATATACACATACATATGTTGTTGTGATTGTTATTTGTGTGTCTGTTTGTTTCCCCAAAGGCTAGTACAGTTTCTGGCCCATAATATACATTCAAAAAGCATTTGTATGGGGTAGAAGAAGAGGGTGGAGGAGTAGGTGGATGCGGAGTACATCTCTCTCCATGGATACATCAGGGTCCACCTTCAGACATAGAAGTGCATGCAGAACACCAGCTGAGAGCAGGGAGGAGTACCTGACCGGAGGAAAAGAATATAGACCCACGCAAAACTCAGTAGGATGAAGGAACTAGGGGGAAAATCAGGAGTGTTAATAGGATTCGACCTGCCCTCAGAGGGTGGGGGAACTGAAGCAGGGGTCAGATCCCCACATTGGGGCAATTGTCTGAGTCAGAGAAGAAACATCTAAGGCTGAGCGTGAAAGAGCTGATCTGTGGCAGCCTAAATGGAATGAGAATCAGACAGTCCTTGCCACAGCTATACATACCAAGATGTAGATCCCCTGGAAGGTGCAATAGCTGGGAGCTGGAGTTTAGGGATTGTGGCGTAATCTCAGGGTGGGCTGCTGTTGACTACAGAGAGACAGATCGAGGAGATGTGAGGGAGGAGACTATGGTGGGAAATGCCTGTGGAGGAAAGCTGGGCAGCCATGGAAGCAAGGTGATACTGCTGAGTCACGTGTAGGGGGTGGAGCCATCACCATAGCCTCTCTTCCCCACACGCCAGCATTGACAGCTGAACAATAGAGAAGCTGGCCCATCAAACCCGTGATGCACTGAACTACAGAGTAGGTCCCCAGCCAGGGGGGCCCCTCTATGTGCCTGACACACTGAACAACAGAGAAAGATCCCAGGCAAGGGAGCCCACTAAGGGCCTGAACGGGCGGAGCTACAGAGAAAGATCCGTCAAAGAGGCCTTCTGATTGCCAGCTACAAGAGGTTCATAAAAAGGCTCTGATAGGGCCATACTCCTGTGGCAGAGGCGGTCTGTGTCCCTGCACACTTGGTGCCGCCAGGATCCCCGCAAGCCAAGCAGCTGCGCCACCATCGCGCTCAACTCTCACAGGGGTAGAGCTGCCACAGGCAAAACAAGTCTTCCATCTAGGCACACAGGGTTGCTTCGGTAGTGTCCGACTCTGCAACCCTATGGACTATCAGGCTTCTCTGTCAGGGAGGCGGTTCTCCAGGCAAGAATACTGGAGCATATTGGTCAATACTGGTTGCCATACCCTTCTGGAGCACTATTTTTCCTGCTGCTCTAAACGCCAACTCCCCTGAGTACCTGGTAGTGGATGACCCACAAGCAGAGGTGGAAATAAAACCACAATTGAAACCCAGGGGCAGTGTGACTAAGGGAGAAGTCTCAAAACCTTCCCACCAGCTGTACAAGCTGCAGATTAAATCCACATGATAACTAGGCAGGCTCTGTGTCTATGGAATTTATAAAAGGTCATTGAGAGCTCCCACAAAAGAAAACGCACTAGTTCTGATAGCTGTGGATACTGAGGGCAAGAAAATTCAGGAATAGAACCAGATTAGAATTTGAGCTGCCCCCACAACAGGTCCAGAGAACAGAACAGTTTTGGAGGGCATCCTAGGGTGGTGAGGTGGACTGTGACTCCCAGCGAGGGAAAGAACTCTGACAGCAGTGACTCAAGAAAAACATTTATTATTCTTATGTTTTGACATGTTCTGTAGATTCTTTTGAATTTTTTTTTCTTTTTTCTCCGTTTTATCCCCCTCTGTTGTAGCTGTCAATTTTAATGGCACTATGAAATTTAATTAACTTTTGAGCTTTTTTTTTCTTTTTTTCTCTCAGTCACATTTTTATTATTCTTATAAACTCTGCCTCTACATTAGGCTTCTGCAGTTCTGGGGAGTGTTTTTCTTTCTTTTCTCTTTTTTAATTTTAATATTTTAACCCTATTATTTTTTCTACATTTATTCCTTTGTTTCTTTTCCCCCTTGTTCTTCTCCCCTTGTAGTTAAAATTTAATGTATATAAACCTTCTTCATCTACCTCTATTTAACTTTGTGTATCTTTTCTTTTCTTTCTTTCCTTTCCTCTCAATATATTTGTTAATTTTATTTTCACAGCTTTATTCCCCAGTTGGCATCTTGCTTTAGTTTTGTCTTCCAGTTTGCGATTCAGTTAGTTTTGTTCAGGTAGATATAATTTTTAGTTTCTTTTGTTTACTGAGTCAATCTATTGTACTTTATTTTTGTTGGACTGTTTCGACATTGCTCATGGGTATATATGTGTATGTGTATATTCCATTCTTTTAATTATTATTTGCCAGATTTTGTAACTGCCATTTGCCTGGGTTCATCTTTGGTTTCTTGTTTTTGGATATTTGTTTTAATCTCACTTAACGCAAGAGTACTGGAGTGGGGTGCCATTGCCTTCTCTGTGTTACAGCATTCATTTCAGTTCAATTCAGTCACTCAGTAATGTCCAACTCTTTGCAACCCCATGAACTGTAGCATGCCAGGCCTCCCTGTCCATCACCAACTCCCGGAGTTCACTCAAACTCACGTCAATCAAGTCAGTGATGCCATCCAGCCATCTCATCCTCTGTCGTCCCCTTCTCCTGTCCCCAATCCCTCCCAGCATCACAGTCTTTTCCAATGAGTCAACTCTTCACATGAGGTGGCCAAAGTACTGGACTTTCAGTTTTAGCATCAGTCCTTCCAATGAACACCCAGGACTGATCTCCTTTACAATAGACTTGTTGGATCTCCTTGCAGTCCAAGGAACTCTCAAGAGTCTTCTCCAACACCACAGTTCAAAAGCATCAATTCTTCAGCGCTCAGCCTTCTTCACAGTCCAACTCTCACATCCNTCATGATGTACTCTGCATAGAAGTTAAATAAGCAGGGTGACAATATACAGCCTGGATGTACTCCTTTTCCTATTTGGAACCAATCTGTTGTTCCATGTAAAATTTACCTGTTATTCCATGCCAAATTTACCTGTCACCCCAGGTGTTTCTTGACTTCCTAGTTTTGCATTCCAGTCCCCTGTAATGTAAAGGACATCTTTTTTGGGTGTTAGTTCTAAAAGGTCTTGTAGGTCTTCATAGAACTGTTCAACTTCACCTTCTTCAGCATTACTGGTTGGGGCATAGACTTGGATTACTGTGATATTGAATGGTTTGCCTTGGAAATGAACAGAGATGATTCTAACCCTAGGGAGTGTCAAATAGTGAGAACTCACACAAAGAAAACTGCTAGAATACAAGACCCTGCATCACCTAACCACCAGTAGCATGCTGTGCTACTCATCTAAATACAAACAAACAGAAATACAAAGCCAATCATCATCAGACAGGATTATCACCTCACTCAGCCTTGCCCATCAGAGGAAAAACAAACAAACAAACAAAAAACAGCCCAAATCTCACCTTATATGAAGCTTACACAAACCACTGGACCAATCTTAAAGTGAAGTGAAGTCACTCAGTCGTGTCTGACTCTTTCCGACCCCATGGACTATAGCCTACTACGCTCCTCCGTCCATGGGATTTTCCAGGCAAGAGTACTGGAGTGGGTTGCCATTACCTTCTCCAGAGGATCTTCCTGACCCAGGGATTGAACCCAGGTCTCCCGCACTGTAGGCAGACGCTTTACTGTCTGAGCCACCAGGGAAGTCTCTGGACCAACCTCAGGAGGGCAGAAATCAAAAGGAAGAAAGAATTCAACCTTGAAGCCTGGGAAAAGGAGACCTCAAACACAATAATTTTAAAAAAATCATGAAAAGGCAGAGAAATACAACACAAATGAAAGAACAAACTAGAAATACAGAATTCCAAATAAACGAAGAGGAAATAGGCAAACCACCTGGAGAAGAATTCAGAATGGTAGTCAAGATTATCAAAAACCTTGAAAACAGAATGGAGAAAATGCAAGAACCAATTAACAAAGACCTAGATGAAATAAAGAATAAACATACAGAGAAAAACAACACAATTACTGAAATTAAAAATACTCTAGAAGAAATCAATAGCAGAATATCTGAAGCAGAAGAACTAACCAGAGGGCTGGAAGATAAAATGGTGGAAAGTGAAAGTGGAGTCGCCTAGTCGTGCCTGACTCCTAGCGACCCCATGGACTGTAGCCTACCAGGCTCCTCCCTCCATGGGATTTTCCAGGCGAGAGTACTGGAGTGGGGTGCCACTGCCTTCCCCAGAGGATCTTCTCGACCCAGAGACTGAACCTGGGTCTCCCACGTTGTTGGCAGGCATTTTATCATCTGAGCCAGCAGGGAAGTCTAAAATGGTGGAAATACCTTCTGAAGAGCAGAATAAAGTAAAAAGAATGCAAAGTACTGAGGACAGTCTCAGAGACCTCTGGGACAATATCAAATGCACCAACTATCTAATTATACGGCTCCCAGAAGAAAAAGAAAGGATATGAGAAAATTTTTGAAGAGATTATAGTTGAAAATTTCCCCAACATGGAAAAGGAAATAGTCTATCAAGTCCAAGAGGCACATAGAGTCCCATACAGGATAAACCCAAGAAGAAATATGCCAAGACACATACTAATCAAGCTAACAAAGACTAAACACAAATAAATAATATTAAAAGTAGAAAGGGAAAAGTAACAAGTAACATACAAGGGAAATGCCATATGCTTAACAGCTGATCTTTCAGCAGAAACTCTGCAGGAAAGAAGGGAATGGCAGGATATATTTAAAGTACTGAAAGGGAAAAATCTACAACCAAGATTACTGTACCTGGCAAGGATCTCATTCAGAATTGATGGAGAAATAAAAAGCTTTTCAGACAAGCAAAAGTTAAGAGAATTCAGTACCACCAAACCAGCTTTACAACAAATGTTAAACAGACTTATATAGTCAAGAAACACAAGAGAAGAAAAAAATATCTACAAAATCAAAGCCAAACAATTAAGAAAATGGCATTAGGAACATTTGTATCAATAATTACTTTATGTAAATAGATTAAATACTCCAACCAAAAGACACAGACTGGCTGAATGGATACAAAAACAGACCCACATATATGCTGTCTACAAGAAACCTACTTCAGACATAAGGACACATATAGACTGAAAGTGAAAGAATAGAAAAATATATTCCATGCAAATGGGAAGCAAAAGAAAGCTGGAGTAGCAATCCTCATATAAGACAAAATAGACCTTAAAATAAAGATTACAAGAGACAAGGAAGGACACTACATAATGATCAAGGGATCAATCCAAGAGGAAGACATAACAATTGTAAATATCTATGCACCCAACATAGGAGTACCTCAATACATAAGACAA
Organism: Redunca redunca; assembly: GCA_006410935.1. Classification (NCBI taxonomy): domain Eukaryota; kingdom Metazoa; phylum Chordata; class Mammalia; order Artiodactyla; family Bovidae; genus Redunca; species Redunca redunca. Next base: position 33,016 of record SJYQ01000391.1, on the reverse strand, counting down.
ACACTAACAGACATAAAAGCAGAAATTGACAGTAACACAATAATAGCAGGAGACTTTAACACCCCACTCATACCAATGGACAGATCATCAAAACAGAAAACTAATAAGGAAACACAAGTCTTAAATGATACATTAAATGAGATGGACCTCATTGATATCTTCAGGACATTCCATCCAAATGCAGAAGAATACATCTTCTTCTCAAGTGCATATGGAACACTCTCCAGGATAGACCACATCTTGGGTCACAAATCAACCTCACTAAATTTAAGAAATTTTAAATCATATCAAGCCTCTTCTCTGACTACAACACTAGGAGACTAGATATCAATTGCAAGAAAAAACACTGTAAGAAACACAAATATATGGAGATTAAACAACACAATTCTAAATAACCAACAAGTTACTGAAAAAATTAAAAGGGAAATAGAAAAATTTCTAGAAGCAAATGACAATGAAAACACAACAACTCAAAACCTTTAGCATGCAGCAAAAGCAGTTCTAAGAGGGAAGTTTATAGCAATACAATCCTACCTCAAGAAACAAGAAAAACATAGAATAGACAACCTGACTTTACACCTAAAACAACTGGAAAAAGAAGAACAAAAAAACCCCTCAAAATTAGTAGAACGAAAGAAATCATAAAGATCCAAGCAGAAATAAAAAGAAATGAAAGAAACAATAGTAAAGATTAATAAAACTAAAAAGCTGGTTCTTTGAGAAGATAAACAAACTTGACAAACCTTTAGCCAGACTCATCAAGAATAGAAGAGAGAAGAATCAAATCAACAAAATTAGAAATAAAAAAGGAAAGGTTACAGCAGATAATGCAGAAATACAAAGGATTATAACAGACTATTATGAACAAGTATTTGGCAATCAAATGGATAACCTGGAAGAAATGGACAGATTCTTAGATAAGTTCAACATTCCAAGACGGAGTCAGGAAGAAATAGGAATTATGAACGACCCAAGTACAAGCACTGAGATTGAGGCTGTGATCAAAAAATCTCCCAAAAAACAAAAAGCCCAGGACCAGATGACTTCACAGAATTCTACCAAACATTTAGAGAAGAGCTAACGCCTATCCTTCTAAAACTCTTTCAAAACTCTGCAGCGGAAGGAACACTTCCAAACTCATTCTACGAGGCCACCATCACCCTGTTACCAAAATCAGACAGACAACACACAAAAAAAGAAAACTACAGGCCAATATCACTGATGAACATAAATGCCAAAACTCTCAACAAAATTTTAGCAAACAGGATTCACCAACATATCAAAAAGCTCATACACCATGATCAAGTTGGCTTTACTCCACAAATGCAAGGATTCTTCAATATAGGGAAATCAATCAATGTGATACACCATATTAACAAACTGAAAGATAAAAACCATATGATAATCTCAGTAGATGCAGAAAAGCCTTGACAAAATTCAGCACCCACTTATGATTAAAACTCTTCAAAAAATGGGCACAGAAAGAACCTATCTCAACATATTTAAGGCCATAAATGATAAGCCTACAGCAAACATTATTCTCAGTGGTGAAAAACTGAAAGCATTCCCCCTAAGATCAGCAACAAGACAAGGGTGTCCACTTTCACCATGACTCTTCAACATAGTTCTGGAAGTCCTAGCTACACTAAGCAGAGAAGAAAAAGAAATAAAAGGAATCCAGATCAGAAAAGAAGAAGTAAAGCTCTCATTGTCTGCAGATGACATGATTCTGTACATAGAAAACCCTAAAGATAGTATCAGAAAATTATTAGAACTAATCAGTGAACTTAGCAAAGTTGCAGGATATAAAATCAATATACAGAAATCACTTGCATTTCTATATACTAACAATGAAAAATCAAGAGAAATTAAGGAATCAATCCTATTCACGACTGCAACAAAAAGAATTAAATATCTAGGAACAGTGAGTTGGTGATGGACAGGGAGGCCTGGCATGCTGTGATTCATGGGGTCACAAAGAGTTGGACACAACTGAGTGACTGAACTGAACTGAAACTTACCTAAGGAGACTAAGGAACTATACACAGAAAATTATAAGACACTAATGAAAGAAATCAAAGATGACATAAACAGATGGAGAGATATTCCATTATCCTAGGTAGGAAGAATCAATATTGTGAAAATGACTATACTACCTAATGTAATCTACAGATTCAATGAGATCCCTATCAAGTTACCAATGGCTATTTTCACAGAACTAGAACAAAAGATTTCACAATTCATATGGAAACACAAAAGACCCCCAAATAGCCAAAGCAGTCTCAAGAAAGAGGAATGGAGCTGGAGGAATCAAGCTTCCTGACTTCAGATTATACTACAAAGCTACAGTCATAAAGACAGTATGATACTGCCACAAAAACAGAAATACAGACCAGTGGAACAAGATAGAAAGCCCAGAAATAAAGCCATGCACCTATTGGTAATTTATTTTTCACAAAGGAGGCAAGAATATACAATGGGGCAAAGACAGCCTCTTCAATAAATGGTGCTGGACAGCTACATGAAAAAGAATGAAATTAGAACACTTCCTAACACCATACACAAAGATAAATTCAAAATGGGCGAAAGACTTAAATGCAAGACCAGAAACTATAAAATTCTAGAGGAAAACATAGGCAGAACACTTGATGACATAAATCAAAGCAAGATCCTCTATGACCCACCTCCTAGAGTAGTGGAAATAAAAACAAAAGTAAACAAGCGGGACCTGATTAAACTTAAAGGCTTTCACACAGCAAAGGAAACTATAAGCAAGGTGAAAAAACAACCCTCAGAATGGGAGAAAATAATAGCAAGTAAAACAACTGACAAAGGATTAATTTCCAAAATATACAAGCAGCTCATACAACTCAAGACCAGAAAAATAAACAACCCAGTCAAAAAGTGGGGAAAAGACCTAAACAGACATTTCTCCAAAAAAGACACACAGATGGCTAACAAACACATGAAAAGATGCTCAACATCGCTCATTATTAGAGAAATGCAAATCAAAATCACAAGGAGATATCACCTCACACTGGTCAGAATGGCCATCATCAAAAAGTCTACAAACAATAAATGCTGGAGAGGGTGTGGAGAAAAGGAAAAGCTCTTACATTCTTGGTGGTATGGCGATTCCATAAAAAACTAGGAATAAAACCACCATATGACTCAACAATCCCACTCCTAGGCACATAACCTGAGGAAACCAAAACTGAAAAAGACACATGTATCCCACTGTTCACTGCAGCACTATTTACAATAGCTAGAACATGGAAGCAACCTAGATGTCCATCGACAGATGAATGGATAAAGAAGTTGTGGTACATATACACAATGGAGTATTACTCAGCCATAAAAAGGAACGCATTTGAGTCAGTTCTGATGAGGTGGGTGAACCTAGAACCTATTATACAGAGTGAAGTGAGTCAGAAAGAGAAAGATAAATATCATATTCTAACACACATATACAGAGTCTAGAAAAATAGTATTGGAGAATTCATTTACAGGGCAGCAATGGAGAAACAGACATAGAGAATAGACTTACAGACATGGGGAGAGGAGAGGAGAGGAGAGGGTGAGATGTATGGAAAGAGTAACATGGAAACTTAAATTACCATATGTAAAACAGATAGACAACAGGAATTTGCTATATGGCTCAGAAAACTCAAACAGGGCATCTGTATCAACCTAGAGGGGTGGGACAGGGAGGGAGATAGGAGAAAGGCTCAAACGGGAGGGGATATATGTATAACTATGGCTGATTCATGTTGCGTTTTGACAGAAAACAACAAAATTCTGTATAGCAATTATCCTTCAATAAAAAAATTAATTAAAAAGAAAAAATAAACATTTGTAGGACTCAGATATTACAAGGAGACAATCATTAGGACTCAACTATTATTTATAGTAAATATTGTGTTTTAGGGCTTCTCTGATAGCTCAGTTGGTAAAGAATCCATGTGCAATGCAGGAGACCAGGTTCGATTCTTGGGTTGGGAAGATTTGCTGGAGAAGGGATACGCAACCCACTCCAGTATTCTTGGGCTTCCCTTGTGGCTCAGTTGGTAAAGAATCTGCCCACAATGCAGGAGAACTGTGTTCAATCCCTGGGTTGGGAAGATCCCCTGGAGAAGGTAGAAGCTACATACTCCAGTATTCTGGTCTAGAGAATTTGATGGATAAGACTTTATTATACAAGCAGATCCAAGAGTGTCATCATCAAAAAAAAACAAAACACTTGTGACTTCCCAGTCATTGGTCTAGTGTCATTTCAGCCTTATAACTTTACAGGATTTATAGATTCAAGGTATTCTAAAGTCTTTGAGGTTTCTGAATTGTGACTTCCTCATCTTTTAGCCATTTTATTCAAAAGGCATCTGACACTGCTCATAAAAGTTCAAAGGTAATTTTACAGTTCATAGTACACTGTGATCATATATAGGAAACACTTTAGTTAATCCTTCCAAACTTGAAGGACTCAAGCAATCTCTAAAAGCTTCAAGAATTCAGCAATTCTGCTAATTCAATAACAATTTTAAAAAGACTACAAAAAATGTTCAGTTCTTCCCCACATTCCAAATCTACTGTCAACTTACTTTCATCCTCACATATAGTAAACCAAGATATCTTTCTGTTAGTATCCAATAAATACTAACAGAACTAAATTTTCTCATACCTAACCCTAAATAATCCTGACACTATCCTATCCATGGGCTTCCCTGGTATCCATCTAGTCTTCACTCTATCCTGAAACTTATTTTAATACAATTATTGAACTCTCCTTCTTTTCCTCACAATAGAAATATTTCACCATGGTTGGAGAGGTCTTAATTTTTTTTAAATTTTTGATTCATGAGAGGATATATTATCAGTAATATTAAAAGCCTACTGGTAAAATTATTAGGAAAATAAAAGTACAGCATATCAGCAAGAATTCTAGCAAAATTCTAGCAAGAAATTCTAGAAATTCTAGCATATCTAGAAATTCTACAAATTCTCTTGAGTGGAGAACCCCAAAGGCCAGGGCCTCCACAAGGCAGTGAATAAACTGGGGAAATGTGTCAGAATCAACTTTTTCAGACCTCTGAAAACTAACTGAAAGTTTACTGTAGCCAGGAAAAATCTTAATCAAGAAAAAGCACTTGAATCTTGATATTTAAGGAAGTCACTAAGCAAACAAAAGCTACTACACTAGAGAAAGCAGCAACAACAAACATGAGGGCTTCAGTGGGAGGGGGATTTGAGTTCCAGAGCTGTCATCTGTAATGTTCCCCGATGGCTCAGCAGTGAAGAATCAACCTGCAATGCAGGAGATGAGAGTTCGGTTCCTCAGTGGGAAGAACTCCTGGAGGAGGAAACGGCAACCTACTTCAGTATTCCTGCCTGAAAAATCCCATGGACAGAAGAGCCTGATGGGCTGAAGTCCAAAGGGCTGCAAATAGTCAGACAAGACTGAGCAAATGAGCATGATCACACAAATATTCAAAATACCCACTTTTCAAAAAAAAAACTATAAAGTATGCAAGAAAATAAAGTATGGCCCATTCATAAGAAAAATAGAAATCAATAGGAACTGTTCCTGGGGAAGTCTAGATATTGGATTTATCATACAATGACTTTAAATCAATTATTTCAAATGTGCTTTAAAATGTCAAAGGAAACCATGTACAAAGAACCAAGGGAAAACCATGAGAGTAACTTCTTCAAAAATGAGAAATATAAATAGATATAAAGTATAAAAAGGAATTGAATAGAAATTTGGGAGTTGACATATTCAAAATGCTAGGAAAAAAATGAACTGTCAATCAAAAATTCTATATCCAACAAAAATATTCTCCCAAAATTAAGGAGAAAGTAGCCATTCCAAGCGGAGAAGGCAATGGCACCCCACTCCAGTACTCTTGCCTGGAAGATCCCATGGACAGAGGAGCCTGGTAGGCTGCAGTCCATGGGGTCATGAAGAGTCACACATGACTGAGCAACTTCCCTTTCACTTTTCACTTTCATGCACTGGAGAAGGAAATGGCAGCCCACTCCAGTGTTCTTGCCTGGAGAATCCCAGGGACGGGGGAGCCTGGTGGGCTGCCATCTATGGGGTCACACAGAGTCGGACACGACTGAAGTGACTTAGCAACAGCAGCCATTCAAAGACAAACAAAAGCTGAGAGTGTTCTTTACCAGCAGCACTACCCAGAAGAAAGGTTAAAGGGAGTCCTTCAGCCTGAAATGAAAGGACATTAGACTGTGATTCAAATCGACAAGAAGAAATTAAGAAGGAAAGGAAACTGTATATGTAAATATAAAATTCTGTATTCATCTATTTTTGATTTATAACTCCTTTTTCCTATATGATTTAAAAGATAACAACATAAAACAATAATTATAAACTACTGCAAACCATACAGAATTAACTTAAAACTAAATAGCAAAAAGGTATTTGGAAAACGTCCAACTGTTTTGGAAATTAAACAACTTACTCTTATGATGCAGGGAGCTCAAATCTGCTGCTCTGTGACAAGCTTGAGGGGTAGGATGGAGTGGGAGGTGGAAGGAAGGTTCAAAATGAAGGGGACATATGTATACTTATGGCCGATTCATGCTGATAACACGGCAGAAACCAACAAAATATTGTAAAGCAAGTATCCTCCAAATAAAAATAAATACATTTTTTTAAAAAACATAAAGGATGAAGGAAGGTAGAGAAAAAAACACTCTTAAACAATGAATAAGTCAAGGAAGAAATCACAGGAAAATTATAAAATATTAATACTTTAACATAAACAAAAACACAACATAACCAAACTTATGGAAAGCAGTGACAGTAGTGCTCACACAGAAATTTATAGCTTAAATGCCTATATTAAAAAAAGAAGCACGATCTCAAATCAATAATCCAAGCTTCTATCTAAGGAAAGTGAAAAAAGAAGAACAAACTAAACCCAAAGCAAATAAAAGGGAGGAAATAATAAAGATTTGAACAGAGGTAAATACAGTAGAACTGGACATGGAACAACAGACTGGTTCCAAATAGGAAAAGGAGTACGTCAAGGCTGTATATTGTCATCCTGCTTATTGAATTTCTGTGCAGAGTACATCATGAGAAACGCTGGGCTGGAGGAAGCACAAGCTAGAATCAAGATTGCCGGGAGAAGTATCAATAACCTCAGATATGCAGATGACACCACCCTTATGGCAGAAAGTGAAGAGGAACTAAAAAGCCTCTTGATGAAAGTGAAAGTTGAGAGCGAAAAAGTTGCCTTAAAGCTCAACATTCAGAAAATGAAGATCATGGCATCTGGTCCCATCACTTCATGGGAAATAGATGGGGAAACAGTGGAAACCGTGGCAGACTGTATTTTGGGGGGCTCCAAAATCACTGCAGATGATGACTGCAGCCATGAAATTAAAAGACGCTTACTCCTTGGAAGAAAAGTTATGACTAACCTAGATAGCATATTCAAAAGCAGAGACATTACTTTGCCTACTAAGGTCCATCTAGTCAAGGCTATGGTTTTTCCAGTGGTCATGTATGGATGTGAGAGTTGGACTGTGAAGAAGGCAGAGGGCCGAAGAATTGATGCTTTTGAACTGTGGTGTTGGAGAAGACTCTTGAGAGTCTGACTGCAAGGAGAGCCAACCAGTCCATTCTGAAGGAGATCAGCCCTGGGATTTCTTTGGAAGGAATGATACTAAAGCTGAAAGTCCAGTACTTTGGCCACCTCATGTGAAGAGTTGACTCATTGGAAAAGACTCTGATGCTGGGAGGGATTGGGGGCAGGAAGAGAAGGGGATGACAGAGGATGAGATGGCTGGATGGCATCACCGACTCGATGGATGTGAGTCTGAGTGAACTCCAGGAGTTGGTGATGGACCGGGAGGCCTGGCGTGCTGCAATCATGGGGTCGCAAAGAGTCAGATACTACTGAGCAACTGAACTGAACTGACTGAAATACAGTAGAGAATAGAAAAATAATAGAGCAAATCAAGAAAATCAAATCGGTTCCTTGAAGAGATCAACAAAATTGACAAACCTTAACTAGACTCACCAAGAAAAGAAAGAATAATAAATTACTAAAATTAGGAATGAATATAGAACATTACTGCTGACTTGGAGAAATAAACAATTCTAAGAAAATGAACAACTTTGTGTCAATAAATTAGATAACCAAGATGAAAAAAGACAAATTCCTAGAAACACATGAACTATTAAAACTGACTCAAAAAGAAAACTTGTACAGATCTATTACAAGGGAAAAGCAAGAGAATTCCAGAAAAACATCTACTTCTGCTTTATTGATTATGCAGGTCAAGAAGCAACAGTTGGAATTGGACATAGAACAACAGACTGGTTCAAAACTGGGAAAGGAATACATCAAGGCTGTATATTGTCACCCCGCTTATTTAACTTGTATCAATAACGTCAGATATGCAGATGACATCACCCTTAAGGCAGAAAGTGAAGAGGAACTAAAGAGCATCTTGAAAGTGAAAGAGGAGAGTAAAAAAGCTGGCTTAAAACTCAGAATTCAAAAAATGAAGATCATGGCATCTGGTCCCATCACTTCATGGCAAATAGATGGGGAATAATGGAAACAGATACAGACTTTATTTTCTTGGGCTCCAAAATCACTGCAGATGGTGACTGCAGCCATGAAATTAAAAGATGCTTGCTCCTTGGAAGAAAAGTTATGACCAACCTAGACAGCATATTAAAAAGAAGAGGTATTACCTTGCCAACAAAGGTCCATCTAGTCAAAACTATGGTTTTTCCAGTAGTCACGTATGCATGTGAGAGTTGGACTATAAAGAAAGCTGAGCGCTGAAGAACTGATGCTTTTGAACTGTGGTGTCGGAGAAGGTTCTTAAGAGTCCCTTGGACAACAAGGAGATCCAACCAGTCAATCCTAAAGGAAATCAGTCCTGAATATTCATTGTAAGGACTAATGCTGAAGCTGAAACTCCAATATTTTGGCCACCTGATGCAAAGAACTGAGTCACTGGAAAAAGACCCTGATGCTGGGAAAGATTGAAGGCAGGAGTAGAAGGGGATGACAGAGGATGAGATGGCTGGATGGCATCACTGACTCGATGGACTTGAGTTTGAGCAGGCTCCGGGAGCTGGTGATGGACAGGGAAGCCTGGCGTGCTGCAGTCCTTGTGGTCACAGAGTCAGACACAACTGAGCAACTAAACTGAACTGATTACAAGGAAAGAGACTGAATCAGCAATCAAAAACCTCAACAGAGAAAATCACCAGACCACGTAACTTTATGGGTAAATTCTGCCAAAAGTTTAAACAATTAACACCAAACTTTTTCAAACTCTTCCAAAAAACTGAAGTGGAGAGGCTATGTCTTAACTCATTCTATGAGGCCAGTATTACACTGAAACCAAAGTCAGGCAGTGATATCATGGGAAAACTACAGACCAATATTCCTTACAATCACCGATGCAAAAATCCTCAAAAAATGCTAGGAAGCCAAATGTCGCAGTATAGTCAAATGATTATAGTCTACATAATGAAGTGGTATTTACACCAGAAATGCAAAGGTGGTTTAGCATAGGTAAGCCAATCTATATAGTACACAACTTTAATAGAATGAAGGTTGCAAGTAAAAAAGATTATCTAATTTGAGGCAGAAAGAGCCTTTTACAAAAAATAACAACACTCTTTCATGATAAGAAAACTTCAAAAAACTAGGAGCAGAAAAAAGTTTCCTCACTCTCACGTAGGACATCTATGAAAAGATAGATATAACGTCATATTAATGATGCAAAACCAAAAGCTTTCCCTATAAGATCAGGAACAACACACAAGGAGGTCTGCTGTCATCACAGTATCTTATGGCTAGGACTGCAAGTTCTAGCCAGACAATTAGATTTAAAAAAAGAAAGAAAGGAAAGGAGTGGGGAGGAAAGGAAAAGAGGAAAGGAAGAAAAAGCATCCAAATTAGAAAGAAGTAAGTAAAACTATCTTTTATTTATAGAAATCATAATCTTATATATAGAAAATCCTAAAGAATCCACACAAAAAAATTATTTGAGCTAATAAATTCAGCAAAGTTGCAGTATACAAGACCAATACACAAAATCAGCTAGATTTCCATGTGCTAGCAATTAAGAACCAAGAAATGAAATTTTAAAATAATTTCATTTACAACAGCATTTCAATGGATAAAATAATGGGGAATAAATTCAAACAAGGGGCAAAACTTGTACACTGAAAACTATAAAACATTGTTGAAAGAAATTAGAGATTTAAATAAATAGGAAAACATCTCATGTCATGAATTGCAAGACGTAAGACAATTCTCCCCAAATTTGATCTTGTAAATCTAATGGAATCACTACTAAAATTCCAACTGTCTTCTTCAGGCTAGATGGGGTAGGGGAGGCAGGTTGGGGGAGAATGGATACATGTGGCTGGGTACCTTCACTATTCACCTGAAACTATCACAAAATTGTTCATCAGTTATACTTCAATACAAAATAAAAAAGTTTAATTTTTTTTAAATTGAAAAATGATCCTAAAATTCATATGGAATTACATGGCACCCTGAAAAGTCAAATCAGTCTTGAGAAAATAATAAAGTTGGAAAACTCACATTTCCAGATTTCAAAATTTACTACAAAGCTACAGTGATCAAAACAGCATGGCTGTGATATAAAGATGAGTATAAATATCAGTGGAATAGAATTGAGATTCCAGGAATAAACTTATTCATCTGTTGTAAAATGATTTTCACAAAGAGTACTAAGATTACTGAATGGTAGGAAAGAACAGTCTTTTTAATACATGGGGTGTTGGGATAATTGGACATCCATGGAAAAAAATGAAGCTGGATCCTTGCATCACACCATATATAAAAATTAACTCAGTATGGAGCAAAGACCTAAATATAAGAGTTAAGACTATAAAACTCTTTGAAGTAAACTTAGGGGAAAATCTTCACAACCTTGGAAATGGCAATGCATTCTTAGATATGAGACCAAACATGATCAACAAAAGAAAAAAACTGGACTTCACCAAAGTTAAAAACTTTTGTTCATCAAAAGACACTGACAAAAGAGTAAAAAGACAATAGCAGAGTAGGATAAGGGGGTATAGGAGTGACTGCTTAATGGTACTGGGTCTCTTTTGGGGATGATAAAAATACTCGAGTTAGATACTTGTGATTGTTGAATAGCATTGTAAATATATTGAAAGCCACTGAACTGTACTTTTTAAAATGGTTTAAATAGTGATTTCTTTTAACGTTCAATAGTTATGGTTTTTCCAAAATACAAAAAGTAGTTCAGAATTCAACTAAACAGAAAAGTGTGTGCATTAAAAAATGCACCTCATGAAAAGTTATACTAATTTTGTATATCTTTGTCCTGATTTTCTTAACCCTAATAATTTGAAATTAGTCCAAAAAGGTTTCTTAATAAAAAGTTAGCTNTTTGAACTGTGGTGTTGGAGAAGACTCTTGAGGGTCCCTTGGACTGCAAGGAGATCCAACCAGTCCATTCTGAAGGAGATCAGCCCTGCGTGTTCTTTGGAAGGAATGATGCTAAAGCTGAAACTCCAATGCTTTGGCCACCTCGTGCGGAAAGTTGACTCATTGGAAAAGACCCTGATGTTGGGAGGGATTGGGGGCAGGAGGAGAAGGAGATGACAGAGGATGAGATGGCTGGATGGCATCACTGACTCGATGGACGTGAGTTTGAGTGAACTCCGGGAGTTGGTGATGGACAGGGAGGCCTGGCGTGCTGTGATTCATGGAGTCGCAAAGAGTTGGACACGACTGAGTGCTGAATTGAACTGAATGTTATTTATTATCTCCTTAACAGGATTAGTTTTTAGGAGATTTTAAGTGATTTAAAACTGTATTATATAAAAAATTTGACTCAAAAATTATTCTAAATATGATTCATCCATAAACTCCATATATCTTAAAAGTACTCGGTACTTATATCTCTAACAAATTACCTGTTAAACAATAACAGAAATACATAAATAATGTTTCTCTACTTTTAAATAAGGGGTTTCCCTGGTGGCTCAGTGGTCAAGTGCCTGCCTACCAAGAAGATAAATTACAGCTTGGAAAATATCATTGCTTAGGTTAAGGTAGATGAGTACTACCAAATACAATATATGATGTCTCTCTGTATATATATAAGTATATGCATATAGGATAGTAGGTTTAAGAGTGCTGAGAGGGACGATGTGCTAAGTCACTTCAGTCATGTCTGACTCTTGGCAGCCCCATGGATTATATAGCTCACCAGGCTCCTCTGTCCATGGAATTTCCCAATCAAGACTACTGGAGAAGTTGCCATTTCCTCCTCCAGGGGATCTTCCTGACCCAGGGATCAAACTGGTGTTTCTTACATCTCCTGTACTAGCACCACTTGGGACAGTGTGTTCAAACATTTTAGCATTATGAGACATGACGATATCTTAATCGCCTCTAGTTCAGTGAGCAAAGACCACAAACAACTCAAGTGCAGTTATACTAGTTTGGAGAAACCACTATTTTCATAGTTTTACATACATAAAGTGAATTCTGAAAAAAGTTATGCAATATAGCATTGTCCAATACAAATTTTCAGTCATTTGAAAGGATCCTTTTGTTAACTTATTTTTAAAGAAGGCTATAAAATGAATCAAAGTACTTTGTAGTTAATATTGATAAAATTAGTGATCAGGAGAACTATATCATAATGTAAGCTGAAAAATATTGAAGAAAAATTATAGTACCTTATGAAGCATATTTTCCACTGTTCTCATATGATGAGCAACACATTCTTTGTCTCTAGAAACAAAATAAAGATTAGGTATTAGTAAAACCCAAACCCTACTGTAACTGTCATTCATTTTAGTGTTAAGTCACTGTTACTGAAAAATAAGGGTTGGTTTTCATTGTACTCCTAAAAGTGTAAAACCTAACTATATTCACTGGTATATTTTCACATTTAACTCTTATTTTCAGTTATATTGCCTGCTGTAAATTAGAGGTGAGAAAAACCTTATGAATATCTTCAAAGTTAAAAAAAAAGAGTGAAAAAAGAAAGAAAAAAGAAATCATGATTACATAACTGATATACAATGTGTTGAAAAGGTTAAACTTGCATTCTTTTAGCTTCTAACGAAAAAGACTTTAGAAATATTAGTGGTGGATATAAATGGCCATACTATGCACAATAATATTTTCCCTTTGATGGGTTTTTTGTGCTATAATTATTACACAAAAACCCTTTATGGCCTTGACTAGAAATATGCAAATTTACTATTCTCCTCTCTAGCCCTGTATATTGAATTTAGCTTTTATTATGAAATTAAAAGTTTAGATGGAAATGCTGAAGACAAAATTTTAATGGTGAATTACAAATTAAAAACTGTAAATAATGTATTAGTTCTCCAAATTTCAAATTAGCTTTTTTAGTGTTATTAAGAATATGTGCCCATGGTGACAGATCTCAGACACGACAAATCCTGAATTACCAGTAGTATTGTGAAGATGCAATATGAATCTAGAGATTTTATAATCTTGTTTTCATTAATCTTAGAATTTTCAATGCTCTAAGACATACTAAAAATTACCTGTGCTAAGATTCTCATTTGACAGGAGAAAACCAACTGAAAAATGACAGCAAAAAACTGATTCAGTCAGACTTATATTTTTAAAAAATGACAATTACATATACCCAATATGGTAGCACAGTGTTATAGAGCTTTATAATTATTCAAATATATATTGGTGAGTATTCAAACATGCCAATATTGTGGTACTGTGTAAACTCATTTTTTTCATTATGTGTGAGCAATATCCCAAGCCAACTGACAAAGCTGTGGATATCCTAGGATTGCAAACTGCTTGTTTTGTGATTTAGTTTATAGACTACATTCATATTTTCATGCTATGCTTAAGGATAGATTTTGTCTCCAAACATTTTTAAGTTGTGTTTATATATTTGTAAACACACACATACACACACACACAGATGTATACATATGTGTTGCATACTTGCAAGTACAGGAATCAAGAATTCCAAATTTAGAAACAGTGAGTGTATTAAAATTAGATGTTTCTTTAATCCATAAATAGATTTTCTTTAAGTCATGCAGTTTGTAAAAAGGGTTGTCTTAAAGTACTCCATGAAATTTGATGTGGGGAACAAATAAAAATACCCAAGAGAACTGTTCAATTTGAACTTCACAGTGTATGTCAACTTGATTACCTGGTAAAACAAAAAACACTCCTATCACATTTACATAGTTGCCCACTCTGAAAACTGCCTATTTTTCTCTATTGAACATATTTGAATATACAGCCGTAAAATTAAAAGAATTTTCCATGATCAGCATGCTTTTATTACACTTAAAAAATGCTATAATACACATGTTGATTATATACTAACATTTCTTTATGAAAATATGACCTGCAATATTAGAATATTATAATATATGCAGAAGCAAATTTGGAAGGCAATTGGACAGAAAGGGTTGAGAAATATATGATACGGAAACTATTCAAAACTTTAGAATAAAGTGCCTTATAGATTAAGAGTCATATGTTAATGAAAACCTGGTTTTAAACAAGTTAACACTACAACAGAGCCTAAAATACACAACATCAGCGGTTATATAGAAACTTATTCTTTTCTAAGGTTTCTCAATAAAATATACATTTAGTATGTTGCGTTAAGAGTTTTCTCTTTTTGAGGATATATCAGAGAATTTCAAAGAGAGACAGCTGTACTTTTGTTTTCTAACACTGTATTATCCAGGGCTAAAACCCAGAGCATGAAAGTAAGAATTGATCTTTTGTCTGTTTTAAGTGATCTCCCCAAGGTCCAAATGCTCACTTGGCTGCCATGCGGAGGGCACTCTCTGCATCATGGATGTTCTCCTCCAGTCGACGCTTGTCCTGCTCCAGCTGGGTAAGATGTCTATTGAGCTGACGCAGAGATTGATCTTTTCTTCTCAGCTCCATCTTTGCCTCGGAGAGACTCTGCAAGCAGACAGAAAACAGAGTTACTTGTCAGTCCCGATAATTAACTTCAATTTATGCCATAGGCTATTAAACAAAGAAGGATACAGACTGACTGAGAAGTAGACTTGGGTCATTACACATCAAGGTTTAACAAATTTTTGGCAAAAATTTTACATACGTGCTAAACAGAAATAATAGAAGTGAGAAGATTCTGAAAAATGTTTAGCTGCAAAATACAGCTCTATTTTATTTTTTAAAATACTACAAAGAGAACACATTCTTTTTGTGGTAAAAATATCTGATTATTAAAAACCTCAGGTTACATTTCCTTTTAATGACGAAAAATAAAGATCTCAATGGAAAGCGCACACGAAATTTAGAATCTGTGCAAGAACTATCATATGGCCAAAGTATGTGTGTGACTGAGAGGAAGATGGATTAGGATACCAATAAGATAATGGGAACCCAAGATTTAAAAGCATCACTGCTATCTTTATAAATATATCTGTAACAGATTGCTATATACATCTCGGTGAAAAAAATAAACTGTACTCCAAAATAAAGTTCACTCATTTCCCATTAAAAAAACTCTCATATCAGAGATAACACAAACCTGATCAACATTTCAACAGAGAGTTATAAATAATACTTGCATTTGTTATTATAAAAACAGTCCATAAATATTCTGCTACTCAGAGAAGTACAAAATTTGTTGATTGATGTTTGTTTTGCTATGTGCTTTAATCCGAAATATTCACTTAGCACAAGTTTCAAGATACAAGAGTACAACTTCATCTTGGAACTAAGGCTAAAGATTTTAGAAACTTGCAAATCAAAGGATCATTTTCTTATTTTAAATTCTAGGATGTAAAATAATATAGGGATCAGAGGATCTCTTTAGCACTCAAAATCTGCTCATTCCTCTGCCTATGAAATTTCTAGTATATAAGCTTATCAACCAATTTTTCAATTAAGTTTGTTGGACACTGAGCTATATAATTGATTGTATACACATATTTTTGCTTTTTTCTAAGAGTTTAGCCACACATTAACATTCACAACCATTCTTCAAATACCCAGTAAAGAACAACCAAAATGCAGTGATTTCATGTTTAAAACTCTTCTAATATTATTATTTTAATGCACTTGCAATAAAATAAAAAACTGAAACTGCCTGCATTGGGGCTAAAACAATTAATTCATTCTATAAACACTGTGAATTGAAAGCAAAACCAATAAGGTATTTTTAAATGCTAAAAAAAATTTTAATTCAGTATTTTACTTTTCAAACACTCAAGCTGCATGCTGTCGGACAAATACAAGTCAAAAACTAAAAATAAGCAAACTATGATTACTTTTTAGACATTATGTTTTATTTAAAATCTTTAGTAGTAACAGATCTTCAAGAATATCCCACTTTGGAAGTAGTCACTGATTCAAGCCAACTTTAAAAAGACAACAAAAAAGAAATTTGAAAAGCTGTGCTAAACCTACTTAGTCTGTGCCAATGTTAAGATATTTAAAGGCACTGAAGTATCATGAGATTTCTTTCTTTAAAAATATAAAAACCGACTTGAGTCCTTTTAAAGTCAATATTTCTGACATCTTTCAGGTAATAAAAAAAATGCTATTTTTCAGATGTGAAGATAAAATTAATGATCCACCACCAGTTACACATAAAGCTTGAGTTCTTTTTCCAACAGAAATAATAGAATGTGCCAATCCATTCAAATTCTCTCGCTCAGTAATTCTTATGACTAGAGGTGTATATTTGTGAGGGACATTCAGGATATTGATTCCAGTCTTGTCCAGAGTGAAGCTCACTGGTCCAATCTAAGGGAACCCATGACCTTAAAATCACTATAAAACCACACTTGACTTTTCAGCAATTCTATGATACCCTTCCAAAGAAGATATAACTCATGGAATTAGAATCTCCACTGTATATCTAAATCTACCAGCTTCCATCAGCTTTCATCTCCTTCTCTCAGGTGCAAGGTCAGGGAGCCACCGAAGTCCCCTAAAGCTCACACTGCATCAGAGGTACAGCGGAATAGTTTACTCTAAGACTAGACCTACAGACAACAAACAAAAAAATGGCAGAAATAAAGTGGTATGAATCAAACTCCTTTATTGTAAAAATGAAGAGATAATGGTTTTTGCAAAAAGAATAATCATTTATATAACTTATGGACACAGAAGTCTCATTTTAAAGAGCTGAGGAACATCACAATGCAGTGATACATCTTTTTACTGATATCCACATTATTGTCTTTGATGGCAAAAGTAGAATCCTTAAAAACCCTAACATTGAGCTTTTAAAAAAGAAAAACATATGTATATGTGTGCATATACATATGACATACACATATGTATGCACACCACTTATAAAATATATTATAGATACATATAAAGTTTGAAGTTCAGCTTTTCGTTATTCCTGTTCAGATTTATCTAATTAAAACCCATGATAAACTTCACAGACTCTAATATTTCCAACCGAAGGACTCAAACCAAGAAGGTGTGCCTCTGGGCAGCAAGGCAACAATGATAAGCAGCAGGTTAGCCACTAATTTCTCTACCGGGTAGATTGTGAAAGTGTGATGTTCTGATATCCAAGAAACTGTTCAGGAGAGAATAGGATAAATCAAGTTTAATAACTCTGCTCCTAATTGTTCCCCCAATGCTCAACTCTAATTACTTGGAGAACTCTCCTGACTGTCACCTGATATTAAGTTGTTGGAGGCTGAGCCTGGAACAGCAAGATAATCAATAAACATTTAGTGGGGAGAAGAATGAAGATCCTGTTAAGCAGTGGGAACCTGCAGCACCCAAAGCCCTTCTGCTCATGAGAAAACCTATGGGACAACCATCGTGATTGCAAAGCAATAATCCAAAGCACTGTTTTTAGGCCTTGAGGCCTTTAGGCAACAGTACATTTGAGGAAAAGAGGTTAACACGGTCACCCTAATTACAGCCCACTTTCACATACTTCATATATAAGCGAAGACAAGCCAATTAGGTAGAAAGGAAGATAAGGGAAGTTTTATTTGTATACTAATTAAACCCCTGATGAAATTAAAGGAAAAACATACAGCTCTGTAATTGTGTCTGAGAAAGGTCACTTCAGGTTCAGTTATCAGAACAGCACAGCCTTGAGATATTTCACTTAATCCACAATACAGCCCTCATTTTGTACTCAGGTCTTAATATTTACCAAAAAAAAAAGAAAAATTCAAAGCCTGATACTGCATTTATCTTTAAACTATGTTGAGAACAATTTTAGCTATTAGAAAGTTAACGCTAAATACAACAAAAGTTTAAAAGGAAAAATATCACCTAGATAAGAACCAATGCCACAATATTATTTATCAAACATTCTGAGTTTTCACTTTAAATCCAAAGTGTTTTAAAGCAACTATTTACAACAGAATCCCAAGATGACTGTATTTCAGAAGCTATTCTGCAAGATATTTATTGTATTTCTTTTAAGATAATGATGTCATTGCTCACGTATACCTCTCATAGTCCAGAGGGAAAAGCCAATGCTTTCACTAAAATTCTATCATAAGATATTTTACATCTAGTTATTTTCCTAAGATGGTCATGAAAAGCAATGTATCACTAATGAAAGATGGCAGGTTAAATATGGATACCAACGAAGTAGTTAAGTACAGAGAAAGCTTAGGCGTAGAATACAGGAGAGATGTGAATATTAAAATACCGACATGTTTTTTAAATGTCTGTTTTCTTTCTACAGTTTCTGAAGTTTCTATAATCAAAGTGTTTACCACTTTGATTATACTACTGAATAAGAACACAAGTCATTTTCTTAAGTCATACATAATTTCATACTTACTTCTAAAGTTCTAAACATTTATTACACTTAACAATTTTTAAAAAATTAACTGTGAATATAAATTGAAATCCTATTACTTTGCA
>SJYQ01000391.1:0-13903 GCA_006410935.1 Redunca redunca | reverse complement strand
AAAAAAAAAAAAACTTATCAAAACAATAGGGAAACCTAAATATAGTATATCTCATTACCTCACAGCTAGCTCTAATGTTAAATGACACAAGATATACAGTGTTTAAATTTTGTTCAGTAACAGTTTCAAAAGTATAAAATTTATAACACAAATTCCCTGAATTATAATACTTGATTAATAAATGTGGTATTTAGTACAAAAGTTAGTTACCTGAAAGAATGTACAAAAATCTCCAACTATTATTCCTGGATGTTAAGGGAATCATCTAACATTGCTCTTTCTCATAAGTACACTACTGTACCGCCTTAGACCATTACGCCAGCTATGAAGACCAAGCCCCAGGAGATTTCACTTTCATAGATTTTCTTTTGTCTAATGGGAAATATCTATGGATCCACATTTCTACAGACTAAAAGCTAATGGCTTTTTCAATTTGGTAGAAAAGTTAGTCATACAAAATGTAAGACCAGACAACAACACAAGTGTTAAAAAGAACAAAGCTACATTTCCTAGGTTAAGAAAAGAACATTTTTTTCTAAAATTGTACTACTGTCCCACTGTAATTTTGGGGTAAACATTCCTAGATTGTGATGAGTTAGGTAAAACATCTCAAGGCATTAAAACTCATGTTTGAAAAAGAAACAGTACTGTCTTTTGCCCTACCATTATAATATGACCACAAGAAAATCCTATTAATCAAGAATTAGTTAGCTGTTGGATGGGTCAAACTATGCAGACTGCCACAAAAAGTATAAGTTTAAAATGATACAACCACCAGATTTATAACTGGGTACACAAGTTAGGGATGAAACTAAAGAATGACATATTTTATAATAAAGCTTGAAAATCTGTGAGATAAGCAACTATTTACAATTTACAATAAATATATAATAGTAAAAGATGTTGGTATATACTAAAATTAATATATGAATATATTTTAGTTTTGGCTTTCTACATTTATATGGATAACTTGTGTTAAAAGTTCTGCAATTTTGAATGCAGGATGCTTGGGACTGGTGCAAGGAGAGGACCCAGAGGGATGGCATGGGGTGGGAGGTGGGAGGGGATTCATGTTTGGGAACGCTTGTACACTCGTGGTGAATTCATGTCAATGTTTGGCAAAACCAATACAGTAATGTAAAGTAAACTAAAGTTAAAATAAAANATTCAATATCAGCTGAGTAAAAATTATTTAAGAGAATGTGAAGATCAAGTTTAAATTAGAAAAATAAACTTTAGGTTCTTTTACATTTAAAGGTAGATAAAACAAAGCCTGAGTTTTTCTCTTAAGAAAATTTATTCACTGGGTGAATTTTTTTGTATGAGATTTCACCACTGATTTCTATCTTCATTTTAGAGATATACTCACAGGGGAAAATTCTGAACTACAAACCTTTCCTACATTTTCTGATCTGAGCATTCTACCTTTGTACGAAGGCACTAGGTCTGTTCTTGAACCATGCCTATCATATTCGTCGTCGTCATGAAGTCACTCAGTCGTGTCCGACTCTTCATGACCCCATGGACTGCAGCCCACGAGGCTCCTCCATCCATGGAATTTTCTAGGCAAGAGTACTGGAGTGGGTTGCCATTTCCTTCCCCATGCCTATCATATTAGAAGTGTGCAATAAATGTTTGCTATTTTAACTCAGCTCACCCAAATCCTAGGGGAAAAAACAGCTAGAGTGACAACTGAAACATATTATCATTATCACACAAGCATTTTATAGTTATATTAACTCAATTGACTCTTCATAGTCCAGTGAGATAAGAGTGCATTATCACTTCTATTTTACATACAAGGAAAGTAAGAATCAGAAAAGTTAAGCAATGTTCCCAAGATCATGTAACTACTAGCTGGATTTACACCAAAATGTGAGCCCAAGTCTTCTAAATCTAAACCCTCACTCTTTTTTTCAGTTGAGGTAACACTGGTTTATAACTTCGTATGTTTCATGTATACAATATTTTATGAAGACGCCCATATACACCGCAGCATGCTCACGACCCAAAGTTTTGTTTCCATCCATTACCGTGCAGTTGACTCCCTTTACCCGTTTCATCCTCTCCCACTTCCCTTCCCCTGTCATAACTAGTACTGTGTTCTCTGCATCTATGTGTCTAAAACCCTATTCTTTATCCTGCACCACAATATTAGTAACCATCTCTCCAGATTTTGCGTAAAAATCCACTAACTGGGAATTCCCCATGGAAGGAGAAAACTAGTATTTCACCTACGTGTCAATTTCTTGGTAAGGTCAGTAAGGCATTTCAATCTATTTAAATGGCTGCTTTCTATTTACATTGAAACAAATTCCAATAAGGGCATTAGTGTTATACAATGGCACTGCTTCAACATTAAAAATCCAAGTATGCACAATTCAAGGTCCCCTCTGAGAAAGTGAGATCACTGTCATCACTTATGTACTAATGAAGTAATAAATAAATATTTGCATACTAAGGATAAATTATGCAGCATGTCAATGCGGTACAGAATTTTATGTAATTCAAAACCACACTGGGCTGTTGCTTTTTTATTTTCACCTTTTAAAAAGAAAAGGAGTATCTCTGTCGCTTTCCTTGACAAGTTGGCATCAGCGATGAACTTTCCCTGCAGATTTTGAAGTTTGGTTAACCAGCACATACCTCAACTTTTGAAACAGTTATTAAAGGAACTCCTCTCTCACAACAGTATACCAAACTCTATAATCTCAGTACTTGTATCTAAATCCTCCTGCTAAGGATGTTTTACTTCCTCTGTAAAAAGTCATCTTTGCATCTAATTTAATCTAAATACCACCCTTCAAGCACTGTTACCATACAGACTACATTATCCTATTACAGTAACAGAAGAATTAGTAATGAGTACTGAAATTTGTTAATCTAAGATATGAAAGTAGAGTTGTATTTGACTTAAAACCATTCCATTATATTTACTCTGAAAGGGAGAGGGGAGAGAAGATGGGGGAAAGGAAGAGAACTGAGAGATGGAGAGCAGCAATTCAATACCACAGTTCTGATGCTGTGCCAGGTCACAAACATTTATTCACAGCAAACCTGTAATAAGAAGATATTTTCTCTATCTATTAATTTACATTTCATACTGCTGGTTTTGAACTCTGACTCGGTGTAATGTAGGCGCCTTACTTCAACTCTGTGCCTCAGTTTCCTCATTTGCAAAACAGGAATAATAGGAAAACTTACTTCACAGATTTGTATTATATTCATTCATGTGAATAAAGCCATTGGCAACTACAGTAAAACGTGCTGTTTCACCTGGTTGCCCTCACTGCTCAAATATCTCTACGACTGTAAACACTCTAACTAGGAGGTAAAAGTGAGAGGGGTTCCCCTGTATAAAAAAATGTACCTTCATCAAAGTTGGCCCTCGAACATAACACAACCTCTTCATCTGGTGTCTAACGGAAGAAATGGTAACACAGTCCAACAAGGAAGAAAACCCAGCTGTTCGGAGTTTGTCTAGAATACGGCATCTTTAGTTTGGCCCCTCCAGAAAAGACTTTTTAAAGAAATAAAAACAAATAAGAACACTTTATTGAATTGAATATTCTGAAAGGAATTTTAAAAATGAAACAGCTTAATTATTTTTCCACTATTAACTTCGAATATTCCATTAGATTTCCATGAGGAATTCTTAAAGATGCTTCTGACCATGTAGGATGTTTGCCTTGTAGCCTGATCCTAAAACCTAACCAAAACACAGGATGTGACTCTACTGTATTCACTTCATCATTCAAGATACATTTATTACACGTCTATCCATGCCAAGGCGGTAAATACTAGTAGTAATAGCAACAATAACAGCTAACAGTTTCTGAATAGTTACTTATGCCGGACATTAGCACAATCAGCCCTCATAACAACTTTATGAAGTAAATTTTATTATTATTCCTATTTTACAAATGAGGAAACTGAGGCACAGAGTTGAAGTACGGTGCCTAGATTACACAGAGCCAGAGTTCAAAACCAGCAGTATGATACGTAAATTAATAAATAGAGAAAATATACTCCGCTTGGCAAGAACTTCCTATCTAAAAAGATGTAGTTTAAAAAGTACTTTGTATTAAAGCTAGGTGACCAGTGTCGTGAAGTGCGTTCTCGGCGGAATAATATGGCATATTCTGAGAAATCCTAGAGGTAACTTTAGTCTGAAGATAAGGAGCTATTGAGAATGACAGGAGAAAAGATGAGAAAGGTACATACAGGCCAGATACGGTCAGAAAACTAGACTTTTCCTTGCAAATGATTTTTGTAAGTATTCCACAGAGTTGCATCAGTACATCTTGTGGGGAACACTTGAATTAGCGAACTCCCAAACCGCAAACTTCTTTCAACCAGAATTTGCTTTACTGTTCACTATGACCGTTTGTACAACTCCCAGCCATGCAGCAGCGTTCTCTGATCTCTGTCTCGGGGATCATACACAAAAACTATAACTGCCAAATTAGAATGAATACAAGAGATCATTCTGGCCATACTGCAACCATTCATTTACATCTTCAGTTGGACTCTAATAAAGTTTTAATAAGATTTCACCTTTGAGAATCAAGATTCACTGATATGCTAGATAAAAAGAGATTTTAGAAAGAACTGGTTTGTGACAGATCATTTTCCTTAGCATTATCTGAAATTCACTTTTACATTACTCAAGCAGAGTACATATTATTTACTCTATATAAATGAAGCATCCTAGCCAAATATTTTATATTTCTACTAACAATCACAGGAAATCCTATATGTTTTTTGAATCATATAACAGAGAACCATAAGCTTTGTGTCATAGAAATGTATGATGAAAAGAATCTACTACTGAACTTAGCAATTTTTTAAGGAGAACTACACCATTTAGTCTATAATTTCAAACACTTTTTTTAGACTTTTACCAATAACACATTGGTTATATATGTTGAGTTACTTTGGCAAAAAAAAGGTTAGAACAAAGTTACCACTGGCAATAACCATTAAGGTTTCTAAATAACTAAAAGAGTGGGTACCAGCTCTCCCATTCTGTGATTAATGAACTACAAAAGTTAGTTTTTAACATATCCTCCATGAAACAGAAAAATTTTAATCCCACTTCACTCTAATAATTATAGAAAAAGAGACGGAGACTGAGTAACACACAGGCTGCTAAAACAAAGATGAAAGTTCACCTCTAAAAACAACCACAGCTTCAGCAACAGTAAATTCAAACAAAGTACTAAGAAAAAGCAGTCAGATAGATGGACCCAAGCCTCAGTACAATTTCTTGAGAAACTGTACTTAGGAAAACTTGTGTCTGTGTTTTAGAAGTAATGGTTGGAAATATTTACATGTATATATAAAACATTTATTTAATATATATGTATATGTGTGTGTGTGTGTATGTGTGTGTGTGTGTGTGTATATAATCATTGGAGGAAGTAATACAGCAAAGCACTGTTTTGCTCGAGCTTTGCTTCAAAAGGAAATTTTCCTGTGTGAGGATATGCATGTGTGTACACACATGTATATATACATACTCAATGAATAGTACCATTTTGATTATAAAGGTTTTCCCATAACATTATATGGTTTACAATTCTGGTCCCTCTGTAACCAACCCATTCACTTGAAGAAAAGAAAAACACACAGCTATTCTATCCTTCTAAATGAGCGAGATCACCATCTAGTGGTAACTCCTTGAAAAGGCAGGCATAAGGTTTCTGGAGCCTAGAAAATGTTTCATAAAACATGGAAGATCCTCTGGAGAAGGAAATGGCTAGCTACCCACTCCAGTATTCTTGCCTGGAGAATTTCATGGACAGAGGAGCGTGGTAGTCCATGGGGTTGCAGAGTCAGACATGGCTGAGTGACCAACACTTAATAGTCTAGAACATTCAGGTTTATTTAAAGAAAAACAGAATTATACACTGAACAATCTTTTTATATGAATAAAAACTCTAAGCAACAAAAAAAAAAGTGCCAAAGAGACATATGGCTCCCTGTTTTCAACTGTCTTAACAAACTAGAGTAAACCAGTTACAGATATTAAACTGTAAAGTTATACAAAATTTGATCAATATGGCTAACAAGAAAACAGATTCTTTATCTTCTCTGTATTTTATAAAGTTTGAACAATTAGTTATTGTAGCTGATTGCATTTGTTCCACCTTCCTGAGGAGGAAGTATACTCTCCTGTCTCACTGAGATCTGGCTTGATCATGAAATTGATGGAGCCTCTTCTGGCAAGATTATATATTCCTTGTCCTCTCAGAATCAAGAGTGCCCAAGTTTCTTTCTTTGGCTAGTGAAATGTGGGCATAATTTTAAACGGTGTTGTTTCATGAGACCAACAGTGTCTGAGGTGGAGGCTGCTCCGCACTCATAAAGTGGGGAGCCCGTGATGCAGCCGCACAGCTAACCCATGATGAGTGTGCACGTGTGAGAAGCTGCCTTTCATGAGGCCACTGACATTTTGGAGCCATTTGTTACTGCAACATTACACACAATACACTGACTGATACAGTTGTATTCCCACAGAGACAATTTACTCTAGGAATTAGACAGCTATGAAATCATCTGTGGATACTTTAGAAAATCAGTTTCAAGTCTGATTAGATCAGAAGAAACTAATTGTAAATACATATTAAAATCAGAGCAAGTCATTTGATATTTTTGGCAGTATAAAGGTATGATAAATGTATACCACTATCTTATAGAAAAATATTGACTCTATGTACAATAAATCAAAATAAATTTATCCATAGTTATAATCCATTAAAATAGTCTTCTTCCAAAGCCTTTCCTAACTTATATATGCATATTTTAATTGATATTTTCATGCTAAAAACTCTAATAAGAAAAATATCTAAGCAATTCTATGTTCTCTTTCTTTCATGTCTGAAAAATAAGTTATATTTATTGACATTTTAAAATGACCATGATATATTTCTAAATTTTAAAATGTGGTACTATAATACTATAAAACATGACACTACATTTTTAAGATAAATATATGATAGACATATTAACATGATGTAAATATATTCATTAAAGTTTTGAAAGGTATACATCAAAATGTTAATAGAATTACTCTTTTCTTATTTTTTCTTTTATTAATATTTTCCATTATTTTCAACAATATATATATAAACAAACTAAACAAAAAAACACAACTGACACAATTCTCTTAAGATCAGCTTTCAACATGAAATCTTAGTTTTAATTTATATACAGGATATCATAACAATAGTAATTCAAATTGATTTTTTAATGTGCTCTACTCAACTCAGTTATATAGCTACATAACACTTTATAGAATGGTCAAAATATCTATATATAGGTGGATATATGTAATATACAGTTAAATTTAATCACTATCATTTATACAGCCCCTTGAGAAAGAAGGTTTCAATGATTTGTTTCCCTTCCAGAAAATAAGCACTAATAGCCTTAGTATTTCTTAAGCTAACAGTCACATCATAATTCTTCCATCTGATTCAAGGGATTTTGTCAAACCCCCTTTATAATTAAAGTTGCCTCTTTTTAAGGCTTTTAGCCATGACACAGCACAGAAGTCTTCAATACACATTCTCTACTGATAAACCATTTTCTAAATTGCACAAGGACTCTATGTCTGTTCTATGCCACAAGACTTAGATCAGAAAAACAAATGATTTCTATTTTTACCAATAAGTACACTTGATGATTCTGGTCCACTTTGATACTCTGCCTTTACTCCTGAAATAAGATAAAACCACTATAAAGGTGTTACTGTTTCATCAATCACAGTGATTTTACCTAGTTGGTACTCTTTGACAATAATCATGGTAAAGTACATACACTTCCTTAACAACATTTTGGAATTTCGGATGGTTTTCATTATCAGAAGACAAAACTGAAAAATATGTTTTACTCTTTATAGTTTCAGGCATCTTAATTTTATAGAAGTTAATACTACCTTATATATTCTTCTGGAATTAAAACATAGAAAATAACACTTATACACACTCCCTAAGATAGAAGCACTAAAAAGTCATCCACTAGGTTTAATTGTGAAAATATTAAAATAAAATTCTAATTTTAAAATTAGTAAGCCCTGGTATTTTCTGAAACAGCTTGTTGAATTAGTGATGTAACAGTAAAATATTACTAAACTTCCAAATAAAACTTGAGCATACTGTTTCCTACAAACAGAAAGGCATGCTTTAGAACATATAGATCACCTCTAAAATGAGTTAAACACTGTCACCTAATCATGTTACAAATATAAACATATAATTAGGTAATTTTCTCCAAGTCTGAGACATTTTAATTTATGCTCACTCTATTATAAATGTAATATTCTAAAGTTGGTTACTATAATTGAACATAGTTAAATATTTCCAAAACAAAGCCATGACTAAGTCTCAGATTAATGAAAACTAAAATTGACACTTTCAGACAGTAAATAAATTTTGATTAGCTCTTTAAATTATAATGTACTCTTTACTAATTTAAAAACTGGCCTCCTAAAATAACAAATAAAAGCATTTTCATAGTAAACCACAGAATACTTATAATTAGTATATGGTTGGTGTCATTGTTATGGTGTACTCAAAGCAAACAATATTTATAGAGAAAAGTCTTTTTTTATTTTTAATTGGTAGAAAATTGCTTTGCAGTGTTCTGTTGGTTTCTGCTCTACAACAACATGAATCAGTCATAATTATGTATGTATCTTCTCCCTGGTAAGCCTGCCCCCTACCCTCACATCCCCCCATCCTAGGTCATCACAGAGTGCCAGGCTAGGCTCCCTGTGTCATACAGCAACTTCTCACTACTTTACATGTGATAGTGTATATATGTCAATGTTACCTTCTCAATTCATCCCACCCTCACCTTCCCCCGTTGTGTCCACAAGTCTGTTATCTACTAGGCTTATCAGTACTATTTTTCTGAATTCCATATACATGTGTTAATATATGATACTTGTTTTTCTCTTTCTGATTTACTTCACTCTGTTTAAGAGGCTCTAGGTTCATCCATTCACTACAATTAACTCAGTTGTAGGGAGAAAAGTCTTACTATTATTAATGTCATTATCAATCAACATCTCTGGGCTCAATCCTTGTCCCACCAATTCACTAGCTTGGCAACCTGGGATTAGTTAAATTCTCTGTGGCTTGGTTTCCTCATCTGTTAATTATGGATAATAATATTTATCTCAAAAATCATTTTAATAATAGGTGAAATATTGTCTGCACATTACTTAGCAGAGTTCTGAGAAACTAATCTCTAATTCAGCAACAAATGCTAATAAAATTTAAACAGTTCCTGAAACCACAGTCCACAAAGGATGTTTATAAAATTACAGAGAACCCCCTCCATAGTTAACAATAAACCGCTGAGCAAATACAAGTTATAAGTTTATAAAAGTGCATTTTATAATACATAAAGTATCTTGANAATCATAGAAGAAATTATTTAAAGAAACTAAAGATTCTCATTTAACATGGCAAAAATCAACTTCAGTTATGTATTTTATGTGGCATAATATAAATGAATATCATTTACAAAATTCCAAATAGTTTACATATACTTGAAAATGCTGGCTTTCAGACTGAAATGTATATTTCAGACTAAAATTTAACTTCATTTAAGGACAGAGTGCCAAGAGATCAAATGGCAGTCACAACTGAATAAGGTCTAATTAGAAGAGAAAGAGATTTGACTTGTATATCACTTGAGAAGAGGTTTCAACATGCAAACGCCCACTGTAGACTTTTGTGGCCTTTCTATGGTGTTGCACAACTAAACGCTTAAAAAATAAAATGTTTTTAGACTTCAACTATAGTGAAAAGGAAATGGAGATCACGGGGATATTATATTAAGATAAAAAGTAAAGGCACCCGAAGGAAAATTCCTTGTAAGCAGTGCTTCTTCACAGAAAGACAGACAGACAAAGAGGAGGCCAGGGCAGGGGACAAAAGAGAAATAAAAACCAAAATACTCAAACAGCCTCTAACTCGAAGGGACTTTAATATTGCAACAAAACCAGAGAAAGACAGAAACCAAGAAAAATCATACACACTGATATTTAGGCTACCAGGAAAAATATGATTTCAAACATTTTCTTAAAAGGCAGTTTTGTAGGCCTATTGATTCTTCTTGTGCATTTCAAGGTAAAGTAGTTACTTTGTAGTCGACTCAATAATGTAACAAAGATCTCTTAGGAATCTGGATTTAACAAGAACCCTCTCTATTTTTGAAAGAAAATCTAAAGAAAAGTTAACAGCTCAAACTAACTGGAATAAATGGTATGCGAGTACATGTGCTTAGCATGCAATCTACTTATGCAATAATCCCATTCTTCTTCCAAAGCATAAGTCAATAAATCTTTCCTACTGCACTGTAAATTCCAAGGTCATGGACAAAGATGTTTATTAGTATAATTACAATGTAGAAATAATACCATTAAGCCTCCAGTTCCAGGTTTCATAAGTTAATAGAAATAGAAGATTAAGAAAATGTCAAGTGTGGTTTTACTTCTTAGACACTAAAAATACTTCTAGTGAGGTGCCTTTCTTTTACATGACCTAACTTCTAGTTTCATTTTCATTTGATCTTTGAAGCTGCTAATATATTTTAAAGTACTTACAAAATAGAGCTCTGTGATCATAAAAATTAAGAGATGGCCTTAAGAAAAGTTGAGGGAGAGAGACAAAATTGGTAAATGGCTCAAAGGAATTCATTTATAATATGATGAATCACTCAACTTTAAATAAATTCAACAGGGTCTCTGTGTTCAGTTTCTAAATACATAAGATTCTACATAATTCTTTATTTTTGTGGGGCTTGAAGGTTTATTTTATTTTTTAATTTTTTAAATTTATTCTTTAATTGAAGGATAATTGCTTTACAGAATTTTGTTGTTTTCTGTCAAACATCAACGTGAAGGAGTCTACATAATTCTTAAACAGTGTTTTCAATCTATCGTTATATAACTGCAAAAATGCACAATACTAATTGATTATTGATTGTCTTCCAATATCCAATGGCTTCATTTTCTACTCCCCATAAATAATAAGCAGAGAATCAGTAGTTCAGAGAGAAAAGTTTCTGATATCTTGGCCAAAGACTCTAAGTGCACGGTTTCATGTGAGAAACAGAATAACATTAAAGAAGAATATCTCCATCCCAGTGTCTACACTTCCTATTATAATTGACTCTACTGTCTTTAGAATTGACTGGAAAGATTTGGTAGTTGTTTGGGGAGTTGCTTGGGGGAAATCTCATTTTTAAAATGCTTTCTGTCTAATAAAGCAGCAAACAATAGTACAGAACTTAAGAAAGTAAATATCACTTTCTTCTGTTACTGGAATAACATATGAATTATAATACTATAGAGGTTGTTTACATACACCCTGTGTATAATGTATGTGAAACAGTTAAAGCTAAAGTAAATCTCAACAGGTTATCCAGATCTGGTTATCTTTCAAGTCCTACTTCTCGGAACTTTTCACCACCATAGAAACAAACAACAAAAACACTTTCTTGTAAGGATATTTAGTTTAAACCAGATATTCACTTAATGTCTTAATCACTTATGAAAGTATAAAAACTATTCCAAATAGCATTCCAACAAGGGATTTACTGGGTGCCACCAGCTGTGCACTGCTTGAGGGCCGATAACTTTGTCAAATCTCAGCAACTCAACAGAGTACCAACTTCTCTACCAAAGAAGACAAATACGTTTATTCTCCTTAATCTCCACATACTTCCCCACTCTCACTCATTCAGTAATAAGCTTTTCATATTTGCTACCATTATGACACAGAGCTCGTTCATGGAATTTTAACATAGTTCTTATACACAGTTTTAACATATGTAAGATGTATCTCTTGTATAGCAAATTTTGCAGAGTCTTCTCAGTGAGAGAAAAAACACATGGCAAACAGATTAATAGCTATTTAAGTTTTGGATAATTTAGACCTTAAAATTGATAACTAACTTTCATGGTACCCTATTTACCCAATCTCACATCCTCAGATCTTTCATCTCTTTCTTCTTTTCTTCTTATTCTCTCTCATCTTTATGTATTTTCAGAATCACAGCCTTCCATTCAGACATATCTACGTGGTCCTCATTTTTTTACACTTCACTTTATCAGACTCTTCCTTCAGGTTATCATATATCATATTTTCTTTTCATCATTGTTAATTCCCCAAAAGTAAAAATCTATATCTACTACTTTCATTCTCCATCCACACAGCAAATGTAATAGAAGGAATTAAAGCCAACAAATCGAAATACAAATTCCTACTTTAATATTAACTTGCTAAGGAACTTTGGTCAAATTACTAATATTCCTGAGTTTTATTTTCCTAATCTGCAAAACAAGAAATTATGCTGCCTATATAATGGGTTGCTATAAGGATTGAAAGTGATAATATATTTGAAGTGTCCAGCAAAGAACCAGACACAATTATCACTCAATAGATAAAGTCTTTCTATGCTTCACCATGTGAAATCTGATCTCTGGTTCCACCACTGTTGTAGCCAAGGCAGGACTCCATGTGTCAGCGTCTCCCTTCCAATCTCTTCCACATGCCAATTAAGAAGGAGAAAGCTCACTTGTGAACTAAGGATATATAAACCCTTATGACTCTTTCTTCAAATAAACAGAAGCTAATTTTCTGACATATTTTTAGAGAAGAATAAAATAATCTTACAGAGAGAAACAGTTTTACTGAAAACCTTAACAATTCTCTGACAACAAATGGCTTTTACAAATATTATCATTCAGGCTTCTTTAGCACCTTCTATCTCTGTGCTGGCCCTCTCTACTCTGTACTATACCTAAGTGTACACTTACCTGTTCTCTCCCAGTAAACTGAGATGTACCTGGGAATAGGAGCAGCTATTCATTGAATAAATTTTACCTTTGAAAAATATCTTCTCTTAATGAGTTGCTACTTATAAACTAAGCCTAGGGCTTCCCTGGTGGCTCAGTGTAAAGAATCCGCCTGCCAATGCAGGAGACACGGGTTCGATCCCTGATCCAGGAAGATTCTACTTGCTGCAGAGCACCTAAGCCCATGTGCCACAACACTGAGCCTGTGCTCTAAAGCCCAGGAGGCACAACTACTGAGCTCAAGCATTGCAACCCCTGAAGCCTGTGCATCCTAGGGCCTGTGCTCTGCAACAAGAGAAGCCACCTCAATGAGAAGCCAGAGAGCTGTCCCTGCTCTCCACAGCTAGAGAAAAGCGCATGCAGTCAAGAAAACCCAGCACAGTCAAAAGTAAATCAATAAAGCTATTCTTTTTAAATCTAAGCCTATACAGAGATATTTTCAACACTGATTCAAACTTACTACACACTATTTCTGGGCATTTGACACCACTGGAAATGTTTTCAATGAAACTATTCACATACAACTTTTTGAAAGTGAAAGTGTTACTCACTCAGTTGTATCCTCTTTGCAACCCCCATGGGCTATAGCCCCCCAAAGGCTCCTCTCCCAGTGGAATTCTCCAGGCAAGAACAGTGGAATGGGCAGACATTCCCTTCTCCAGGGGATCTTCCCTTCAACCTAGGGATCGGAGATCCCCCTTTTAGGTCCTGTTTTTCTATACCTCTGTTGGGCCCTACATGGGAAACCTTGAAAAAGAAAAAGGCTAGCATTGAGGACGGAAATTAAGATGGCGTCTGGCGGAAGAGATGGGGGCGTAGTCGATGCTGTCTGTCAAAACTTCTGATTGGTTCTCTTGATTTCTGTGCACGTAGATCATCATAGACTCCCATTATAATGATGGCACATGACGATTTGACCTTTAACGTGGTTGGTATAACTATGGAAATTCCCTTGCAAACCTCTCCCCGCTTGCCTTTATAAGCAGGGAGTTTGTAACAATAAAGTGGAACCGCACTAGACGGAAC
>SJYQ01000389.1:338751-352057 GCA_006410935.1 Redunca redunca | reverse complement strand
CAGAGAACTGAGATCCTGCAAGCAATGCTGTGCGGCCAAAAAAAAAAAAAAAAAAAATACCACCAGAACTCCCAGCTCCCTCAACAACCCCCACCGAATAGTATCCAAACATTGTTATAGGCTGATATTAAACCAGTCAACCACTTTTGTAATCTTATAGGTCAGTCCTCCCTGGAGAAGGAAATGGCAACCCACTCCAGTATTCTTGCCCTGGACAGAGGAGCCTGGTGGGCTACAGTCCATGGGGTTGCAAAGAGTTGGACACGACAGAGCACAAAAAAAGCAAAAAAAAAAAAAAACCCAGTCAATCCTGTCATCCTACCCTTGCCCTGCAGTCTCAGCTCTAACTTTTCAGCCAATTATAGACACCCAAGGAAATGTAACCACTCTACTCCTGTGTGTACAAGGTTGGGATATTTATACTCATTCGTATTTCCTTCTCCTTTCAGAACAGAAGGTGTGCACCCTGCCCTCATGTTCTGGATCCCGTGACCTCTTACCTCCTACCTTGCTTGCTTTGTGCCTTGTGCTCAATTGTGTCTGACTCTTTGTGACCCCATGGACTGTAGCCCACCAGGCTCCTCTGTCCATGGAAATTTTCAGGCAAAAATAGTGGAGTGGGTTGCCATTTCCTCCTGTAGGAGATCTTCTCCACCCTGGGATCGAACCCACGTCTCCTGTGTCTCCTGCCTTACAGGCAGAGTCTTAATCTGCTGAGCCACTGGGGAAACCCTACTTCCTACCTATATGTCAACTATCATCCTTGTGTGTATTTCCAGCTTCTCCTCCTGAACATATAATCAGTCACGAGTAAGTGATTCCCATCTTCAAAGAAAGCTGGAAACTCGATCCTATCCTCCACTTCAGTTACTGTTGGCAAGGAATTCTCCACTCCTGGTCTGAGTCGACCCTCCTAACAGGGCAGGTGTGTGAATCTTTCTGCACCTCCACACAGGAGAATAATTCCCTATATGATAGTCATAACACTTCCAACGCAGTCATGCTAGGGAAACTCTTCTGCTAAAATGACCATGGCCCGACTCAGCAGCTGATTTTCTAACCCCTCACACATACTCGTGTGTAATGATGCCAGAGCAACCAGATCCTCCCCTGTGATTTCCTTTCCGGAACATCCTGAGATCATTCACTCTACTAATTACATGTCTCAAAGGGGTGATCTGTCTCCTCGTCGTTGTTTAGTTGCTAAGTTGTGTCCAACTCTCTTTCAGCCCCATGAACTGTAGCCCACCAGGCTCCTTTGTCCACGGGATTTCCCAGGCAGGAATACTGGAGTGGGTTGCTATTTCCTCCACCAGGAGATCCTCCTGACTGAGGGATTGAACCCACGTCTCCTGCTGGCAGGCAGATTTTTTTACCACTGAGCCACCTGGGAATTCATCGCCTGATGATTAACTTCCTCTTTTGTGACGGGATAGAAAGGGAAGCAAGGAAAAATCCCAACCTCTCAACTCCCTCAGAGGCTTTCATAAGATGCATTTACAAAGGTACAATTTTAGAACACCAAACCCAGCCAAACAAAATCCTAGGGCCACAGTTTTCAATCCTTTTCTTGTTCACTCATCTGAAAAAGTAAGTGGTGCTGGTTGGCGTGACCAGCATGGCCTTCGTTAACATCAAGAACATGTGAGTTCTCCTGGTCTATATTTCTGGCTAGTCCTGCTTGAATATGTACACCTCTTACTGCTGTGCGCTTAGAACTTTGAATCTGGAACAAATGTGATGACCAACCGGGCCCTCATTAGCTTGCTTAATAACATTAGGAAATTCAGGCACTGGGATGCACACTGGCCCCTGTAAGTCTCAGCCACAGGAAGCGTGGGGTGGAGATTGCTTTCCTGGGGCCCATTACTCAGAGAATGCTTGCCTGCACCAAATGGAAACCATCTGGCCAAGTGAATTTATTGTCACGAGCTAATCACACTGTATATTTTCATGTAGATTTAAAGGGCTAGGTTTTTTTGGGGGGGAAAAATTTGGCACTTTAATCCACTTAAGCCATTTAAAAAAAATTAATTTCAGTTTGAGACAGATATTTTATTTTATATTTTTGGCTATGCCAACAGCCTGTGGGATCTTAGTTCCCTGTCTAGGGATTGAACCCTCACCCTCGGCAGTGAAAGCGCCAAGTCCTGAACACTGGACTGCCAGGGAACTCCTGAGGTAGGTATTTTAGATCAAATTAAAAGTGATCATTTTCCTTTATAAGTATGTTTGGTCCCTCAATATTGTTGCTTTTCAAAAGTGTGTCTGACTGTCCTTAACCCAAATAGTAAGATAATGATGATAAAAATGCGAAGGAGAAATAGACATCTTTTCAATCCCATGAGTAAACTTTCCAGCCAGAGTGTTTTTGCCAGAGGATTCCATTTTGTATAGTAAAAAGATTTTAGACAATCTGGAAACAGCCTAGATTGCTTGATGTAATAATAGCTATCAGTTATTAAGCATACAGAGACTTCCCAGGTGGTGCTAGTGGTAAAGAATCTGTCTGCCAAGGCAGGAAATGCAAGAGTCTCGGATTTGATCCCTGGTTGGGAAGATCACCTGGAGAAGGGCCTGGCAACCCACTCCAGTATTCTTACCTGGAGAATCTCACGGACAGAGGAGCCTGGTGGAATACAGTCATGGGGTCGCAAAGAGTAAGACACGACGGAAGGAGCACACACACACACACACACACATTAAGCACAGAACACAGGCTCTGCTACATATATGTGCTGAGTGTTTTACCTGAGCTATAGCTCATTTAATCTGTACACAGTAAATACAGAGTAGTTAGCAGTTTTATCTTACAGATGAAGACACTAAAGTTTGAAGGTGCAGAGTACCTTGCTTCCTGCATGATGGGTGAAAACCCAGATCTGTCCAGATTCTAAAGTCTCTTCCTGGGAGCGTCTTAGATGCAGAATCTCAGGGCCCCTCCAAGCCTCCACCTGTTGCATTTTAGTAAGACTCCCAGGTGAATAGTATGTACGATGTGTGTGTTAGTTCTACAGTCGTGTCTGACTCTTCGACACCCTATGGACTGTAGGCTGCAAGGCTTCTCTATTCAAAGGATTCTTCCGGCAAGAATACTAGAGTGGGTTGCCATTTCCTTCTCCAGGGGATCTTCCCCGCCCAGGGACTGAACCCACGTCTCCTGCATTGTAAGCAGATTCTTATACCCGTTGAGGCATCAGGGAAGCCCAGTATGCCTGTTGTTTGGAGTTAGATTACACAGCGATTTGAGAAGATATCTGAGACCTCCCTCCTCTGTACCCCACCCCCAATTTTCTTCATCAATCTGTTAAAATAACAACAAAAACATTTTTTTAAATTTAGTTGCTGCTGCTGCTATTTAGTTGCTAAGATGTGTTGGACTCTTTTTTGACCCCCATGGACTGTAGCCTGCCAGGTTCCTCTGTCCATAGGATTTTATAGGCAAGAATACTGGAGTGGGTTGCCATTTCCTTCTCCAGGGGATCTTCCTGACCTGGGGATCGAACCCACATCTCCTGCATTAGGCAGGCAGGTTCTTTACTGCTGAGCCAGCTGGGAAGTCCCCTGTTTAATTGCTATCACTCACCAATACTTCACAAACACTCTCACATTTAAGCCTCATACCAAGCTCATAGTATCAATACTATCATTCCTACTCATAGGTAAAGAAATTGAGTCTTAAGGAGATCAGAGAGCTAATATAAGAATTGGAAAAGTACTATAAATATGTCAGGTGAAATTAATGTTCAAAATGGTATAAAATATTGCTTCTTTTGATTTCCCTTTTAACTAATATATCATAATAAAAAAGCTAAAAATTGTAGCTATTTGTTGAGTGCTCACAATTTGCTTAGCACTACAGTATGGGCCTTATTTGACCTAAATATGTGAAACTATTATGTAAATGAATTTATTCTCTCTGACACATGGACCAATACCATAAAACCCTTTGGCTTGTTTAATCACAAATTTATGGGGCCTCCCCTGGTGGCTCAGTGGTAAAGAACCTGCTGCCCGCCAGTGCAGGGGCACCGGTTTGATCCCTGGGTCAGGAAGATCCCCTGGAGGAGGAAGTGGCAACCCATTCCGGAATTCTTGCCTGGGAAATTCCATGGACAGAGAAGCCTACTGGGCTACAGTCCATGGGGTCCCAGAGCTGGACAGGACTTAGGGCCTAAACAACAACAGCAAATCTCAAATTTATGGGTGGAAAGAAGGAATGACAGCCATTGACGAACTGTTACCAGCAAGCCATCTGACCATCAGCCAGACTCCCAGTCAGGTGTGGGGCTCCCTGCCAGGGATGTTTGGAGCCACGTGGGGGCCATTTATGGTGGTCATGGAGCATGGGAGGCATAACGGGCATTTAGTGTCCTAGGATGAGGGATGCCAAATGCTGCCAAGTATGGGATCTCACACAACCAAGCCTCAGTTCAGTTCAGTTCAGTTCAGTCGCTCAGTTGTGTCCGACTCTTTTCGACCCCGTGAATTGCAGCACGCCAGGCCTCCCTGTCCATCACCAACTCCCAGAGTTCACTCAGACTCACCTCCATCGAATCAGTGATGCCATCCAGCCATCTCATCCTCTGTCATCCCCTTCTCCTCCTGCCCCCAATCCCTCCCAGCATCAGAGTCTTTTCCAATGAGTCAACTCTTCGCATGAGGTGGCCAAAGTACTGGAGTTTCAGCTTTAGCATCATTCCTTCCAAAGAAATCCCAGGGCTGATCTCC
The DNA here is from genome assembly GCA_006410935.1 of Redunca redunca. Lineage (NCBI taxonomy): Eukaryota > Metazoa > Chordata > Mammalia > Artiodactyla > Bovidae > Redunca > Redunca redunca. The sequence goes on along the minus strand of SJYQ01000389.1, from coordinate 347,326 downwards.
TTCAGAATGGACTGGTTGGATCTCCTTGTCGTCCAAGGGACTCTCAAGAGTCTTCTGCAACACCACAGTTCAAAAGCATCAATTCTTCGGTGCTCAGCCTTCTTCACAGTCCAACTCTCACATCCATACATGACCACTGGAAAAACCATAGCCTTGACCAGACGGATCTTAGTTGGCAAAGTAATGTCTCTGCTTTTGAATATGCTATCTAGGTACTATCCCCAAATGCTCTTGGTACTCTCCTCGAGGAATGGAGAGAGACCTCTGCCACAGTTTTTGTGTTTATAAAACAAAGCTCAACCTTGGAAACAAGTGTACTGATTATTTCCATTCACAAACACTTAACACATCCTGCTGCCAAATTGTTCTGATAAACCCACTAGGACACAGGTTATACTGAGAGCCCCAGGGGCTTTGAAGCCCTCAGAAGCGCTAATGGTCAGAGGGACCACGAGGATAGAGCTCTTCTCCCCTTACCTAGCCTCCCGTCCCCCACCCCTGGCCGGTGTTGGAGCATCAGACATCCCTGGGAAGAGGAGGACCAATCTGAGCATGAGCCTCACATCCCACTGAGGCAGGTTTTCCTAGCAGGTGGGGTTCCGTGCTTGAGCTCCCCTTCCTTCATGACTTCCAGCTGTAGGAGTTCCTGCCCAAGCCCCAAACTAAAGGCGAAGGTCAGGAGCACGCGCTCGCGCGCGCGTGTGTGTGTGTGTGTGTGTGTGTGTGTGTGTCTGTACTTCACCCTTTAGGGAAAGCAGCAGGAAGTGTACTCTCTACCCTTAGGCCTAAGCCCTTCTCCAGGCCTGCTATTAACAGAATTTATGTTAGGGGCTTTGCTTAGCTATTAACAAAGAGCTTCTGTCTTTCCTTCGGTGTTCCTTCCCCCCACGCATGCTCTTCAGTCAGCCTGCGGAAAGGCGCTGGAGGAGGGGGCTGGGGGACACTGAACTTGGACTACCGTTCAGTTGCAGGAGTAGCTGCCATGTCTACGAAGCACCCACAGTGTGCCTCAGCGCTTTTATTTACATTATTTTCTTTTCTCAAAACAACTCTGATAGGTATTGTCCCTGATGTGGAAGGAGAAACTCTGATACATGAGTAACTTGCCCAGGATTACTTGATTGCTAGATACAAGAATTGAAACTAAGGGACTTTCCTGGTGGTCTAGTGGTTAAGACTTGGCAGTTTCCATTGCACGGAGCATGGGTTCCATCCTTTGTCTGGGAACTAAGATCCTATAAGCTGTGCGGACCAGCCAAAAAGAAAAAAGAAAGCTTTGGAATTAAGGTAGTTTTCTAAGGTCTGAAGACATTAAATAGTTTAAAAGACAAAGCAATTTCTTCTATGTTTTATGATACAGATTTATCAACAAAGTACTTAAAAAAAACTTTATGGGTAGGTTCTGTTGGCTGAAATAAAAACACATGACGCAAAACTTGTGAATTAGGTTTTATTCAGGGATAGAGAACCTGCCTGCCAACGCAGGAGACAGATGAGATGCGGGTTCAGTTCCTGGGTTGGAAAGATCCCCTGGAGGAGGGCATGGCAACCCACTCCAGTATTCTGCTGCTGGAGAATCCCATGTACAGAGGAGCCTGGCAGGCTGCGGTCCACAGGGTTGCAAATAGCCAGACGCAACCGAAGCAACTTAGGCTCGCACGCACCTTACCGAGGACTGTATCTCAGGACACAGGCTCTCAGATAGCTCTGAGAAATTTTTCTGAAGAGGTGAGAGAGAAGTCAGGTTATAGATGATTTTTTTTTTCTGGGAAAAATATATAGTTAAGCATAAAAGGATTATTGCTAGTCCCAAAAAACAAACAACTCAAGTTAATGATTTTAGTGCTTTTCTACGTATGGGAAGATTCAGGAATCTGGGGTCACTGAAAATTTTCCTTGAATAAGTATTTTAACTATCTAGAGATTAGTATATTCAAAGCACAGAATGCTTCCTGTTTTCCTCCATACTAGTTCCCCTCTGGGTGTACTGTCAGTGGGCGAGTGCAGTCACTAATAGCTTCATCCTCGTAGAACTGGAATGGTAGGCAAGATTTTTTTCTTTATGATTCAAAGTTGTATTTTGAGAAAAAAAAATACACTGTTTCTTCCCTAGGAATGTAGGCTGCTCTGATTCTCTGGCAAGGATATAAAGCAGGTTCCTAAATTTTCCCAACACTTTCAAATGTGCCATCTGGATGTCTGGGATCTAAAGCATATGTATTTTCCTCCATTCAACAACACAGAAGACTGGCATTTTAGTCATTTGTCACTACGAATTGATGGCAATTCAGCCCTTGCCAGAAGTTTGCTCATGACATCTGATGAGAGAAAGAGAAAGGAAAAAAAATTTGTGGATATAATTATGTTTATCTCTTTTTCTAGGGCCTCTAAGTTATTGGATTGTGTTAAGTGAATAAAGAATAATGTTCTGACTCAGGGTGTGTGTGCCTATGTGTGTGTGTGGGTAGTCATGGTGGTGTCACTAAGCTGTGTCAGACTCTTGTGACCACATGGATGTAGCCTGCCAGGCTCCTCTGTCCATGGCATTTCCCAGGCCAGAATACTGGAGTGGGCTGCCATTTCCTTCTCCAGGGGATCTTCTCAACCCAGGGATTGAACCTGGCAGATTCTTTACCGACTGAGGCACCAGGGAAGCTGGGTATAATCATAGTTCCTTTAAAAATATCCTTATAGGATGCTGTGCTCCAAACAACAATGCTCTTTGGCTAATCTGCCATTTGACTAATTTCTAGTGCTGGTATAACTGATCTAGCAGAAATGATGGGTGTTCTTTCTTATCTTACCTTTTAGGGTCTGTTTCACAAAATTGGATGTCTGATGGGGGAAGACTTTCTTTTCAAATACAGAAGGCTGGTTCTTCAGTCAAGGTATACAAATGTCCAGATTTTCACACTATTTGAATAATTATCCACTACCTTATTGAACGTATTTATATAAGCATCCTTTGAGAAGTTTCTGCTAGAGTCTAGTTTGCCTTTATGGAGGAATATATGTGCCTTATTTTATTTGGAAGTGAGAGTTCTTAGTTCATATTTTTGCTTTATTGTTTTTGGTTCCCAGAAAACTCATGGCCAAATGAGTACTTGACTGCACTGCTTAATTAATTCCAGATGATAAGTATACATATTATCTTTAAAACATTATATTTAAAATTTTAATTGTCAGTTTGTGTCTTAATATTTTGTAAGTTATCTACAACACCTTCTCGCTCTTAATTTTTGGCAATAGGCGTAGAATTATCCTACAGATTACTTGCTAACTCCCAAGGACAAAAATACCTAAAATGGAGAGATCTGGTTTTTACCATCCCAACCTAAAATCAATTTCACAACCACTAACAGTAGGACAATCAGACATTATGTGCCTCCTGATGAGATACAATATGATGTATGTATTATCACTTGCCAAATAATGTGAACTTGAATCAAGTCTTTGGGTCTTATTTCCAGTTCCTAGAAGTAGAAGGGATAAATTAAACAGCATCCCAAAAAGACAGATCTAGAATGAGGGAGATTATACAACTGACTAGGCATCTTAGAAAGCTAAATGTCATGAAAATAATTGAGAGGACAGAGTCAATTCTAGATTAAAAGAGACGAAAGAGGGAATTCCCTGGCAGTCCAGTGGTTAGGACTCCACACTTTCACTGCTGATCCCACAAGCTGTGCCACTCAGTCAAAATAATTAATTCATTCATAGAGATGGGAGGAGGTGCAGAAGGCAGATTAACAGTCATTATTTTTAAGCATGTAAAATAGTGCAGCCACTTTGGGAAACAGTTAACCAGTTACAAGTAAATTCACTATACGACCCAGCAATTCCTCTTCTAGGTATCTTCCACCCAGGAGAAAATATATATCCACAAAAGGATTTGTATGTGACTATTCATAGCAGTATTATTGATGAAAGACAAAGGCTGGAGCAATTTAAATGTCCATCAGCTGATAAGTGGATGAACAAAACATGATCGATCCATACAATGGAATATTACTCAGGCATAAAAAGAAAAAAAAACTACTGATACACATTATAACATGGGTGAACATCAAAGACATTATATCAAAAAAGTTACGTGAAGCAAAAGAAGCCAGATGCATAAGACCACGTATTGTGTGGTTCCATCGATCTGAAATGCCCAGGAAAGGCAAATCTAGAGACACACATGGTAGGTTAGTGGTTGTTGGGGGCTGAGGATAGAAATGATGATTTACTGTACAAGGTCATAAGGGACATTTTTGGGGTGAAAAAATGCTTCAAAACTAGGTTGTGGTGATGGTTGCACACCTCTGTGAGTTCCCTGCATTGTCTTCTTACAATGAGTGGTTTTATGGTACCTTAGGACCTGGCTGCTCTCCTAGCAGAGCCACAGCTTGTGGGAGCTCAGTTCCCTGACCAGGGGTTGAACCTGGATCACAGCAGTGAAAGTGCTGAGTCCTGGCCACTGGAAACCAGGGAATTCCTTCTGTTCAATTTTATAGTGGGTTATTTCTCTCTCTCTCCCTTTTTTTGCTTTTGATTTGTCAAATTTCTGAATATGTTCTTGATACTAATCATTGGTAAGGTACATGAAATACAGATATCTCCTACCACTCTATGGTGTGTCTTTTTATTTACAACTTTTTGGGAGTTTGTTTTGTAGCATTTGAGCTCGGGACATCCACTGGAGTTCTGGGTGGATAAAGATCTCAGGATCTTGACTGTTGAAATTTAAACCTCACTACAACTTGTATAGGGGGCTTCCCAGGTGGCTCAAGGGTAAAGAATCTACCTGCCAATGCCGGAGACTCAGTTTAGGATTCCTGGTTTGAAAAGATTCCCTGAAGAGGGAAACGACAACACACTCGAATATTCTTGCCTGGAGAATCCCACTGACAGAGAAGCCTGGAGGAGTGCTTGGTGCTGCAAAGAGTTGGACGCGACTGAGCACACATATTAAAAAACAAAACAAAACTCTCGGGCAAATGATTAAAAACTTAGGCAAGTTATTCAGTTTTCCTGTGCCTCATTTTTCTTATCTGTAAAATGGGAATATTAACAGTACATAGATTGTTGTAAGGATTAGAGTGTATTAGTTTTCTATCAATGGTTAACAAACTATCACAAACTTAGCAGCTTAAACAGCACACATTTATTATCTTACAGCTTCTGTTGGTCAGGAATTGGGTCAGGAAGCTCAGGGCTTCCTCCTGTGTCTCTTTTACTCCCTCACTACTTCCAAACTCATGACAGTTCAGGCAACAGAAGTGTGGGGATTCCTCCCCACTAAGTGACCGTGGCACTAACTGGGTGTCTGACAACTTAATCCTGACGCTATCCACCTGAGGATAGAGGTAGACCTGTCTAGAGGCTAAGCTCTCAGTTCTATAAGACTTCTCCCCGACAACCCCTTTTCTTTGGCTGCACCAAGTGGCGTGTAGGATGTAGTTCCCTGACCAGGGATCGAACCAGGGCCTGCTGCATTGGGAGTGTGGAGTTTTAGCCACTGGACCACCAGGGAAGTCTTTTCATCTTCTTCTCAGGGTGGGACTGACGGTTGAAGCCAACGACAGGTCTTGTGTCCGATAGTTGGTTGCCCAGATGAATAACTTCTCATCAGGTTTCCTCATTCACAGTTGAATGTGTCTTCATTCTCTTTAGAGTCTTTGGCAAATTAGATTTCAGAGTCATTTTGTAAAAATTTAAATTAGTTATTTTTAATAATGACTGGAGGAAGGAAATGAAATCATCCTTCACAGAACTTTTAATGGGAAAAGTAATTTCTGTATTCTTTTGGGTGAACATTTTTGGGCAAAAGTTACTCATAGAATCCCAATGGTTATTACTTCAAATATGAACCTGAGTCAAAAGAAGAAAGATTTGTTATTTTGTGTTTGAGATTCATGTACCTGAGGCACAGAGAACATTCAATTTATTTGTAATACCATAAATTATGCAGTAGATGAAAATTTTTTAGTGATTCATTTTCTCACTTATTAATTTAATGAAGACAGTGTTTCAAAGTGAGATTTATTATTGTGAGTAATACAGTGGTAGTAAGGGTGAGGCAGACATTTATTCTGGGTTAAATGAGTACACCTTCTTTTTCATAACTTAGAGCATTATCTCTCATATAGAGAGACTGAACTAAATGTCACACTTCCTGTATTTGTCCAGAGAGCTTATCAGGATGGTTTGTTCATGAGGAAACATCTTGTGTTTGGCAGAAAGTAGCAATTTAGGAAAAAACTCAGGAAACTTTTAGGAACTGAACTGATTTCATGCTTCTAAGAATAAATGAACTAACTGTGCAAATGGGAAGAAAAAAAGATTATCAACAAGGACCTACTGTATTTCAGAGGGAACTCTGCTAAGTATTATGTGGCAGCCTGGGTGGGAGAGGAGCTTGGGGGAGAATGAATACATGTATATGTATGGCTGAATCCCTTTGCTGTCCATCTGAAACCTTCACAACATTGTTAATGGGTTATACTCTAATAGAAAATAAATATAGTTAATTGGCTATACAGCCAATAGCAAATAAAAAGTTTTAAAAAATGGTTATAATAGATAGCCAGTGGGAATTTGCTGTATCACACAAGGAGCTCAAACCCCATTGCCTTGTGACAACCTAGAGGGGTGGGAAGGGGAGGGAGGGTGTTCAAGAGGGAGGGAACATATGTATACCCATGGCTGATTCATGTTGATGTATGGCAAAAACTAATAGTATTGTAAAGCAATTATCCTCCACTTAACAAAAATTTTAAAATAGTTATAAAGGTTATTTCTCAGCTTGAAAAAATATGAACTATGTGTCATCAAGAACTTAAAAACCAGCTTTGGTGATACATATGGAATATAAGGAACAAAAAATTATGTTCTATCTTTTATCTGTAAGCATATAACCAACTAAATAACATACCTAGCTTACAATAAAGCTGTGAGTCACTGGTGTTTATGAAAAAGAAAATTCATCAATAAGCTTTAGAAGAAAGAAAACATACTCAACCTTGGATCCTAAGATACGATGATATTACCCAGTGTGCGTGTTCAAAATGCAACTTGCCAACACTGAGATAGTCAATTCCTAGGCAGATGGATAAGAAGTCCAGGGGTCCCCAAGGAGAGAGGGGTCTGGAGTTCTCAAGGAGGAGGAAAGGAGTTTGTCTCTCTACATTCCTTAGGATTATATAATGATCATGTATCCTGCTTGAGGATGTCTCTGGAAAAAACATTTTGGCTTATCCTGTTATCTTAAGGTGTAAATTATGGGAGTAGGTCTAGTGAAATCTTTACAACCTCCAGACATTCTTTTGATTCACTGTAATAACTAATTAGAGAGTATATAACTCCATGGCTAACACTAGCAAGGGGGTATTCTTTCTACCTCCTTCTGATGCCTATGTCAGAAGCTTTCTCTATTTCCTTTATACTTTAATAAAACTTTATTACACAAAAGCTCTGAGCAATCAAGCCTCGTCTCTGGCCCCAGATTGAATTCTTCTCCTCTGGAGGCCAAGAATCACGGCATCTTTGTGTCATTCAGCAACAACCTTTCATCTTGGGGGCTCATCTGGGATACTTCAGGGCAAGGTAAGGATGCTTGGAGCTATAGTTCTCTGTTCTCCTAGCGAACATGTTTTCTGCTGTGCTTTACTAACTCTATGGTGTGCTTGCATGAATGAATGAAATGCCCTGCGTGAAGCAAGTGAGGAGCCCTGCTCTGCGGTTCTGCAGCAACCTCATACGGCTTATGGCAGAAACCTGTCTGGGGTTTATACTGACCTGCCAATGCCAAGAGGCACCCAATATCTCCTTCGGTGACCGACCATCAATGGGCAAAGCATGTGGACCAGACTCTCCTTTCTTGGTCAAAGTTTTCAGTCTTTTTGACCATTTCATAACTCCTTGGAAATTAGAAGTACTAACAGGCGCACTAAGCATGGCTGAGAGGAGCTACCCGGCATCCGAGGCCAGGGGCAGCGGCTAGGAGGAGCAGCCCCATGCCCAAGGCCAGGGGCAGGGCTAGGAGGAGCAACCTCATGTCCAAGGAGCGGTGGCTGCACGGGCGCAGGAGGGCCTAGAGGAGCTACTCCACATTGAAGGTCAGGAAGGGTGGCGGTGAGGAGATACCCTTTGTCCAAGGTAAGGAGCAGTGGCTGCGCTTTGTTGGAGCAGCCGTGAAGAGATACCCCACGCCCAAGGTAAGAGAAACCCAAGTAAGATGATAGGTGTTGCAAGAGGGCATCAGAGGGCAGACACAATGAAACCATACTCACAGAAAACTAGTCAATCTAATCACACTAGGACCACAGCCTTGTCTAACTCAATGAAACTAAGCCATGCCCGCGGGGCAACCCAAGATGGGCAGGTCATGGTGGAGAGGTCTGACAGAATGTGGTCCACTGGAGAAGGGAATGGCAAACCACTTCAGTATTCTTTCCTTGAGAACTCCATGAACAGTATGAAAAGGCAAAATGATAGGATACTGAAAGAGGAACTCCCCAGGTCAGTAGGTGCCCAACACGCTACTGGAGATCAGTGGAGAAATAACTCCAGAAAGAATGAAGGGATGGAG
>SJYQ01000389.1:278806-336139 GCA_006410935.1 Redunca redunca | reverse complement strand
TGCTAGTAAAGTAATGCTCAAAATTCTCCAAGCCAGGCTTCAGCAATACGTGAACTGTGAACTTCCAGATGTTCAAGCTGGTTTTAGAAAAGGCAGAGGAACCAGAGATCAAATTGCCAACATCCACTGGATCATGGAAAAAGCAAGAGAGTTCCAGAAAAAACATCTATTTCTGGTTTATTGACTATGCCAAAGCCTTTGACTATGTGGATCACAAGAAACTGTGGAAAATTCTGAAAGAGATGGGCATACCAGACCATCTGACCTGCCTCTTGAGAAATCTGTATACAGGACAGGAAGCAACAGTTCGAACTAGACATGGAACAACAGACTGGTTCCAAATAGGAAAAGGAGTACATCAAGGCTGTATATTGTCACCCTGCTTATTTAACTTCTATGCAGAGTACATTATGAGAAATGCTGGGCTGGAGGAAGCACAAGCTGGAATCAAGATTACCGGGAGAAATATCAATAACCTCAGATATGCAGGTGACACCACCCTTATGGCAGAAAGTGAAGAGGAACTAAAAAGCCTGTTGATGAAAGTGAAAGAGGAGAGTGAAAAAATTGGCTTAAAGCTCCACATCCAGAAAACGAAGATCATGGCATCTGGTCCCATCACTTCACGGGAAATAGATGGGGAAACAGTGTCAGACTTTATTTTTTTGGGCTCCGAAATCACTGCAGATGGTGACTGCAGCCATGAAATTAAAAGACGCTTACTCCTTGGAAGAAAATTTATGAGCAACCTAGACAGCATATTCAAAAGCAGAGACATTACTTTGCTGACTAAGGTCCATTTAGTCAATGCTATTGTTTTTCCAGTAGTCATGTATGGATGTGAGAGTTGGACTGTGAAGAAGGCTGAGTGCCGAAGAATTGATGTTTTTGAGCTGTGGTATTAAAGAAGACTCTTGAGAGTCCCTTGGACTGCAAGGAGATCCAGCCAGTCCATTCTGAAGGAGATCAGCCCTGGGATTTCTTTGGAAGGAATGATGCTGAAGCTGAAGCTCCAGTACTTTGGCCACCTCATGCGAAGAGTTGACTCATTGGAAAAGACTCTGATCCTGGGAGGGATTGGGGGCAGGAGGAGAAGGGGATGACAGAGAATGAGATGGCTGGATGGCATCACTGAGTCGATGGACGTGAGTCTGAGTGAACTCTGGGAGTTGGTGATGGACAGGGAGGCCTAGCATGCTGTGATTCATGGGGTTGCAAAGAGTCGGACATGACTGAGCGACTGAACTGAACCTAATCTGTCACATCATAGACTTTTAAGGGACTTGTGATCTATGCTGTTATTGTGTACTGTGACTTAAGTCCAGAACTTGGATTGGTAATCAGGAAGCGCCTAGCCTCGCTAGGAATGGAAAGTTCGGAAGCTAGACAGAGCTCTAGCTACAAGAGCATCTCTGAGGTTAAAGATTACTTGGACTGGAACTGCAATGGGGTTTTTCCTTTGGTAGTGCTGGCTCTTAGTGGACCAGCGTAGATCTTATACTGGTGGGGTGATGCTTGGAAGGAACATCTCAGTTTTATGTTCGTATTGGTCTTATTGTGGTGAGGAATATACTCAGGGTCGTGCACAGGCACTCAGGTGACGATAGTTTCCCCCACCGGTTTAGCCTGGGAGGCATTCTGGAAGGTTACTCTGATTGCACCCCGGGTGGCATCAGAGGTAATGGTGAAGAGCTGGACGTCAGTTAGGGATGCCATCAGGTCTACCCCTGGGGCATCCCCACCCCATCTTGGTGGTAGAACTGAGAGGGATGAGTACGGCACCTGCATCGTTAAGGGACAGATTAAGTCCGACCAGGAAAGAAAAGCTTTGGTGTAAAAAATCTGTCTACCCCCCCATCTAGAGCAGGGAGGGATGCCTCTGGTAGAAAGAGGGTGCTGGTCGCTTTTTTTCTGTCTTACAGATGGGAGCTAACAATTCCAGCCTCACTCCTTTGAACTGTATCCTGGAAAACTGGGATAGATTTGATCCCCAGGGCTTAAAGAAGACCACACCTGGTCTTACGATGTGATACTGCATGGCTACGGTATCCATTGGAGGATGGTGAACAGTGGCCAGTTGGAGGGTCTCTTAAGTCTAATACTGTTTTACAATTAGACCAGTTCTGTAGAAAACAAGGAAAATGGGTAGAAGTAGCTTATGTGTTGCCCTTTTTCTCTCTTCGAAATATGGCAGACTTGTGTCCTAAGGGTACAGATTTGGGTGTGACTCCTTCAGCTCCCGCCTGTCCTCCGACTTTGCTAGATGAGATGGAGGACAGGAGAAGAGATAAAGAAAAGCAGGTTTCTCCAATCTATCCCTGGGATCATATGCGCAGAGCAGCCAGAGAGACTGAGGAGCAGCCACACAAGCTGTTGCCTCTTCATGAAGCACCCAATGGGAGAAATAATCAGAGTTAATAAGCCTTTTTCTTATCAAGAAATACAAAAAAATCAAGGAAGACCTGGGAGACTATTTAGAGGACCCAGAAAAATATATTAGAGCTTTTAAAGATGTTACTCTGTTTTATGACCTTACTTGGAAGGATGTGATGTATATCTTGGGACAAACACTGACTCCTGACTCAAAAAGTCGTGTTTTGGGAAAAGCGGTGGCTTATGGAGATGAATGGCTTGGTAATGAATCAATAGGGAAGAGGGAGGACGAGATAACCACCCTCTCCACTGGGAATCAGGCGGTCCCAACTACAGAACTAGGCTGGGACTATAACACAGCTAAAGGAAGATGGGATCAGAGTCATTTTGTCAGATATATTCTTGAAGGACTCAGGCAGGCATGTGCTAAGCCTTTCAACTATGGCAAATTGGCAGATATAGAACAGGAGGAGAAGGAAGCTCCTGGTAAATTGCTAGATAGACTGAGAGAAGTCTTTCTTGGATTCACTGAGATTGATCCCGAAAGTGAAGAGGGAAATGTGATCTTAAAGCATAGATTTCTCACTCAGTCGGCTCCAGATATCCGCCGTAAGCTATTAAAACAGGTGTATGGACCAAATCAATCTTTAGATACTCTGTTGCAACTGGCTCAGACAGTCTATTATGGTAGGGAATATGAGGAATAGAAAGAAAGGCAGAAAAAGACAAAGGAAAAGGCAGAAGCCTTCGCAATGGTTATGAAAAACGTTATTAAACAGCCTGAGAAAAATGCCCAGAGGGACCCAGGTGAAAAGGGATGGGCTTGCTATTACTGTGGAATTACTATTACTTCAAGCAGGATTGCCCTCAGGCATCTAAGCCACCTCCAGCTCCCTCCATGTCCTGTCTGCAAAGGACCACACTGGAAGAGAGACTGACCTCAGAGGCATAGGTTTTAGGGGTCGGAATCTCAAGAAAATCAGGACTGAAGGTGCCTGGGGGTTCCCAGACAAGCTCCTGTCCTAATTATACCTGAGGAACTCCGGGTATTAATAACTGTGAGGGGCCAATCCGTCGATTTCCTTTTAGATACTAGGGCAACTTACTCTGTGCTTACTGAAGCCCCTGGCCCACTTTCTTCCTGATCCGCTTCTGTAATGGGGCTGTCCGGATGAGCCAAAACTTATTACTTCAGTGTTTCTGTCAGTTGTGACTGGGATTTGGTGCTATTTTCACATGAGTTTCTGATTGCGCCAGAGTCTCCCTCACCCCTTTTGGGAAGGGATATACTGAGCAAGGTCCATGCCTCTGTTTTCATGAAATGGAGCCTTCCCTTTCTCTCCCTTTAATTGAACAAAATGTAAATCCTAGAGTGTGGGCTGATGGGAAATCTGTGGGTCGAACACAAAATGCTATTCCTGTAGTTGTCGAGCTCCAAGACCCGCACTTATTTCCACATAAGGAGCAGTATCCACAGAAACCTGAGGTTAGTTCAGTTCAGTTAAGTTGCTCAGTCGTGTCCGACTCTTTGTAACCCCATGAATCGCAGCACGCCAGGCCTCCCTGTCCATCACCATCTCCCGGAGTTCACTCAGACTCACGTTGATCGAGTCCGTGATGCCATCCAGCCATCTCATCCTCTGTCGTCCACTTCTCCTCCTGCCCCCAATCCCTCTCAGCATCAGAGTCTTTTCCAATGAGTCAACTCTTCGCATGAGGTGGCCAGAGTACTGGAGTTTCAGCTTTAGCATCATTCCTTCCAAAGAAATCCCAGGGCTGATCTCCTTCAGAATGGACTGGTTGGATCTCCTTGCAGTCCGAGGGACTCTCAAGAGTCTTCTGCAATACCACAGTTCAAAAGCATCAATTCTTCAGCGCTCAGCTTTCTTCAAAGACCAACTCTTACATCCATACATGACCACAGGAAAAACCACAGCCTTGACTAGACGGACCTTAGTCGGCAAAGTAATGTCTCTACTTTTGAATATGCTATCTAGGTTGGTCATAGCTTTTCTTCCAAGGAGTAAGCATCTATTAATTTCATGGCTGCAGTCACCATCTGCAGTGATTTTGGAGCCCCCCAAAATAAAGTGTGACACTATTTCCACTGTTTTCCCATCTATTTCCCATGAAGTGATGGGACCGGATTTAAGAAAGGGTTAAAACCCATCATCGAAAATTTAAAGGAACAGGGACTGTTAATTCCCTGTAACAGTCCATCCAACACTCCTATTTTGGGTATAAAGAAATCAAATGGTAAATGGAGACTAGTTCAAGATTTACACCCTGTGGTGCCTAATCCTTATATTCTATTGTCTGAAATTCCTGAACGAGACAAATATTTCTCAGTAACTGATTTGAAAGATGTTTTCTATTCAGTGCCTTTGGCAGAGGAAAGTCAATTTCTATTTGCCTTTGAGGACTCTATGCAGCCAGCTTCTCAGTTAACCTGGATAGTTTTGCCCCAGGGATTTCGTGACAGTCCTCACTTATTTGGACAAAGTTTGTCACAGGATCTACAAAACTGTAATAGCTCTGAAGCAGTGGTGTTACAATATGTAGATGATATTTTGCTCTGTGCTGAGACAGAGGAAGCTTGTTTGCGAGCCTCAGAAGATTTCCTAAACTTCCTGGCAGGTTGGTTACAAGGCATCAGGAGAAAAGGCTCAGCTTTGTCAACAATCTGTTAGATATCTGGGCCTAATTATATTAGAAGGGACTAGGGCTATAGGCCCCCAGAGAATTACCTATGACTTTAAGACAATTGGGGCTTCCCTCAGACAGTAAAGAATCTGCCTGCAAATCCAGGAGACCGGGGTTCGATCCCTTGGTCAGGAAGATCCCCTGGAGAAGGGAATGGCAACCCACTCCAGTGTTCTTGCCTGGAGAATCCCATGGACAGAGGAGCCTGGAGGGCCACAGTCCATGTGTCGCAAAGAGTCGGGCACGACTCAGTGACTATCACTTTCACTTAAGACAATTGAGAGGATTTTTTGGGAATCACAGGTTACTGTCGCATTTGGATTCTGGAACTTGCCCGGCCTTTATACAAACTTATAGCTGAAACTCAGCAGGCCCAAAAGGACAAACTGGCTTGGTCTCCAGACACTCAGAAGGCTTTTAAATTTCTTCAGACTGCTCTCCCACAAACTCCCGCTCTGAGCTTGCCCACAGGGTCAGAATTTAATTTGCTTGTCACTGAAAGAAAAGGTGTGGCCTTGGGAGTTTTGACACAACCCCGAGGGCATCACCAGCAACCTATTGCTTATCTAAGCAGAGTATTAGATGTAATTTCACGTGGGTGGCCCCACTGCCTAAGAGTAATCGGAGCAGCGGCTTTATTAGCACCTGAAGCTTTAAAAATAATGGACAAACCCTTACTGTACTGACTTCTCATGATGTGAGTGGAGTCTTAAATTTTAAGGTTAATATTTGGATGACAGACAGTAGGCTTCTTAAATATCAGTCATTGTTGTTAGAAGGACCAGTAGCTAAGCTTAAAGTTTGTGGAAATTTAAATCCTGCCACTTTCCTTCCCGAGAAGCAAAATGAAACACCTAATCATGATTGCTCCCAATCCCTAACTTTATGCAGCTTGGAGAGATCTAATGGATACCCCATTAGACAATCCTGACATGGAAATATTTACTGATGGCAGTTCTTTTGTTTGGGATGGAAAGCGTAAAGCAGGTTATGCTGTGGTGACTGCTGAAACAGGTATTAGAGGCAAAATCTCTCCCCCAGGGAACCAGTGCTCAGTTAGCGGAGCTTGTGGCCCTAACCCAGCTCTAGAGTTAAGCAAAGGGCAGGGGGTAAATAGCTACACTGACTCTAAGTATGCTTATTTGACTTTACATGCTCATGCTGCAATATGGAAAGAAAGACAGTTTAAAACAGCAACAGGAGAACCTATTAAACATTTCAGAGAGATCAAGAGACTTTTAACTGCTATATATTGTCCTAAAGAAGTAGCCGTTATGCATTGCAAAGGACACAACAGGGATGGGAGTAAAGTAGCTGAAGATAATCAGCTGGCTGACTGTCAAGCCAGAAAAGCGGCACTTTACAAAACCCCTTCACTGCAGACGCCTTTGATCTGGACAGGTTCTGTGGAACAGGAACAATCACAATACACTGAGGAAGAATTAGAAAGATATGAGAAAAGAGGAGCAAAGATTACTGATAAAGGATGGTTACAGTCTGAGGATGGACAACTAATAATTCCTGAAAGTGCTCAATGGAAAATTCTTAAGGGTTTACACCAGAGTTTTCATTTGGGTGCAGAGAGTACTTACCAGATGGCTTCTCGTTTGTGTGAAGGTAAAAATGTAATGAAAACTTTAAAGAACATTATCAAAACATGTGAGGTTTGTCAGAAAAATAATCCAAAGACTGAAAAGCTGGCAAAATCTGGATTACAATGAAGTGGGAAGTATCCTGGAGAGGATTGGGAAATTGATTTTACTCATATGCCAAAAGCTAATGGATATTCTTGCTTACAAGTTTGGTGGATACTTTTACTCAATGGATTGCGGCTTTTCCCTGTCATAGTGAGAAGGCTAAGGAGGTTATAAAGATTTTAATACATGAAGTTATCCCCAGGTTTGGGCTGCCACGGAGCCTTCAGAGTGACAATGGCTCCGCCTTTAAAGCTGCTGTAACTCAGGAGGTGTCTAAAGCTCTAGGAACAGAATATCACTTACTGGAGAATATCACTGTTCCTGGAGACCCCAATCCTCAGGAAAGGTTGAAAAAGCTAATGACAGTATCAAAAGACATCTGTGCAAGTTAACTCAAGAAACACAGGACAATTGGATTAAAGTCCTACCCATAGCTTTAATGAGGACTCGAACTGCCCCCGAAAAGGAGGGCCTGTCCCTCTTTGAATGTATTTATGGAAGGCCTTTCTTAGGCACGGACATTGTTATAGACCCTGAAGCCTTGGAATTAACTAATTATGTAACTCAGCTCTCAGCTTTTCAACAGACATTAACAGAACTCCAGGAGATGACTCCTGACCCAACCTCTGAGTCAAGCAAGCCCCTATCTGAGCCAGGAACCGAGGTCCTCATAAAAACATTGGGGTCTGGGGGCCCATCCCTTGCGCCCCTCTGGGAAGGCCCTTACCAGGTTATTCTTTCTTCTCCCACAGCTGTCAAAGTGCCAGGAATTGATTCGTGGGTACATCACGCTTGAGTTAAGAGGTGGCGCCCTGACCAGAATTAAGTGACTTCATTTTATGTGTTTACCTTCTATGCTCTGACTTTGTACTTTTCAGATGGGCCGGATAACCTATATGAGCTTACTTCTGAGGCTCCTTATGAGACTCCAAAAATCCTGAGTCTGCCATTTGATCCTCAAGACAATGCCTTCGTGTCCTGGGCTCACTCCTACGCAGCATTTCACAATCAGTCTAACTGCTGGGTCTGTGGAGCGCTCCCTCTTCATCATTGGAAGGCTTCCCACGGTGGACATCTCCACTTCAAGAAAAATACTTTCTCCAAGTCTACAAATATCTTCAACAACAATCGCATGTGATGCCTCTTCTTAAACTGATGACATCTAACAACCTTAAGATGGACTGATGTAACTATGGGCATAATGCGACGTTTCATTTTGATTTTAACTTGGTTTAATGACTATTTTGCCTTACGTCTGTAACTGTATAATGGGGTTTTCTAACCATCTAAAAGCTTTTAAGTTACAAATGGTTGTCCAAGCTCCTACAAGTGCCACAGCCTCCTCCAACTATTACTTGGGGCCCCTGGATCAGAGACCCTGCCCCTAAACAGCAGGAAGTAGTTATGGAGTGAAAACGACGCCTCTTTCCCTTGGCAACATAATTCTCCTAGAAAAGGGGGAATGAGAGAGTCAATTTCTAGGCAGATGGATAAGAAGTCCAGGGGTCCCCAAGGAGAGAGGGGTCTGCAGTTCTCAAGGAGGAGGAAAGGACAAACTTTTTTGTCTCTCTACATTCCTTAGGATTATATGACAATCATGTTATATGCTTGAGGATAGTCTCTGGAAAAAACCTTCTGGCTAATCCTGTTATCTTAAGGTGTAAATTATGGGAGCAGTTCTAGTGAGGTCTTTACAACCTCCAGACATTCTTTTGATTAATGGCAACCCACTCCAGTAGTCTTACCTGGAAAATCCAATGGACGGAGGAGCCTGGTAGGCTGCAGTCCATGGGGTCGGCAAGAGTCAGACAAGACTGAGCGACTTCACTTTCACTTTTCACTTTCATTGGAGAAGGAAATGGCAACCCACTCCAGTATTCTTGCCTGGAGAATCCCAGGGACAGAGGAGCCTGGTGGGCTGCCGTCTATGGGGTCGCAGAGTCTGACATGACTGAAGCGACTTAGCAGTAGCAGCAGCAGCAATAACTAATTAGAGAGTATATAACTCCATGGCTAACGCTAGCAAGGGGTACTCTTTCTGCCCTCTTCTGATGCCTATGTCAGAAGCTTTCTCTATCTCCTTTATACTTTAATAAAACTTTATTACACAAAAGCTCTGAGCGATCAAGCCTCGCCTCTGGCCCCGGATTGAATTCTCCTCTGGAGGCCAAGAATCCCGGCGTCTTTGTGTCATTCAGCAACAACTTTTCAACACTCCATCTAAAAGCAAATCATGGATTCATTTCTGGGGAATTAAGTGAAATTTGAATAAATTTCACCTCAACACACTAATCAAGTGGGATAATTTCAGGTGGAATGACTTTGCTTAAAAAAATGTGAAGACTAGGTCAGTTTTAGTTTAGTTCTAGTTAGTTTAGTTAAGTTCTAGTTAGTTTAGTTTGGATCTAGTTAGTTTTGGTTTAACTCTAGTTAGTTTAGTTTAGCTCTGGCTCTTGGTTTAGTCACTGCTCTGTCAGATTGCTGCTGTTTCCCAGTCTTCTCATTTTAAAAAAGGATTTGATATATGTTTATATTGAGAAATGATTGCCACTATAATTTAGCTAACATAAATCACCTCACATAGTTACACATTTTTTCTCATGATGAGAACTTGTAATTTTGATGCCTTTAGCAACTTTCTCTTTTTAACTGAATATAGCAGACATGCATTATTAATTTCAACTGTGTAACATTGTGTTTGTACATTTAGGCACATTATGAACTGATCACCCTGAGAAGTCTAGTAACTATCTGTCACACACAAAGTTATCACAGTATTATTGAAACATTCCCTACTCTGTACATTACAGCCCTATAGTTATTTCATAACTGAAAGTTTGTACTTCTTGATCTTCTAATTTCACTCAACTTCCCATCTGCAACTTTCAAATACACAAGACAGTATTGTTAAGACTTTGGCCACCTGATGCAAAGAACCGACTCTTTGGAAAAGACCTGATGCTGGGAAAGACTGAAGGCAAAAGGAAAAGGGGACAGCAAAAGATGAGATGGTTAGACAGCTTCACGGACTCAATGGATGTGAGCTTGAGCAAACTCTGGGAGATGGTAGAGGACACATACACCTGAGATCATTTAGTGTTTGTCTTTGTCTGAATTATTTCACTTAGCATGATACCCTCAAGTTTCATCCATGTTGTCACAAATGGCAGGATTTTCCTTTTTTTAATGGCTGAATAATATATGTGTATATGTGTATATGTAAAATATTGTGACCCCATGGCCTGTAGCCTGCCAGGCTCCTCTGTCCATGGGATTTTCCAGGCAAGAACACTGGAGTGGGGTGCCATCGTCTTCTGCAGAGGATCTTCCCAACCCAGCAGCCAGACCTGGGTCTCCTATATTGCAGGCAGATTCTTTACTAACTGAGTCACCAGGGAAGCCATATCTTTCATTTCTTGACTACTATAAACAACACTGCAATGAACTTGGGAGTGCAGATTTTTTTTGAGATAGTGATTTTGTCTCCTTTGGATAAATACCCAGAAGTAGATTTGCTGGATCATATGGTAGTTCTATTTTTAATTTGCTGAGGCATCTCCATACTTTTTTTTTTTTAAGAGTGAGAGACTTTATTTTTTTGGGCTCCAGAATCACTGCAGATGGTGACTGCAGCCATGAAATTAAAAGACGCTTGCTCCTTGGAAGAAAAGCTATGACCAACCTAGACAGCATATTAAAAAGCAGAGACATTACTTGGCCAACGAATGTCTGTCTAGTCAAAGCTACGGTTTTTCCAGTAATCATGTAGGGATGTGAGAGTTGGACTATAGAGAAAGCTGAGCACCAAAGAATCGATGCTTTTGAACTGTGGTGTTGGAGAAGACACTTGAGAGTCCCTTGGCTTGCAAGGAGATCCAACCAGTCCATCCTAAAGGAAATCAGTCCTGAATATTCACTGGAAGTGTTAGGGGAGTGTGTAATGTCCTCAGTTCTGTCTTATCACAGCAAAAATTCGAAGCAATAGATGGACCAGTGTTACAGCTCAGTTTTATTTCGCAAGCAAAAGAAAATACTTCCTCAAGGCATGAGGGTGGGCCGACCCAAAAGACGTGAAGAGAAGAGAGGCCCATGCTCAGTTTTGGCTCCTGTTTTTATATGATTTTTTCTCCTCCCTCTGAGCCTGCCCTGTGTAAATTGGGCCATCCAGGAGGGCTGTTTGTTCTACCTGAGGTTCTCAATATGGTCCTTTGACCTTCCTTTGTTCTATTTTTGTGGGCTTTCCCCTTTTTGTCTTTTAGCCTCCACTATTCTGGACTCCTTTTTCCTATTCTAACTACCTAACATTCCCCCCTCAAGAGATGGGAGGCCCAATTCTTTGCGAATAGGGGTGTCGACGTCTCTTCGGCTACTTCCTGCTGGACTGGGATGGTGAGGTTTCTTTGGGTCTCTCCCTGTTGCTGGTCTCAAGCCTCAGAGTCCTTATAGCAGTGTCCATCTAAGGGTCAGTGATATTTTCCATAGTCAGCAGTAGTTTTGTATATCCTTGTTGAACTGGCACTGCGTGTTGTAACTTGACAGGTGTATTGAGTGTCTTCTGTTTTCCTCCATGGCTTGACTTGTGAGTAGTGAATCCAGAAGTCTTGTCCTGGTACCTTGACTAATGGTGGCAAAGATTTAGCCTCTATGGTCTCAAAATTGGAGACTACTGCACATCTGGCTCTTCTTTTTCCATCCAAGACAAAGTTGCTTCCATCAGTGTACCAGATTTGCTCAGGACTGGTCAGAGGATCTTCTGACAGTCCCTCTTGGGGTTTTGTCCAGTGGCCCAAGGTTTCTTATCTGGAGGTCTTCTGGAATCTGAGACTGTGTCACATGAGCTTTCTGCTAAGCTTGTTTTTGCTGTCCCAGTTTCCAGCACCCTGGGCTTCTTGTCACTTACCCCGCACTGGGTTTTCTTTGCATTCAGCTTCCACCACAGGAGCTTTTGCCGAGTTGGGCTTCTGCTGTACTTGGTTTCTGCCTCATGGGGGCTGAGCTGAGGTTGTTTCAGCCAGGTTACGTCTGAGAAATGGCACCATAGATGTCAGGGGAGTGTGCAATTTCCTTGGTTCTGTCTTGTCACAGCAAAAATTTGAAGTGATGGACACAGACCAGTGTTACAGCTCAGTGTTACAGCTCAGTTTTATTTGGTAAGCAAAGGAAAATACATCCTCTAGGTGTGAGGGTAGGCCAACCCAAAAGACACGAAGAGAAGAGAGACCCCTCTATACTGTTTTTTAATTTACATTCCTACCAACAGGGCACAAGGGTTTTCTTTTCCCCATATCCCCCCAGCACTTGTCATCGCTTGTCATCTTGATGATAGCCATTCTAACAGGTCTGAGATGATATCTCTTTGTGGTTTGATTTGCATTTCTCTGATGATTAGTGATGTTAAGCATCTTTTCATGTGCCTGTTGGCCATCTGTATGTCTTCTTAAATCTTCTCATTTTTAATAAAGGCAGAAATCTGTGCTCTGTTTTGTATGAGATCTTTCATTTTTTAAAAAATTAATTTTTATTGAAGTATGATTGCTTTCTAGCTGGCTCAGTGGTAAAGAATCTGACTGCAATCCCACTCCAGTATTCTTGCCTGGGAAATCACATGGACAGAGGAGTCTTGTGGGCTATGGTCCATGGGGTCACACAGAATCAGACAGGACTTGGCAGCTAAATACACACACACACATAGTTGCGTTACAAAGCTGTGTTAGTTTCTACTACGCAGCAAAAATGAATCAGCTACATACATATACATACATTCCTCCACTTTTGAACTTCCTTCCCATTCACAGCTCAGTGCACTGAGCAGAGTTGCCCTGTGCTAAACAGTAGGTTCTCACTAGTTATCCATTTTATACATAGTGTCAATAGTGTGTATGTGTCAATCCCAGTCTCCCAGTTCCTCCCACCACCCCCCCTTGATGTCCGTATATTTTTCTGTGTCTCTATCAATTTTTAAATGTTGGCTCAGTTTTCATGAAATGTACCTCTTGGCTCAAAAGAAAGCTGTGTATGGCTGACTGGAATGAGAGAGCCGTATGGGGCACTGATACTGATTAGAAAGAGAATGGATTCTGGGCTGCCATGCTCAACCACCCGGCTCCTTACAGAAGACACTTCATCTTCTGAATCCCAGCTTCCATTTCTATAAGAAGGGGTCAGCAGATGTGTGGTTCCCAGAGATGGGGGTGGAGGGTGGGCAGAGGGGGAATTGGATGAGATTGATCAAAAACCACAAACTTCCAGCTATAAGATAAATAAGGATCAGGACTGTGAAGTACAACATGGTGACTGTCAGTTCAGTTCAGTTCAGTTCAGTCGCTCAGTCGTGTCCGACTCTTTGCAACTCCATGAATTGTAGCACGCCAGGCCTCCCTGTTTATCACCAACTCCCAGAGTTCACTCAAACTCATGTCCATTGAGTCGGTGATACCATCCAGCCATCTCATCCTCTGTCATCCCCTTCTCCTCCTGGCCCCAATCCCTCCCAGCATCAGAGTCTTTGCCAATGAGTCAACTCTTCCCATGAGGTGGCCAAAATATTGGAGTTTCAGCTTTAGCATCAGTCCTTCCAATGAACACCCAGGACTGATCTCCTTTAGGAGGGACTGGTTGGATCTCCTTGCAGTCCAAGGGACTCTCAAGAGTCTTCTCCAATACCACAGTTCCAAAGCATCAGTTCTTCAGTGCTCAGCTTTCTTCACAGTCCAACTCTCACATCCATACATGACCACTGGAAAAACCATAGCCTTGACTAGATGGACCTTTGTTGGCAAAGTAATATCTCTGCTTTTTAATATGCTATCTAGTTTGGTCATAACTTTCCTCCCAAGTGACTGTAGTTATGATATATTTGCAAGTTGTTAACAGATCCTAAGAGTTCTCATCACAAGCAAAAAAAAAAAAACCAATTTTGACTCTATGTGAAATGACGAATGTTAACTAGCCTTATTGTAGTAATCATTTCATGATGTATGTAAGTCAGATCATTATGTTGTGTGTCTTAAAACAGTGAAGTGAAAGTGAAAGTGTTAGTCGCTCAGTTGTGTCCAACTCTTTGTGACCCCATGGACTGTAGGCTGCCAGGCTCCTCTGTCCATGGGACTCTCCAGGCAAGAATACTGTAGTCAGTTGCCATTCCCTTTTCCAGGGGATCTTCCCGACCTGGGGATCAAACCCATGTTTCCCATATTGCAGGCAGATTCTTTACCATCTGAGACACCAGGGAAGCCCTTGATATAGTGCTCGATGCCAAATATATCTCAACACGATTGAAAAAAAAGAGGATCAAATGACAAGATCTCCAAAACATCCTCATCTGAAACTCCTGAAAAATCATTTTTTCTGTTTTGTACCAATGACATGCTGTTCAGTGTGTTTCTTGAGAAATTTTTTATTTAATACACAAAACTCAGCAGTTACTCATTTTTTCATTTATTTTTCTTATGCCCACTATCTTTCATGTAGGTGTTCTCAGAGCAGTAGTATCCTCTGAACCTGCTGTAGCTCATTACACTTTCCTTTGGACATTTTAGGCTTTTCAACGATTAATTTCTTTGTGCATAGTACAGGAAACAAAGTCCATCTAAACATATTTATAACGAGAATTCACATCATGATTATTTTCTTTCTCTTCGTTTCCTTTGTATTTTGTGTGGCATTATTTTCTGGACCATAGTAGGTAGCAGAAAATGAAGCTAACATTAGCAGATATTTAGTGAATTCTAGCTTTTCAGGCAGTTACTCTTGTTGCTTCAGTTCTAGTTTCTACTTCACTTTTTTTTTTAAGAAATAAAGTTATCATTCTTTTTTTTTAAGAAAATATTTATTTATTTATTTAGCTGTGCCGGGTCTTAATTGTGGCATGTTAGATCTCTTAGTTGCAGCATGTGGGATCTAGTTTCCTGGCCAGGGATCAAACCTGGGCTCCCTGCATTGGGAGTGTGGGGTCTTAGCCACTGGCTCACCAGGGAAGCCCCTCAACTTCACTTTTAACAGTATACAAATTCAAAACATTCTAGCCCTAGCTGTAATAATTACAGTTTGGCAGATTAGGCTGAAGAATCTGATTTTTATTAAGACTGATTTCTTACATTCCTAGACTTATTTTTGTACCATCGGGCTTGTCATACATTATGCCATTTAAAAAAAGACACTCTCAGGTGTAAGAAAAATATTAAGAAACAGACAGCCTGATGTAAAATCCTATTCAGCTTTTCTAACCTTTTGTCAAGGTCTCTCTGCCTTACATATTTGTTGTGAAAAGGTATCCTTGGCAACCAGATCATTGTCTAGTTGTATAAAAGAGACCCCAGAACATCCTTCTATAGATTCAGCTGCCTGACCCTGGATTTGCTTTTCCTTCCCAATGATAATAAGCACCCAGATGGTGAGTCCTGACAGCAAAAGTGCCCGGGCCGCAGCATTTGAATAAGAAGTGGGACATGCTTTAGGCCACGTGCCCATGTGCCTGGTGGCCTCCCCTTCTCAGCCCCCTCTTCTTATCTTTCATCAGAGCCTCTTCTTGCAAAGCTGCCCAACAAAGGAAGCCTGGCATTTCATTATAGCCCCAGGGAAAACAAAGGGAAAATTAAAAGGTTTACGGAGCATTTAAAAAAATTCAAAATGGGGCTTGACTGGTCCCCAAGTGCAAATCGGAATATTGGAAGAAATAAAAAAAAGGTTTTTTAATTATAAAAATTCAAAATGAAAATAGAGTTCTACCTGAAAGCAAAATGTATATTCTTACGAATCGTCATTGCAGGGGAAAAAAGAACAACGATGAGAAAAAGGAATGATGAGCCCCCAAGATAAGCATGTTCGGGTGCACTTGAGAAATAATAACAGGGAGACTCTTTTCTAATTTTATTTTAAAATTGGTGGTTTATCCAATCAAAGGGATTTCCCCTGCTTCTATGGTGGTTCAAACTTGGTTGGGAAAAATGTTCAGAAGGTATATTGCCTTTAAAATTCCTTGCTGCTTTTGTTTAGTTGTTAAGCCATATCTGACTCTTCTCAACCCCATAGACTGTAGCACGCCAGGCCCCTCTGTCCTCCACTATCTCCTGGAGTTTGCCCAAATTCATGTCTATCAAGTCAATGACACCATCCAACCATCTCATCCTCTGTCACCCCCTTCTCCTCCCGCCCTCAATCTCTCTCAGCATCAGGGTCTTCTCCATTGAGTTGGCTTTTTGCATCAGGCGGCCAAAGTATTCCTTGGAGACCCCACACGTCCTTCCCTTTTTCTCCTGAAGGGAATGTCCCAGTTTGAGGCCATGAAAGAAGCAGGGTCTTCCTGACTAGAGGCAGCTTTGACACTACTTAATTTTCAATAGGTCAGAGCTATCTGCTAATTTTTGTGAATAAGAAAAGTGGGAGAGGGAGATGGTGAGAAAAACAAAACCCTTCCTTTCTTGGCTTGCCTATTTTGGTAGATATTTTTGGTCTCTGCGTCTTTTTAGCACCTGCCTAACTGTGGAAAAATTTCCTAGAATTGGCTGTTCACACTTATAGGAGAAACCTCTACACTGACACCCCCCAAACTGGAGATTTTTTTCACCTTTCCTTGGCTGTCTGACCATTAAGTGACATTTATAGTTCAGACGATGTGTTGTGTTTCCAAGTGGAATAAGGGCGAGCAGCTTGGGAAATGTCACTCTGAACAAGGCTCCCCAGGCCCATGGGGAACACTGTTCCTTCATGAAATGCAGAATAAAGAATTAGCCCAGGTTATGCAAAGGAGTTTCTCAGACCGTTTCCTCTGGTGGAATTCACATCTGGTTTCATAACTGTTGTGGTCTTCTTTATAGACCGGGACCTGGTGGATCAGAGTCGACGAAAAGAAAGCAAAAGAGAGAGAGACTAATATTCTCTGGGTTATGTGGAAAACCAATAAAACCCTAGAACAGGGCTTGTACCACTCACAAAGGCACAGGGCGTCCCCTTGAGGAGGTCTTAAAAGCTCGGGCAGGAAAGTGAGCTCAGCAGGCCTCCATGCCACAAAGAACTAGCCAGAGAGGGGAAGAAGGACATGGGGGACCCAAGTCTCTAGTGGAGCAAGGGTGCTTAATTCATGTTTGCATGAGCTCATATATTGTTATACAAGGAAGTTTTAGGTAAAAAATAAAGTTAGGCAAAGAACAAAAAAACCAGATGTATAATAACTCTTACCAAGGGAATAACAAGAAATAACTATTGTCACAAGGCCAGAAGACAATCCATAACTTGAGTAAGAGGGTTGTGACTAAACAGTTTTACCTTAGGGTAAAAGGTTACTGAAGGAAATCCATGCATGTGTTCTGTCCCATGACCTCAGTTCTGGGAACAGTGTGCTGCTCCACTCGTTCCTGTCTACCAGGAACTGATAAGGAACAGGGGATTCATGAGAAACAGACAACAACATACAGGAATCCTAAAGTGAAACGTTCCCTGACACATAAAGTTCTAGTTTCTGAAAACCCAAAGTGCTTTCAACATGAGGCATCTGGATGTAATTGAATAATTGCCGACAGTTATCTGAAGAGTCACACACACTGGGAAAGCAAGAGAGCTTCTGATTCCAGCAGTGTTGTTTTCATTTAAACCCAGACATGACTAATTGGGTTTCCTCCTTGTTAATGAGTCCCCCTTA
This sequence comes from Redunca redunca, assembly GCA_006410935.1. NCBI lineage: Eukaryota > Metazoa > Chordata > Mammalia > Artiodactyla > Bovidae > Redunca > Redunca redunca. Next base: position 318,730 of record SJYQ01000389.1, on the reverse strand, counting down.
AGATACTAGGGCTTTCGTTGTGGCTCAGATGGTAAAGAATCTGCCTGCAATCCGGGTGACTCGGGTTTGAATCCTGGATTGGGGAAGATCCCCTGGAGAAGGGCACGGCAACCCACTCCAGTATTCTTGCCTGGAGAATTCCATGGACAGAGGAGCCTGGTGAGTTATCACCCATGGAGTCGCAGAGTTGGACATGACTAACAACAAAGGTCCATCTAGTCAAGGCTATGGTTTTTCCTGTGGTCATATATGGATGTAAGAGTTGGACTGTGAAGAAAGCTGAGCGCCAAAGAATTGATGCTTTTGAACTGTGGTGCTGGAGAAGACTCTTGAGAGTCCCTTGGACTACAAGGAGATCCAACCAGTACATTCTAAAGGAGATCAGTCCTGGGTGTTCTTTGGAAGGACTGATGCTAAAGCTGAAACTCCAATACTTTGGCCACCTGATGTGAGGAGTTGACTCATTGGCAAAGACTCTGATGCTGGGAGGGATTGGGGGCAGGAGGAGAAAGGGACGACAGAGGATGAGATGGTTGGATGGCATCACTGACTCATCATGAACATGAGTTTGGGTGAACTCCGGGAGTTGGTGATGGACAGGGAGGCCTGGTGTGCTGCAATTCATGGGGTTGCAAAGAGTCAGACATGACTGAGCGACTGAACTGAACTGAACTGAACACTTTCACTTCATTTCACCAAGTTACTAATGCAAGTGGTTCTACTATTTTTCTATCTGAATTGACCAAATTCACTTTTACAGTCTTTCTTCAGGGAAATCAGCCCCTAGTAGGGGTCCCAGACCTCTGGGATCTAATACCTAATGATCTGAGGTGAAGTTGACATAATAATAATAGATATAAGGTACTCAGTAAATATAATGTGCTTCAATCATCCACAAACCATACTCCTGCCCCATCTGTGGAAAAATTATCTTCCACAAAACCGGTCCCTGATGCCAAAAAGATTAAGGAGCACTGCCTTAGAGAACAGCAAACTGTTTCTGTGAAATAGAATCCATGTATAACCCAGATGGCGGCTCAGCTGGCAAAGAATTCGTCTGCAATATGGGAGACCTGGGTTCCATCCCTGGGCTGGGAACATACCCTGGAGAAGGGAAAGGCTATTCACTCCAGTAGTCTGGCCTATGTAATTCCACAGACTGTATCGTCCATGGGGTCGCAGAGTTGGACACGACCAAGTGACTCTCGCTTTCACTACCCAGAAGATAAGGTGTCCAAAGCAAAAATGATTGGCTGTGGAGAAGGCAATGGCACCCCACTCCAGTACTTTTGCCTGGAGAATCCCATGGATGGAGGAGCCTGGTGGGCTACAGTCCATGGGGTTGCTAAGAGTCAGACACAACTGAGCGACTTCACTTTCACTTTTCACTTTCATGCATTGGAGAAGGAAATGGCAACCCACTCCAGTATTCTTGCCTGGAGAATCCCAGGGACAGGGGAGCCTGGTGGGCTGCCGCCTATGGGGTCACACAGTGTCAGACACGACTGACGCGACTTAGCAGCAGCAGCAGTGGACATGGGACCTGCCATCCAGTGAAGGTTCCTGCAGGCTTGATCCCTCAATAATCAATCAATCCTAAAAAGAAAAAAAAAAGAAAAAGAATCAATCGATCCTTAAGGGGAAGGGCATTTGCTTTTAAAACATGTTATTTTGCCTTCACCCGAAGAACCTAAGCCCAAGTAAACACACAGCAGAAGAACAAGCGCATCCAAGTTGAAAGTTAGGATTCCAGTAACATCCAAGGAGACCTGAAGAAAATATTTTCTCTCTTTCCTAACTATATTCAGAGATAATAGTTAGATAATAGCTCCCTTGGCTCAAGACACTGACTTCGGTAAACACGTGTTGTATTTTTCTGTTTCACTTTTGCATTCTTCTTTCTCTCATTGAGGGTTTCTGTGAAATAGTGCCCTTGAAATTGCTGCTGTCAAGTCCAGTTTTGCCTGCTTTTACTCAGGCAGCAGTTGGGAGGAAAAAGTGCAATTTAAATAACTGAGATCTTTATTTAAACTGAAAGATATGGAGACTGAAGATCCTGCTCTGAATTGCTCCTGGTCTCCGTTGGCTTTATGATAGATGGTTCCTATTTCCTTGATGGATTGTGATTTGTGAGTCAGAGGATTATCTGTAATGATGTAGAAGTCGTTTCAGGACCCCGTCATTGGCCCTATGCTCCTAAAGAAAGATGGCCAAGCTAGAAAGGGCGGTGTTTTGGCAGCGAGCAAGTTCCTCAAAACGACCACGAGGTGGCGGTGCTGCGCCGTGAGTGCTAGCCGGCTGAAGCCCATGGACTTCAGGGCCGCGAGGCTTTGTGGACAGAACCCTGATCCCTGACGTATGTAAACCAAAGCGATTGAGTTAACCAAAGCAGAGGTGGTCCTTATAGAAGATATTTTCTGTTAAGCTTTTGTTAAGGCTGTGATTTATAAAGAACAGAATGGGAAAGACTAGAGATCTCTTCAAGAAAATTAGAGATACCAAGGGAACATTTCATGCAAAGATGGGCTCGATAAAGGACAGAAATGGTATGGACCTAACAGAAGCAGAAGATATTAAGAAGTGGCAAGAATACACAGAAGAACTGTACAAAAAAGATCTTCATGACCTGGATAATCACGATGGTGTGATCACTCATCTAGAGCCAGACATCCTGGAATGTGAAGTCAAGTGGGCTTTAGAAAGCATCACTATGAACAAAGCTAGTGGAGATGATGGAATTCCAGTTGAGCTATTTCAAATCCTGAAAGATGATGCTGTGAAAGTGCTGCACTCAATATGCCAGCAAATTTGGTAAACTCAGCAGTGGCCACAGGGCTGGAAAAGGTCAGTTTTCATCCAATCCCAAAGAAAAGCAATGCCAAAGAATGCTCAAACTACTGCACAATTGCACTCATCTCACCTGCTAGTAAAGTAATGCTCAAAATTCTCCAAGCCAGGCTTCAGCAGTACGTGAAACGTGAACTCTCTGATGTTCAAGCTGGTTTTAAAAAAGACAGAGGAACCAGAGATCAAATTGCCAACATCTGGTGGATCATGGAAAAAGCAAGAGTTCCAGAAATACATCTATTTCTGCTTTATTGACTATGCCAAAGTCTTTGACTGTGTGGATCACAATAAACTGTGGAAAATTCTGAGAGAGATGGGAATACTAGACCACCTAAACTGCCTCTTGAGAAATCTATATGCAGGTCAGGAAGCAACAGTTAGAACTGGACATGGAACAACAGACTGGTTCCCAATAGGAAAAGGAGTACATCAAGGCTGTATATTGTCACCCTGCTTATTTAACTTCTATGCAGAGTACATCATGAGAAACCCTAGACTGGAAGAAACACAAGCTGGAATCAAGATTGCCAGGAGAAATATCAATACCCTCAGATATGCAGATGACACCACCCTTATGGCAGAAAGTGAAGAGGAACTAAAAAGCCTGTTGATGAAAGTGAAAGAGGAGAGTGAAGAAGTTGGCTTAAAGCTCAACATTCAGAAAACAAAGATCATGGCATCCGGTCCCATCACTTCATGGGAAATAAATGGGGAAACAGTGTCAGACTTTTTTTTTTTGGGCTCCAAAATCACTGCAGATGGTGACTGCAGCCATGAAATTAAAAGACACTTAATCCTTGGAAGAAAAGTTATGACCAACCTAGATAGCATATTCAAAAGCAGAGACATTACTTTGCCAACAAAGCTCCGTCTAGTCAAGGCTATGGTTTTTCCAGAGTTCATGTATGGATGTGAGAGTTGGACTGTGAAGAAGGCTGAGCGCTGAAGAACTGATGCTTTTGAACTGTGGTGTTGCAGAAGACTCTTGAGAGTCCCTTGGACTGCAAGGAGATCCAACCAGTCCATTCTGAAGGAGATCAGCCCTGGCATTTCTTTGGAAGGAATGATGCTAAAGCTGAAACTCCAGTACTTTGGCCACCTCATGCGAAGAGTTGACTCATTGGAAAAGACTGTGATGCTGGGAGGGATTGGGGGCAGGAGGAGAAGTGGACGACAGAGGTTGAGATGGCTGGATGGCATCACTGACTTGATGGACGTGAATCTGAGTGAACTCCGGGAGTTGGTAATGGACAGGGAGGCCTGGCGTGCTGCGATTCATGGGGTCGCAAAGAGTTGCACACGACTGAGTGACTGAACTGAACTGAACTGATAGGCTGGGGTGTTTTTTTTTTAATTGGAAAGGAAATATAAAGGCAAAATTCAGAGTTTGTCAAGATTATAAATAACATTTTACATTTTAAATTTATTTTTCAGAATGATTAATTAAGTAATTAATTTGTAACATTGTGTTAGTTACAAGTGTAGGGCAAAGTGATTCAGGTATATATTTATGTATATTTATTACATGTATATATTTTTTATTGTTGTTCAGTTGCTAACTTGTGTCTGACTCTTTGGGATCCTATGGACTGCAGCACGCCAGGCTCCCCTGTCCTTCACTGTCTTCCAGAGTTTGCTCAGATTCATGTCCTTTGAGTCAGTGATGCTATCTAACCATCTCATCCCTTGTTGCCCCTTTCACCTTTTGCCTTCAATCTTTCCCAGCATTTATATGTACATATATCAAGCAAAAGACCCTGATATATATATACATATATATATATACACATATATATATTCTTTTTCAGATTCTTTTTCCTTATAGATTACTACAAGATACTGAGTATAGTTCCCTATGCTATACAGGAGGTCCTTCTTGTTTGTCTATTTTTATACAGCAGTGAATTGAAATTCGCTCAGTCAAATCTGACTCTTTGCGACCCCATGGACTGTATAGTCCATTGAATTCTCCAGGCCAGAACACTGGAGTGCGTAGCCTTTCCCTTCTGCAGGATATATAGCAGTGTGTGTATTTTAATTCTAAACTCCTAATTTATGTCTCCCTACCCCCTACATTTTACATTAATTCATGTTTTCCGTTGGGTGATTGACATTTTCCTGAGACTGGAGAAGTAACCAGCTGGTGAGAGTGGCATCGTGGGTTCTGAAGGAGGAGCGATAGGGTGGTGAAGCGGGTACTCGTCCACATATTCTCAGCTGCAACAGCAGACATCAGAACTGGAGACCCCAAAGGTCCCTTCAGGTTCCCTTCAGGTTCTATCAGTCTGTGATGAGCTAATTTTCAGCAGTTTCGAAGTATAAGAGCTCTCAGGAGCCATTTAATTTGATTCCAGTTTACTGTAAAGGCATGTGAATGTTTGTGATATGGTAGCTATGTGAATACTACTCTTGTTCAGTATCAGAAGTGATGATCCTTCTTAGAATTCCAAGATAGAGGAAAACTTTGAAGTTTTAGTGGAGCAGGTAATGGAATTGTCCATAATGGTATTATCTGAGTGCTCTATCTTTGCTCTAAATGTTTTGAAAACTGCCGGCCTTCTATTTGCTACATTTAAAATTACATTAAGAAGTCAGACAGAGAAAGACAGAGACTGTGTGTTTTCACCCACATGTGGAATCTAAAAAAGCTGAGCTCGAAGGAGAGTTGGAATGATTGTTGCAAGGGGCTGGGCATGTGGGGGAAACAGGGAGATCCTGGTCGAAGCATACATAATTCCAGCTGTAAGATGAATGAGTTCTGGGATGTGCAGCAAGTGACTATAATTGCGTGCATGCTCAGTCACTCAGTCGTGTCCGACTCTTCGAAACCCCATGGACTGTAGCCCACCAGGCCCCTCTGTCCGTGGGATTCGCCAGGCAAGGATACTGGAGTGGGTTACCATGTCTTCCTCCAGGGGATCCTCCTGACCCAGGGATCAAACTTGGGTTTCTTGCATCTCCTGCATTGACAGGTGGATTCTTTACCACTAGTGCCACCTGGGAAGCCCAGTGACTATAGTTACGATGTTGTATTATAGTCTTGAAAGTTGTTAAGAGAATAGATCTTATACATACATGTGAGAGTGTGGAGCTGTTAACTAATCTTATTGTGGTCATTTCACAATATGTACATGTATTAGAATTATCACATTGTACACCTTAAGCTCACATATATTATATGTCAATAGTATCTCAATAAAGCTGAAAAAAACCCAAATCACATTATTGTTTTTGAATCATATATCCGACATTAAAGAATTACATACATTATATACATTTTTTGTCTAGGGACAAGATATATTTTACATATCTATTTCCTGTAAATGAACTTATTAATTTTCTTTTAAATAATTTGTTTACTTATTGAGGGAACCAGTAATGGGCTCTGCCTTCAAATTGTTGCTTGTCAGTTGCTAAGTCATGTCTGACTCTTTGTGACCCCAGGGACTTCAAGATGCCAGGCTTCCCTGTCCTTCACTAACTCCTGGAGTTTGCTCAAACTCATGTCTGTTAAGTTGGTGGTGCCATCCAACCATCTCATCCCCTGTTGCCCCCTTCTCCTCCTGCCTTCAGTCTTTCCCAGCATCAGGGTCTTTTCCATTAAGTCGGCTCTTCACACTAGGTGGCCAAAGTATTGGAGCTTCAGCTTCAGTATCAGTCCTTCCGATGAACATTGGGATATTGCTTTCAAGGGAATTACATTTTTCTGGAGAGACAGCAAACTGGGCAAGCAATTCAAAGAATGTGTGGTAAGTGAGCTAAGTGGAGAAATACAATATTTTCTGAGAGAACAAAACTTTAAGATTGAAAATTACTATCTATAAAAACCTGAATGTTAGATTAGATTATTTAGGGATGTTTGTAGAAAAAAAATCCTTTAACAGAGGAAACAGTAAAAAGCATTGTGTATCTGTGTTAAGTGGTTCTTTTCTTTATGGAAGCCTGGAGACGTATAAAATGCTTTGACCATTTTGATCATAGATGCCATAGAAAAGCTAATTCTAAATACTAACTAATGCTAAATATTAAGGAAATATTTTTCACTTAGTTTTCAAGTCACACTGTTGAATCTGGGGAAACAAAAACGTTAAATATCAGTCGGCTTTCTATTCTTTGTCAAACTTCTTTTTTCCTCTTGTTATTCATGTCCCTCCTTTAGGAGAATTATGAACTCCTAATTAGAACTGCATAGTTACCCTGGATTTGAAATTAGAAGGCAACAGTTTGTATTTGCAATCTAAATCATTTCAGGTTAATGGCAACTTTTGCTTATGCAAGAAATACACTGAAATCTCTCATTTATACTCTGAACAAAACAAGGAAGAAAATATTCAGAGAACCAGTGATTCATAGGAGAAGGAAATGACAACCCATTCCACTATTTTTGCCTGGAGAATCCCATGGACAGAGGAGCCTGGAGGGCTATAGTTCATGGGGTTGCAAAAGAGTCTGACATGACTGAATGACTAAACACAGTGATTCATAGCTATTTTTGTTGGGGTGAAAAACCATCTCTTGAGAAGGAAAACGGTTCAGTGAACAAAGGCCATGGTCCACTGGATGATACAGGCTACACTCGTAACTGAATGGAGGAGGAAAAAGTATTTTTTACAAGGACGGTTTTGATGCAATTGAAATATTACATTTATAATATCCCACTCCTTGATGATGAGTAATGTGATTCTGAGGATGACCCTTTGAGATACATATATTCTGACAACTAACTTCTCTTTTCACCTCCCCCAGATAGAATGTTTGAAGTTTGCTCTCGTTCTTTCTTAATACTAATACTTTTGGTATCATTTCCGCAGCTTGTGTGTGCTTAGTCAGCCGTGCCCGACTTTTTGTGGACCCGTGGACTGTAGCCCGCCAGGCTCCTCTGCCCATGGAATTTTCCAGGCAAGGACACTGGAGTGGGTTGTCAATTTCTTCTCCAGGGGAATCTTCCTGACCCAGGGGTCGAACCTGCGTCTCCGGCATTGACAGGCAGATTTTCTATCACGAGCGCCATCTGGAAAGCCTTGGCCTCCTTCTAAGTGTCACACCCAGTTCTTACAACCAGAATGAATTGTGACCGTCTTCTCCCAGGGACAATTTTCAGGGTGATCCTCTTGAATCAGAAAAATGTTAGGGATGGGCCACGGCTTTGAAGATCATCTATCTAATCCAGTATTTTACAGATGAAAAATTAAATCTTGAAGAGTTTAGTTACATATCTGATAGGCTGTGGAACTCCAACTAGAACTCAGAACAGAGAAACCAGAATAGACTTTGTTTGTATAAAGAATCTACTGTGATAGCTGTGGGCCCATGACTTAATTACTGCCCGTATAATAATCTTATGTCATCAGAAAATCCTGTTTTTTTCCCTTTTAGCCAGAGTGTGTGGCTCACAGGGGGCTTCCCAGGTGGCACTGGCGGTAAAGAACCAGTCTGCCAATGCAGGAGGCATATAAGACTCAAGTTCGATCCCTGGGTTGGGAAGACCCCCTGGAGGAGGGCATGGCAACCCACTCCTTATTCTTGCCTGGAAAATCCCACAGACAGAGGAGCCTGGTGGGCTACAGTCAATGGGGTCGCAAAGAGTCAGACAGGGCTGAAGCAACTTAGCAGGCACGCACACACATGGCTTACAGGATCTCAGTTCTCTGACCAGAGTCTGAACAGCTTTCACTGCCATGGCTGTGAAACCCTAACCATTGGACCACCAGGGAACTCCCAGAAAATCCTTATTTTCAGACAAAGAGGTTAAGACTAGAAAAGTAAGGGATAGTAGTCCAAATCCACGTTAGCTGGCTTTTCACCTATCATTTAAAAATATCGAGAGCTGATCTGTGCCAGGTGCTGTGCTGAGGACTCGAAAGTGTGCAAACAGAGGTGGACTCTTAAGTCACTTATGGCTTGGCTGCAGAGACAGATACCATTTAGACAACTGCACAGAAAGATGTGAGATTACCCTGACGAGCTGTGAAGGACAGGGTGGGTCATTTGTGCTGCATCTAACGTGAACGTCTCAGATTCTCTTCCCATGGGGATGGTCCTCGCAGAGGCTTGGCTGGCTCGGTGCTGGCTTCCAGGAGGGCAGCTGGGGGTGAGGCTGGATGGCTTTGTGGGAGGACAAAGGGACAACATCCTGCCCTTTGACCAGTTTCTCTGGGGCCTCCTGCTCTTACTTCCTCTGGTGATTTTCTTGTCATAATTGGATCAACAGGTCTGTCAACATATTTTTCTTGAAAAAAAATAAAAGTAGACAGTTGTGAAACCGTGCTTGAGAGAGTGACAACTTGCTTTCTCTTCCAGCCCACCCTTCTGTATCTTGGTAAAACTCCGTGGAAACTGTGACATTGACAGTGACTTCTCCTTACTATGAACCATAATCCTAAAATGGTAAGTTGGCTTGCTTATACATGGGTGAATGTCCATCTGTCCATCCATCCATCCATCCATCTTTCCATCCTTTTACTCATTTTCTTAGGGGTTTTCCCCTCTTCCTGACACAATCGCCTCCTAAGGAAGTTTTTGTCGTTGGTTATGTTAACTCTGTCAAATTTTATTTGCTTCTGAGACAAATCAAAGTGAACATGGAGAATGAGATGACTTTGGACAAAATGTGGAATCCTGAATGAGTGTTGTCATTTTTACTTTCACTGTTGTCATTATAAAGTCTGTGCAACAAACTTTTTCTCTTACATACATTTCCTTGCAAATATGTGCATATACTTATTATTTTGTGAAAACAAATCATGCCCTTTAAACATTTCTGTGGTCCTTTTCCCTCTTAGCAATGTATCACTAACATTTTAAGTTCCAGTTAATAAAGCTCTTCAAAGTAATTTCAGTGACTACATGGCATCCCGTTCATTGTAAGGATGAGCTACAATTTATTTAATTTCTTTTTGTTGGGGACCGTTTGGAATTTCTTCATCCTCATGAACGTTGCTGCAAAGAACATTCTTTTTTTAAAATTTAATTTATTTATTTGTCTCCCCAGGTCTTAGTTGTGACACTTGGGATCTTCAGTCTTCATTGCAGCATGTTCTTTCTTTTATTTGAGGCATTCGAACTCTTAATTGCAGCATGTAGGGTCTAGTTCCCTCAGCAAGGATTGAGGCCAGGGCCCCTGCGTTTGGAGCTGGGGGCCTGAGTCACTGGACCACCAGGGAAGTCCCTGAAATGAACATTCTTGCATGTTAAACTTTGTGCTGTTTTCTATAAATTTCTCTCTGATGTGTGTGTGCTCAGTTGCTTCAGTCGTGTCTGACTCTTTGTGACCCCATGGACTGTAGCCTGCCAGGCTCCTCTGTCCATGGGATTCTCCAGGCAAGAATATTGGAGTGGGTTGCCATTTCCTTCTCCAGAGGATCTTCCGCAGCCAGGGATGGAAGAAGCTTCTCTTACGTCTCCTGCATTGGCAGGTGGGTTCTTTACCACTAGTGCACCTGGGAAGCCCTCCTTCTGATAGATTTCTGTATTAAAATCTGATAGAATTGCTAGATTAACAGCTTTTGATACATGCTGCCAAATTCTCATTTTTCATGAGTTTCTATCAATTTATATTCCCTTCAATGAAACATGAGATATTTGTTTCTTCACTGATTCCCTGTCATAGTAACAGTAAACAATGGCAGTAAGTATTTTTAACCATTGAAAGTTTTCCAAGTATTATTATTATCATTTTACTTTTTTGGCTGCCCTGCGAGGCCTGCAGGACCTTAGTTTCCTGACCAGGGGTCGAATCCGTGTTCCCTTGCAGCAGAAGCTCAGAGTCTTAGCCACTGGACCAGCAGGAAAGTCTCTCATACCCTTGTTTCTATCTAAAATATGGGTCACATCAGAAAATCTAATTCTTTTTGGCTCTGAGTAGAAGGGAAGAAATATGGTTATCAAAAGGAAGATTTTTATCTTCAAATTATTAAAAGTTTTCTGAATAGTTCAAAGGAGAAATAAAGATCACATATTGACATAATGAAAGCCTGCTTGACATTTCTCTTAAAATTTTAATGAGAGGTAATTTGATAACTAATTGCTGGTTAATACTTGTCTTGGGACTGTGAATTAGAAGTAATTTCACTGGTAAAATGATACCTAGAGGGAATAAAACAAAGCCATCTATTAGGCTTTCATAAGACATATTTCAGGAGTCTCCATTTATCTACTTACCTATCTTAAGTGCAGTAAGAAGGTGTTGGATAATAAAGAATTTGTCTGGTCTTTGCTGGAGGTTCCTGGGGTGGGAATATTTATTATTTTATTTTATTTTTGGCTGCACTAGGTCTTCGTTGCTGCACACAGGCTACTCGCTAGTTGCAGTGTGTGAGCTTCTGATTGCTATGTCTTCTCTTGTTTCAGAGCATGGGTTCTAGGCACACGGGCTTCAGTAGCGGTGACACATGGGCTAGGTTGCCCGGCAGCATGTGGAATCTTCCCAGACCAGGAATTAAACCTGTGTCCCCTGCATTGGCAGCTGGATTCTTTTTTTTTTTTTTTTTAAACTTTTTATTTTGTACTGGGGTATAGTCCATTAACAATGTTGTGATAGTTTGGAGTGAACAGTAAAGGGACTCAGCCAAACATATACATGTGTCCATTCTCTCCCAAACCCCCCTCCCACCCAGGGGCAGGCAGATTCTTAATCACCAGACCTTCTAGGGAAGTCCTGAGGTGGAGATTTTTAAGCCCTTGGAATTTCCCCAGGGAGAGGAATGACTCTTATTCAAAGAGGATCCCTTAGACCACACCCACATTTATGCTAATGAGATGAGTCAAGTGGGCCCCTTTAATAGCTTTAGGGTTGGGGCTGGCTGTTCTGGAAAGACCAACTATGTGATGAGAGCGGTGCAGCTTTGAGCCAAGTGACAGCAGCCTGGCCTCTGTCAGAGGGGAGAATAGCTGGAGACTGAATTCAGTCACGTGGTCAGTGACTCAAGTGGTCATACCTACTTAATGAAACTCTAATAAGAACCAGTCAATTTTAAAGAAATCAACCCTGAATATTCACTGGAAGGACTGAGTCTGAAGCTGAAGCTCCAATACTTTGGCCACCTGACACAAAGAGCCAACTCATTGGGAAAGACCTTGATGCTGGAAAAGACTGAAGGCAGGAAGAAAAGGGGGTGACAGAGGATAAAATGGTTGGATGGCATCACCGACTCAATGGACATGAGTTTGAGCAAACTCCGGGAGACGGTGAAGGACAGGGAAGCCTGGTGTGCTGCGGTCCATGGTGTCGCAAAGAATCAGACACGACTGAGTGGCTGAACAACAACAGTAAGAATTCTAGACAACAAGTTCGTGAACATATTGCAGTGCCAAGAGGGTCATGTGCCCTAAATCCACAGGGAGAGGATGTGGAAGTTTTATATTTGTGAACTTCCTAGACCTCACTCTAAAGATTTCTTTTTTCGGTCTGATCTTGAGTTCATCCTTTATAATAAAACACAGTCATAAATATAGCACTTTCCTTAGTCTTATGAGTCTTTTTATTAAATTATCAAACTAGAAGGGAGGAGTGGGAAATTCTGAATTTTTAGCTAGTTGGACAGAAGTCTAGAATGCCAGATCTTGTATTTCAAGATCTTGTATTTCAAACCTCCTGTGGAGGTTTGCCCTCTGTACCCAACTAGACTCCTCTGTTCATAGGATTTCTCAGGCAAGAATACTGGAGTGAGTTGTCATTTCCTTCTCCAAGGGATCTTCCAGACCCAGGGATCAAACAACCCGCATCTCCTGCATTGGCAAGTGGGTCCTTTACTACTTTGAGCCACAGAGGAAGCCTGGGGAGTTGGGTAGTTATCCTCTAAACTGCATTGCGCAAGGATGTTTCGGTGGACGTTAAGTAGAGCTTCCTTTGAGGAGGTGGTTAGATGTTTGTAAATGGCTCCAAGCTGAAACTAAAGAGACTCTTAATGAAGGTGAAAGAGGAGAGTGAAAAAGTTGGCTTAAAACTCAACATTCAAAAAATTAAGTTCACGGTATCCGGTTCCATCACTTCATGGCAAATAGATGGAGAAAAAATGAAAACAGTGGCAGCTTTTATTTTCCTGGGCTGCAGAATCACTGCAGATGGTGACTGCAGCTATGAAATTGCTGCGCAAGGGCTTTCTCTAGTTGTGACGAGCAGAGGGGCTACCCTCTAGTTGTAGTGTGTGAGCTGCTCATTGCGGCGGCTTCTCTCCTTGTGGAGAATTGGCTCTAGGCATTGGGCTACAGTAGCTGCGCCAGGTGGGCTTGCTCAGTCGTTGTGGCTCAAGGGCTTAGTTGCTAAGGGGCATGTGGAATCTTCCTGGAACCACGGACAGAACATGTGTCTCTTGTACTGACAGGCGGATTCTTATCCACTGTGCCACCAGGGACGTCTGCCAAAACTTTTAACTCATTATATCAATGGAACATTGTTATTTTGGCAAAGGGTGATACAGCCAAAATAAAAATCTTGGTAAAAAATAACCTTAAAAGTTTCTTTTACAGAAACAATAGATTAGCAAGAAAGTTTCCCACATACTGAGGTGTCTATGCATGCACCACTGCCCCATCCGAGGGGATGAGCTGGCAAAACTAGTGTTTCAGTGATAGCTGAGGATAGAGTTGACCATTGGTGAAAAGGGTCCCAGAGTCCTGCCTCCTGCCCTGGTGCTGTGTGTGTGTGTCTGACAAGGTGTGTGATCACATTATATTCCAGGGAGGTTAGGACTAGGTGAGTTCAGTTCAGTTGCTCAGTCATATCCAACTCTTTGCGACCCCATGAACCATAGCACACCAGGCCTCATTGTCCATCACCAGCTCCTGGAGTCCATCCAAATCCATGTCCTTTGAGTTGGTGATGCCATCCAACCATCTCATCCTCTCTTGTCCCTTTTGCCTCCTGCCCTCAATCTTTCCCAGCATCAAGGTCTTTTCAAATGAGTCAACTCTTTGCATCAGGTGGCCAAAGTATTGGAGTTTCAGCTTCAGCATCAGTCCTTCCAATGAATATTCAGGACTGATTTCCTTTAGGATTGACTGGTTGGATCTCCTTGCAGTCCAAGGGACTCTCAAGAGTCTTCTGCAATACCACAGTTCAAAAGCATCAGTTCTTTGGTGCTCAGCTTTCTTTACAGTCCAACTCTCACATCCATACCTAACCACTGGAAAAACCATAGCCTTGACTAGATGGACCTTTGTTGGCAAAGTAATCTCTCTGGTTTTCAATATGCTGTCTAGGTTGGTCATAACTTTCCTTCCAAGGAGTAAGTGTCTTTTAATTTCATGGTTGCAATCACCATCTGCAGTGATTTTGGAGCCCAGAAAAATAAAGTCAGCCACTGTTTCCACTGATTCTCCATCTATTTGCCATAAAGCGATGGGACTGGATGCCATCTTAGTTTTCTAAGTATGGGTACGGGAAGGGAGGTGGGAGGGGGGTTCAGGATGGGGAACACATGTACACCCATGGCAGATTCATGCTGATGTATGGCAAAACCAATACAATATTGTAATTAGTCTCCAATTAAAATAAATAAATTTATATTTTAAAAATGTAAAAAAAAAAGAAAGAAAGAAACTCAGTTCTGTGCAGAGAATGTAAGACTCTCAGGACATCACCTCTCACATCACTGGTCAAACACTGGAGCCCTTGTGGTTGATGGGGCTGGCAGCTGCTCACTCACAGCATCCTGGAAGCAAGGGGTCAGGGTCCAAAATAAGACCCTCACCCACATCTCTCCCATATGTGAAAAGATATCTGCAGTGGGGTCATTATAAACAGAGGAGCTATAAAGAGAAATGAATAACCAAGCAAAGTCATGAAACACAGAGGGATGTTACACATGTGTGCAGAAGTAAGAGGTGCTGTTTCCAGGTGTCCCCAGGAAGTGTAGAAAAACAATTTGAAATGCACCCAAAAAAGACAGCCTAGGTAGAAAGAAGACAGTAATTGTCAAAGAGTCATTGTGAATTTTCCATCAGTGTAAAAATTTTTGCAACAAAATGAAATTGAAGAAGTTTCGACTAAGTGGAAAGATATCCTGCATTCATGGATCAGGAAATTAATATTGTCAAAATGTCCATACTGTCTAAAGCCATCCATCGAGTCAATGTAATCTCTATCAAAATTCCAATGGCATTTTTCAAAGAAATAGAAAATAAGCAATGCTAAGATTCACATGGAAACACAAAAGACCCTGAATGACAAAGCACTCTTGAGAAAGAAGAACAAAGCTGGAGGCATCACATTTCCTAATTCAAACTATATTACAAATAAACTACTGTATTTACAGTTAACCAATATTTGACAAGGGAGACAAAAATCTCAGTGAGAAAAGAATCGTCTCTTCAATAAATGGTGTTGGGAAAACAGATGAATGAAGCTAGACCCCTGTCTTATAACACTGCCCCTCCCCAGATAACTCAAAATGGAGTAAAGGTCTGATTATAAGACCTAAAACTGAAAGGAAACGTAGGGAAAAAATCTTCCTTGACTTTGGTCTTGGCAACATTTTTTGGCTATGACATCAAAAGCCCAAGCAACAACCAAAAAGAATATGGCTCTTAATAAGTTGATTTTTGAATTCCAGAGCGTAAGTCCCTTTTCAAAAAATTTCTGAAGTTGACACAAAGTAGGAAGAGTGTCTTCTGATTTGGCCAAAAATATGGTGAATATTTTATATCATTTAAAATTTGAAGAATAAGTCTCAAAGTGGGCTGTTAGCGTGTCAACTGTTCAGCTCAACTTGCCATGAAGTGTGTTTGTCAAAGTACCTCTGCTTGACCAGCAGAGGGCACTTTAAACACCTCTGCGTTGCTTTAGGGCGCAAAGGCAGATGATGCAGAAACACAGTGTTCACCTAAGATCAAGGAGAGCCCTGTGGGTTGCTTTGTGAAATTCATAAAAATATAGAAAATATGGACTGTACCACAGGGTTTCATTTGGAAAGTTATGTGTGGAGTTAGCTATGGAGGGGTGTACTTGTTATCTCTTATACTGATCTTCCGCTCATTCCTCTTTCCCAGCTCAAGAACTTTGGTGTAGGGCCAAAACTTTTTACAGGTAAGAGAGTCTGTTTTTCAAATAATTTGGTTGAGTTGTCTGTTTTCTAGTCTATATTTATTCTTCTGTTTGAAAGCCCAAGGCAAGTGAACAAAGGATGCTGTGTCCTATCCCATTTAGGGGTAGGAATAAACCTATCAGAAATACTGAGATTGGAGCTGCCCTTTCAGGAGTTGGGCGGCACTGTTTCCTTCCTCCCAGGGAGAACCCTGGGACAATATTGTGTCCCGTTTTGTTATGGTGAACTCACAAGACTGAGGCTGTGCTATGAAGGGGAACGAGTCTTTCTCTTAGTTGAAATATAGTTTATCATCTGTTTTCTCAGGAGGTGATTAAGACATCTTTTCTCACGGGGGCTACAACCCATAACCTTTCTGAAAAAGTACTTTCAATTCTGCAAAAGTGTTACTGTAGATATACACCCTGTGTCGCTTCCATTTTTACCTTTTCTGTTGGCTCCAGTTCAGTGTCAAAAAAGATTAGAAAGGATTGTACGTATGTGCTCATATGGTTTTTAAGTAAACTTCTTTGATCCTTAGAAAAATATAACAGTAAATTCATTTTTTCCATATACTGTTAATAGCTTGTTTGCCTTCTCTCTGCCTCTGGCCCACTTTGTTCTCGTTTGTCCTAGAGTTGACAGATCAAGAGGGGATGGGGTCTTCCAGCAGCAGTCCTTTGAGATGGAGGTGTACTCAGTGAACCCTCACCCAAAAAGGATCACTAACTTACTGGGTTAAGTCAACCTAATGATCCCTAAGCTGCCTTGGGCTGTGTGTTTGCTCGTGTGTCTTGTTTTGTTTTAGCTGCACCATATGTGATTCCTTGTGCCATTTTCTTTCGTCTGTTATTTTTCTTGATGACCCTGAGCTACGGCTTCCTCCTCAATTCCGACACTAGTCAGCCTTCCTTGCTTCCCTCATCTTGCTGCCGATGGAGGCCTCAAAGAAGAAGTGGCAGAAGAGCCCGACGTAGCTGAGGTACATGAGCAAGGACCAGGAGCTGTTCTGGAAGTGAGAGTGCCACTGCTCACGCTGCATCCACTGGCAGACCAGGTAATTAATGACGCAGCCTATCAGCACCTGAATGATCTGGGACAAGGTGATGAACACGGCGAACTTCGGGAGCCGCGGAAACCCGCCGCTCGCAGGGCATAGTAAGAGTACATCACAGCGAGCACGCTATACAGTCATAAACCAAGCACCCCCAGCAACCATGTCCTTGTAGGACCAGGAGCACAGAAGCACAGTGATGTGGTGGTAGCAGTGCTGGAAGATCAGCTTCTGCTTCCTCAGAATAAGGAATATTGGATCTCCTAGTTCGGGTGCTTTGCTTAGCACAAATGCACAAGCCCAGAATTTGCTGACAGGTTCATTGTAAAAACCCTGGTCACAAACTGAATGCTTCAGGCCTTTGGTCATCACAGTGTACACCATATAAACACCGGTTCGAAGAGCACCGAATATACTGAAGACTGCAAGGGTCAGAGACCAGAGCACTAAAGGCTTCCTCCGTTCAAACTTCGCCTGCTTGTTCATTAGGTGCCAACCACCAAAGACAAAGGCAGCATACGGAGCGGAAAACAGGAAAGATTTCTTCCAGTTTTCCTGCATCCACTGCATGGCTTCATTCTCGTTGAACTGCTTTTCGAATTCATATTCTTGCAAAGTCAACACTGACATGTTCACTGGGGCTGATCTTCGGAGTCGCTACGTGTTATCTGCGCCTCTGCTCCCAGCGCTTCTCTCCGGGACTCTTCCTCCCGGCGTCCGCATCTAACGTAGGAAATGAAAGCCTTGCGGTCTTAGTCCTTCCAGTCTTTTCAAAGTGCTTCCCAACACGATATTAATTCTATGCAGAAGTCCTTTGAGGGCGACCCGACTTATATCCCAATTTAAAGATGAAAAGCAATAGCAAAATGGAAGCTGAGGGTATATGTATAAAACAGATAGAGATGTTGCCGGCGCTTGCAAGCAGTTCAGTACAGTTCAGTTCAGTCACTCAGTTGTGTTCAACTCTTTGCGACCCCATGAATCACAGCACGCCAGGCCTCCCTGTCCATCACCAACTCCCTGAGTTTACTCAAACTCATGTCCATTGAGTTGGTGATGCCATCCAGTCATCTCATCCTCTCTTGTCCCCTTCTCCTCCTGCCCCCAATCCCTCCCAGCATCAGGGTCTTTTCCAATGAGTCAACTTTTCCCATCAGGTGGCCAAAGTATTGGAGTTTCAGCTTCACCATCAGTCTTTCCAATGAGCACCCAGGACTGATTTCTTTTAAAATTGACTGGCTGGATCTCCTTGCAGTCCAGGAGACTCTCAAGAGTCTTCTCCAACACCACAGTTCAAAAGCATCAATTCTTCGGTGCTCAACTTTCTTCACAGTCCAACTCTCACATCCATACATGACCACTGGAAAAACCATAGCCTTGACTAGACGGACCTTTGTTGGCAAAGTAATGTCTCTGCTTTTTAATATGCTATCTAGGTTGGTCATAATTTTCCTTTCAAGGAGTAAGCTTCTTTTAATTTCATGGCTGCAGTCACCATCTGCAGTGATTTTGGAGCCCAAAAAAATAGTCAGCCACTGTTTCCACTTTCCCCATCTATTTGCCATGAAGTGATGGGACTGGATGCCATGATCTTAGTTTTCTGAATGTTGAGTTTTAAGTCAACTTTTTCACTCTCTTCTTTCACTTTCATCAAGAAGCTCTTTAGTTCTTCACTTTCTGGCATAAAGGTGATGTCATCTGCATATCTGAGGTTATTGATATTTCAATAACCTTGAAATCCTGATGCCAGCTTGTGCTTCCTCCAGCCCAGCATTTCTCATGATGTATTCTGCATATACACAGGGTGACAATATACAGCCTTGACGTACTCCTTTTCCTATATGGAACCAGTCTTTTGTTTTGTGTCCATTTCTAACTGTTGCTTCCTGACCTGTATACAGGTTTCTCAAGAGACAGGTCTGGTCATCTGGTATTCCCATCTCTTTCAGAATTTTCCACAGTTGATGGTGATCCACACAGTCAAAGGCTTTGGGATAGTCAATAAAGCAGAAATAGATGTTTTTCTGGAGCTCTCTTGCTTTTTTGATGATCCAGTGGATGTTGGCAATTTGATCTCTGGTTCCTCTGCCTTTTCTAAAACCAGCTTGAACATCTGGAAGTTCACAGTTCACATATTGCTGAAGCCTGCCTTGGAGAATTCAAGCACTATTTTACTAGTGTGTGAGATGAGTGCAATTGTGCGGTAGCTTGAGCATTCTTTGGCATTGCCTTTTTTCTGTGACTATGTGAGAGCCGAGGATAAATCCAAGTTTTACAGTGAAGTCCTCTCCCTAAGCATATTTGGCAGTGACAAAGCCCAGAGGGGAGGTCTGGGCAGAGAGCCTGAGCCTGCCCTCCAAGTCTACCTGTGGGCTTGCAGGAGAGCATTTTTTAATGCTCCCCAAGTACTCAAGATCTCCAAGTACTCAAGTACTCAAGAGATAAGCGGGATTTTAATGATCCCAAGTGCTCAAGAGATGAGCAGGATTGGCTGAGACAAGGCTCACGGCTAGAAGTGGTCTCGAGGGACAGGTGGCTCTAGGGGTAAAGAACCCACCTGCAGAAGATGTCAGAGATTTGGATCTCCCTGGTGTCAGGAAGATTCCCTGGAGGAGGGCTTGGCAATGCACTCCAGCATTCTTCCCTGGAAAGTCCTATAGACAGAGGAGCCTGGAGGGCTATAGTCCATGGGGTTGCAGAGTTGGACAAGAGTAGAACGGGGAGGGGGGTGGGTGTCCCTGTATTTTACTGGGGAAAAAAATTCCTGAATTGACTGACTAAAAATGTGAAATGATGTTTGATTTGAATGAGTTTACCTAGAAATTATTAGATGACCATTTCTGCTGTTGTGTAGTAATAGAAGCTCAGGGCAGAAATGAAATTTAGTTACAGGAAAATAAAGTACAGTTTTGCATATTTGAGTTTACAGCTGTAAAAATCCATTCTTTTCTAGGCAGTCAGTTCAGTTCAGTTCAGTTCAGTTGCTCAGTCGTGTCCTACTCTTTGAGACCCCATGAGTCGCAGCACCCCAGGCCTCCCTGTCCAGCACCAACTCCCGGAGTTCACTCAGACTCATGTCCATCGAGTCATTGATGCCATCCAGCCATCTCATCCTCTGTCATCCCCTTCTCCTCCTGCCCCCAGTCCTCCCAGCATCAGAGTCTTTTCCAATGAGTCAACTCTTCGCATCAGGTGGCCACAGTATTGGAGTTTCAGCCTCAGCATCAGTCCTTCCAGTGAACACCCAGGACTGATTTCCTTTAAGATGGACTGGTTGGATCTCCTTTCAGTCCAAGGGACTCTCAAGAAAAATCATCAATTCTGTGGCGCTCAGCTTTCTTCACAGTCCAATTCTCACATCCATACATGACCACAGGAAAAACCATAGCCTTGACTAGACGGACCTTTTTTGACACAGTAATATCTCTGCTTTTGAATATGCTATCTAGTTTGGTCATAACTTTCCTTCCAAGGAGTAAGCATCTTTTAATTGCATGGCTGCAGTCACCATCGGCAGTGATTTTTGGAGCCCCCCAAAATAAAATCAGCCACTGTTTCCACTGTTTCCCCATCTATTTGCCATGAAGTGATGGGACCAGATGCCATGATCTTAGTTTTCTGAATGTTGAGCTTTAAGCCAACTTTTTCACTCTGCTCTTTCACTTTCAATAAGAGGCTTTTTAGTTCCTCTTCACTTTCTGCCATAAAAGTGGTGTCATCTGCATATCTGAAGTTATTGATATTTCTCCCGGCAAGTCGTCTCCCGGTCTTGTTTTTGCTGATTGTATAGCGCTTTTCCATCTTTGGCTGCAAAGAATATAATCAGTCTGATTTCAGTGTTGACCATGTGGTGATATCCATGTGTAGTGTCTTCTCTTGGGTTGTTGGAAGAGGGTGTTTGCTATGACCAGTGCGTTCTCCTGGCAAAACTCTATTAGCCTTTGCCCGGCTTCATTCCGTACTACAAGGCCAAATTTGCATGTTACTCCAGGTGTTTCTTGACTTCCTACTTTTGCATTCCAGTCCCCTGTAATGAAAAGGACATCTTTTTTGGGTGTTAGTTCTAAAAGGTCTGGTAGGTCTTGCAAGCAGGAGTAGCTCCCCAATTCTCTATGAATTGCTTTATGGTGGTGCATCAGGGTAGTTGCCACTATTTCCCAGCATCCTCTGGTAATGGATTGTAGCCCCTCAGGCTCCTCTGTCTATGGGGATTCTCTTGGCAAGAATACGGGAGTGGATTCTTTCCTGGTAGCTCAGCTGGTAAAGAATCTGCCTGCAATGCAGGAGACCCCAGTTTGATTCCTGGGTCGGAAAGATCCCTTGGAGAAGGGAACGGCTACCTACTCCAGTATTCTGGCCTGGAGAATTCCATGGACTGTATAGTCCATGGGGTTGCAAACAGTCAGACATGACTGAGTGACTTTCACTTTCTTTCTGGGAATTACCTACACCTTTTGTGGGAGAAGGGATTATACCACATATATTAGTTTCCTGGAGCGGCTGTAACAATGTAGCACAAACCAGGTGGCTCAGAACCACAGAAATTCATTGTCTCACGGGTCCAGGGGTTAGAAGTCCAAGTCAAGTTGACAGGACCATCTGCTTGGTGAAAGCTACTGGGGAGGGAACCTCCCTTGCCTCTTCCAGTTTCTGGAAGTCCCAGACATCCCGTGTCCCAGTATTCTATTCTTTCCATTAAAAATTACGTAGTAGTATGTGTTTTTTTAAATTACTTATTTCTTTTTGGCTGCACTGGGTCTTCACTGCAGTGTGTAGGCTTTCTCTAGCTGTGGTGAGGGGGCTACTCTCTAGGGGAGCACAAGTTTCTCGTTGCAGTGGCTCCTCTTGTCGTGGAGCACGTGCTTGAGGGAGAGGTGGCTTTGGTAACTGCAGCACTGGGTGCTAGAGCGCAGGCTCAGTAGTTGCAGTGCAGGGGTTTCATTGCTCCAAGGCCCGTGGAATCGTCCAGGATCAGGGACTGAACCCATGTCCCCTGCATTGACAGGCAGACTGGTAACTGCTAGATCACCAGGGAAGTCCCAGTAGTGTTTATTTCTTTGTGTTTATATACTTGATATGTATTCCTCTTAGGTATTATTCATCAGCACAACACTGTTTTAGTTATTGCAACTTTATCACATTTTTTAATACCTGTTAGTATAGTACAACCTTATTCATTACTTATCTCTTTAAAATGTCTTTAAAATGATACTTACACATAACTTCTTCATTTATTTAAAATGTTCAGAAAAAGCAAGAAGAGTTGTTCAAACTACTGGCTTAAAACTCATGTTTTGTTAAATAATCATGTGCTTTTTATGAAAGCTGATGCTTTTCCCCCTTTAATAATAATGGTGGGACTTCCTTGTTGGTCCAGTTAAGACTCTGCTCTTCCAATTCGGGGGCGTGGGGTCAATCCCTGGTCTAGAAACTAAGTTCTGGAAACTAAGACCTCACATGCCTAGTGACACGGCCAAAAATTAAAATTAATAAATAACAATAAGAATAATAAAAAGTAATTAAAATAATGGTAATTGTACAGTAAGCTCAACATTCAGAAAACGAAGATCATGGCATCCGGTCCCATCACTTCATGGGAAATAGATGGGGAAACAGTGGAAACAGTGTCAAACTTTATTGTTTTGGGCTCCAAAATCACTGCAGATGGTGACTGCAGCCATGATATTAAAAGACGCTTACTCCTTGGAAGAAAAATTATGACCAACCTAGATAGCATATTCAAAAGCAGAGACATTACTTTGCCAACAAAGCTCCGTCTAGTCCAGGCTATGGTTTTTCCAGTGGTCATGTTTGGATGTGAGAGTTGGACTGTGAAGAAGGCTGAGCGCCAAAGAATTGATGCATTTGAACTGTGGTGTTGCAGAAGACTCTTCGGAGTCCCTTGGACCACAAGGAAATCCAACCAGTCCATTCTGAAGGAGATCAGCCCTGGGATTTCTTTGGAAGGAATGATGCTAAGCTGAAGCTCCAGTACTTTGGCCACGTCATGAGAAGAGTTGACTCACTGGAAAAGACTCTGATGCTGGGAGAGATTGGGGGCAGGAGGAGAAGGGGACGACCCAGGATGAGATGGCTGGATGGCATCACGGACTCGATGGACGTGAGTCTGAGTGAACTCTGGAAGTTGGTGATGGACAGGGAGGCCTGGCGTGCTGAGATTCATGGGGTCACAAAGAGTCGCACACAACTGAGCGACTGAACTGAACTGAACTGAACTGAATGAGAAGACCAAATGGTAGGAGGAAGCACAGTAACTTTGGAAACAGCAGTCCTAAGTAGGAAATTTCACTTTGGCATTTATTAGCTGTGTGTTTTGGTGAAGTTAGTTCACTTTCAAGAGTCTCAGTTTATCCACTGGTAAAAAAAAAGAAATAAAAGTACCAAATCTACCTCCCAGGACAATCAGAGGATTAAATGGGACATTGCTAACACAGAGCAAGTCACTGCTGTTCAAGAAGCAGGCCAGAAAATGTAATTTTCCTTCTCTTATGCTGGTCTAGGATCTATTCTCTGTAAAACATTTTTATATATATCATCTCATCTGACTCACAAAAGTCTTGACTCACTGGCAATCATATGATTTCTGTGGTATTAAATTACACAATGATTTAATAAGATATGATGATGAATGATATGATGGGTATTAAATGGTGTTCTTATAGAATAATTCTTTTTTTTTAAACTTAAACACATCACTGAAACTTCTGCTACACTCTTAGATATGAAATCATTTTAAATAATGACTCAGGATGGCAGTGTTTTTAACCTTTCAACAATTTGATGACATAAGTAAGAATGTGGGCACATTAATGCACATATTTTTAGAAACATATTTATTTCATAAAGCAAAGTTCATAAGTATGTGATGTTTGTAGTCTAACAAAACCAACTTCTGTTGTGTTAGTAGCATCTGATTCCCATTAAACACAATTTTTATTTAAAAACTAATAAGAAAAGAAACGTATTTTCAGTTAAGACAAATCACAAGTTACATGTCATATTAAATTAGTAATTTGTAATTTGTATAACAACTCTGGAATAAATAAATATGTAAGCTAATATATTATACTACTGTCTGAGGTCAAATGAACATGTAAACTAGTATGATATATACTGTCAATATATATTAGTATAATATAGTACTGTCTGAAGTCTCTGAGACTTTGAATCTCTACTTTGCCCACAGTTTAACTTTTGTTTTAGGTTCGAAGGATTTGTTACAAAAGAAACCACTTGCCGCACACAATAAACAATTTGAATATTTGGTAGAGGATTGTTTGACTTAATTTCAATGTACAATCATTAAGAGAAGAGAAATAGAAACAGTAGAGAAAAGTAACAGCACATACATCACCAAATTGGGCTGACCAACAAATATCCAGACTTGAAAACTGCTGAGAAGACACTTGTTAACAGCAATCTGGAGTCCCAGCTGGGAGAAGGTCACTGGTGGTGCATCCACCCCATGGGTAAGACTTCAAACTGCAGTTTTGGGGGACTGTCGATTGTAATCCCAGGCTGAAAACTGATAGCATCAATCGGTTAGCCCTGGGCTTACTTTACCTTTTTTCTTTACAATGCTCTTTGTTTCATTTTGTGAGTCACAAGATTTTCCAGACCCTGGGGGCTGGCCAGGGCTCCAGGGGGTTGAGAAAATTCCAAGCCTCACTTCCTCTCTTATCAAAAGTGCAGCGAGACTCGCTAGTAGCAGTCAGTGAGCTCTCTGGCACATAAATCCAGGCAGTGTTCAGGCAGGTCAGAGGCCTGCTCTGTTCTGTTCCTGAACAGGACTACCTCCATTTTAATTTCCCTAACAACATTGTAGCAGTTGTGTGACTTTGGGTAAGTTATCTAAGTACTTGGAGTCTTAGTTTCTCATCTGTAAAATGGATTAATAGTATTATCTAGAAAGGAGATTGAGGGTAAAAGGAAATAACTCTAATTAAACAATTATCATAGTAAGTGTTCAATAGATAATTATTTTTGCTATTGTACTGTTATTGCTGATATTGACTGGTAAGGAGCAAAATTATGCAGCCCCATTGGAAGGAAGGACTTAAGATAATTTAAAGAAACAATAATTGAAGCTTTAAAATAGTAAACTCATGGCAAATATAGTTGTATTTCAAGGAGATAATAGTTTTTTTTAAAAAATTAAATCATGCCTGTGTATGTTTGGGTGGAGAGAAGAACTGGTTAAAAAGTACTTGCAGAGATAGTATTATTAACGCAAGGTGCGTTTATTACTAAATAAGGTTAATGAAAACCAAAAGCTCCAAAATTATTACAAACAGACCTATATTCACAGATAGATAAGGCTGAGTTTGAATCCAAAGAACAGAGGTTTGGGATGCTATGAACTCATACAGCCATATCCCTTTTTGATTTATGCAAAAAAGTCTTGTTTTATTTTGCACACAGATCTTCCTTCAAACTATTTCAGAGGCTGTCACAAAAACTAATTTAAGATATTGGGTTTCCTGGATCCTATCCAAGCTTTTCTTCCTGCATTTAAGACTTGTATGAGCAGAATATTTAGGCTGAAGTAGAGAGAAGACTTTCTTCTCCTTGGTTTTTAAGAGGACGTGTTCTGGAAATCTCAGGAGAATCTGGAAGGTGCTGCACAGTGAAGCATGAGGTATATATTTTTGGTACCCAGGATAGGAGAGAAAAGCCCTTCTTTTCTTCCCTTCTAGGTTCTTTGGTTGAGCTAATTAAATTGATGTTAAGACACATTAACAAAAGGAAAAAATCCAAATTTAATTCGTGTGTATGGAAGCACATAGAAATATGAGACGATAAGAAGAGTACAAGAGACTATGAGTTCAGACAGTATCATCAACACAATGGATATGAATCTGTGCAAACTCCAGGAGATAGTGAAGGACAGGGAAGCTTGACATGCTGCAGTCCATGGGGTCACAAAGAGTCAAACAGGAGTTAGTAACTCAACAACAACAGCAACGTAAAACCAAAGCAGGAAGTTTTATACCTTCCGGATAAAGAAAATAAATAAATTAGTGAGGAACTGACAAGACAGAGAAGTTTGGACTTGGGTAGTAAATTAGCGTAGAAGCAACAAGGTTTGCTTAGACAGCCTTCTTGGCCTTCATCTCTCTATCTCTGATGATAAACACGCCCCTTCTACTTCCTGGGACAGGGAGGGTACCTTTCACATTGCAGATTTATTTCCTGCTTTCAGGGTGACAAAGGAAGCTCAGAGTGTTTTTCTTGCACCAGCTGTTTCTTAAGTAGCTTTAATTCAAAATAATCAATATGCCAAAGTGGCATATTTGGGGCAGCATGCCCTGAACCCCATCACCGGTAAACTATGGTCAGAGAACCAGACCTTAGAAGAACCATATACATGAGGCGGTTGAAATCACCCAAACCTGCAGCAAAGGTTCAGGCCCAGTTTTTGCTTCTTGAGCATCTGCTTCATCTTAAAACAACTGGCACATATGTATGACTGAGTTCCCTTGCGGTCTGCCTGAAACTATCACACCATAGTTAATCGGCTATACTCCAATAGAAAATAAAAAGTTTAATTAAAAAAAAAGAAGAAAAGAAAGAAGAAAAAACTAGCAAAATTTCCTGGCTTTGTGAACATGCAATTCTATTCTTGAATTGAGAGAAATACTTTTGTTCATTTGGTTTGGAAAGGTTTCCTTTGGCTGACTGTTTTTCAGAGTGGGTGAAGCACTAAGTTCTGAAGGTCAGAGAAGCCATGACACATTCTGGCTAAGCTCATCAGCTCCTTTGTACATCGTGAGTTCAGAGGGGCGTGATGCAGGCAGTCCAGTAAATGATGGTCATGATGTTCCACTGCAGAACATTTGGGGTTCCCTACAGGTATAATCGGTGTGAAGTGAGTCATGAGTCATCACATTTACAGAAGAGTCAGAAGAGAAAAAGTCTCCAGTGAAATTGAATACAGTGTTGCAATTTACTCTTGTCACTCACAGGAGAGGAGGAAGTTTTGCAAGGAGATTGCTCACTGAAAAAGCTTACTGTAGCCTGGTTCCTAGCTAGGTACTGAATAGAAATGAATGGAATGAAAATATAAGACTTTTCCAATCTGGTTTAATGTTATTTATACCAGGAGTGTATGAAGATAATATGCACAAACATGTCTTTTCACGTGGTTAAAAAAAAATCCATGGGGTAGGGGATGTGGATGGTGGTGGTACAGAGCAATGGGGAGAAATACACAGACAAGAAAGGAAAAATGAACGCACGGTAATTGTGCAGGATGAGTAGCTAGGCCAGAAGGAAAGTAGTGGAAGTCTTACCCTAGGAAACTGAGTCTTGTTTATGCCAGGTATTTGCCAATGCTTTGAAGCCATCTGCAAATTCAAACTCATAGACTAGACATATTCCTGCTAATTGAATACAAATCACACTTTTTCAAGGGCTCAAGGGTTCTGTTTTAAAATCGAGAGCTGTTTAAGGATTCAAGGCTTGACACTTCAAGAAGACTGATAAGTCTGTGACCAGGGAAAACAAGTTAGGGAAGTGTTAGTCTGACTTGTAGCTAGCTAGCATCCACCATTTCAGACCAGAAGTTTGAATGCTTCCATATCCTAAGAATGAATGGGACACAAAGGAGTTGATACATTACGGATATGAAATTCAAGGTCTCTGATCAAACACCAACATATACTTCCAAACAGTTTCTTCTGGATAGGTCCCGGCTTAGCCGGAAACTGCCTGCCCTCTGACCCTCCGAGAGACCTCCGTGAGACTTTTCAGGTGGAAGATTTCCGCGGTACCACTAGTTCTTCTAACCGAACATAATTCCAGTTGCGGGCCATTCTTCGCTTCCACAATTGGGAAAGAAACTTTGCCGCCTTGGAATCCTTCTACCTGGTCTGGTGAACATTGAGGGTAAGGGGTGGGGCGACTGGAGAGAAGATTGGCGTTGCTTTGCGTTATTTATAAACAGGAAGTTCTGACTCCCGAGTCCCCTCTTCGGATCCTCCCCTTCTCCCTGTGTCACTGTCAATTACACCTGGGCGATCTGACGGTTTCTCTCTTCGTTGCTTATGTAGTGAGTGAACGAGCCCACGTCTGCCGCCGCGGTCTCCTGTGCGGGCCTGGCCGGGACCCCCTGTCACCTCGCGCGGGGTGACTCTGGGTCTCTCCATCCCGGGCGTGATGCGCACCTCCTCCTCTCTGCATCCCTAAACCCCCAGACACAAGGTCTCCTCCTCACCCCCGCCGAAAGCTGCATTGATGCTCTAATTAGACCACTCCCGAGGTTCGAAGCAAACGACCACTTTCGGGCACCGGAGGTAGTTTTGGTCTTTGAGACGTCGGTCGCCCCTATTCCTCTCCATCGAATAGGGAGCAGGAAGGGCCTGCGCTCGCGCCCAGGGTCTGCCGAAGCAGCCGAGCAGCCCTAGACCCATGAAGTTCTGGAGCCGGGTCCAAAGCTTCTAGATCCCTCTCTTCCTCAGCCTTCCCAGCATCTCCCCTCCCAGCGGCCCAGGAACTTTCGAAAACATGATAACATCTTTGCCCGTGGGACATCAAACTCGCCTAATTGGAGATGCTCAGTGGGAAGAAAGTTCTGCAGGACGACCCTATCATCTCGGGTTCGATTGCTCCGGACAGCTGTGGATCGGGGCTGGGCGGGTCTTTGGATGGTGTTGAGCAATTCGTGGGTCTCGGAAGCTTTGTTGTTTTTGAAATTCAGTGACCCAGAATCTCAAATTCTCTTAGTCTTTCACTTGAGGGGACGGGTTCGGGCCTGGAAGCTGGTAATCCTGGGGTGCGGGATCCTGAGGTCTGCGCTCACAGGGTCCACGCCGAGAACAGTCCGGCGGCACAGGCTTTGTAAACCAGAGGCGCAGGTTGGGTTCTTGTGTCTGTGTGTTGGGGGCNGGGAGGGTGGTGGCGGGGCGGGGAGTGGGGGAGGTTGTGTTCCGTCATCCTCCGCACGAAATTAATGGTATTTGTGGTTTCCCCCTTTTAATAGGCCGTGAAGGCAACAAACTCCCCACACGGGGGCTCCCTTGACTCAAATTGAGTCGTGAACCGGTACCAGGAGTCTTGGAAATTTTCAGATGTTTCTACAGATTGAACTCATTTCAGAATTCGCGTGGGAGGGAAGAGGAAGGATTTTAATCGGGTTCACCTTTGACGTGAAGCGAGGCGGAAGACAGGAAAGCCACAGTCGGTAATAGCTGAGGGCGCTTTAGTGAGAGAGCTGGATTATTTCTGATGGATTATTCGGTCGTGTCTTCACCGCCGGCTCTTTGTGTGCGAGCTTACCCAGAGGCAGAGGTGGACACGGAGCACACGCATGTAAACACTGCAACCCAGATCAGCGAACACAGGAGATGGAGAAAAAGCGATTCATTCCCGTGTAGATGTGGTTTTAATCTTTACTGCAAATGGGCAATCTGAGTATTCCCAGGAATAAACTAAGAAGAAGTGACAGTTTCTGGCCATTCGTGGCGAGAACGAAGCAATCTAAAGTTTGTCATCTTGGAGAAAATATTAATTCTCCAATAAGCAGGAAAGGCATTGAGAATGAGAAGCATTCTAATTTTGTCTTAGAAGCATGCAGAACTAATATAGCTTGTTTAAAAGTTAGATCTAAATCATAGTAACAGGAAGCACTCCCACGAAATTGCCATTTCCTCTAATTTTTGTTTAAGATCCAAATAATTAAAATGCACACTAATGGTTATTGATGGCTCTGCTTCCCTTTTAAAAGAAATAGACCTGAGTTCTCTTACTGGAGTAGAAATTAACGGATCTTCTTAAATAACTCCAGGCCTTGGAAGCCTCTGGGTGGATGTGGTGTTCCCTTTGGGCTTTTCTCTTTCCACCTCATTTTCAGTTAAACATTTTTAGCCACCCCCATGGAAGGGATTCCTGTTGGAAACCCTCAGGGAGTGAACTTGTACTGGGTATCATCATGCTTCCCCAGTCTGTCTGCCTTTCCTCACACAGAGCTCAAGTTGTAAATAAATGGGGAAACATATTTCTCACTCCCCAATTCTTAAAATTTCAGTTTTTCTGTAAAATACAATTTCGCCATTTCATTGTTAACATTTGTAAGAGCCACAGAATGTGTGAAGGTATTCAAATAGTCCATGTAGAGATCCCCAAACCAGAACTAAAGGGCAGACATAGAATACTCTTTCCTCCTACAGTAAAGGCAGGGGTCAGACAGTTGTCACCATTAAGGGCATTCGTGGATACTGCAAGGGAGGGACACATATGAACAGTGGGGGGTACCTGGACAATGAATTGCCACATTCATTATAAGGGTGCCACTACCAAATCTTCCGATTTAGAGGGTCTGGTGAAAAAATTAAACTAGTAGCAATTTTCAACGCTTGCAGCATCTGCAACCAAATAGTTCAGCACTCCGAGCCTGGACAGCACCACAGGCCGCGTTTAGGAGTCTTTCTTTCTAATCTATAACTCTAATCAATTCCACTCAGAGCCAGACTGTCAACCACAGCCAGACTCATTAGCGATTTACTGAAAATCCTCCAAGACTTCCCTTTAGAAACAAAACGACTTCCACATTTAATTGTCTATCTAAAAGAACATAGGCAAGAAATTAGGAGATCTAAATTAAATTTATTAATAGGAGAGCTTGATGGTGCTTTAATTCCAGAGCCCAGAGCTCTGATTGCTGGGGCTTGATGAAAAAGCAAAAAGAAAACATGAGAGACGTAGTTAAAAACATTTTTTTTTAACCATTCTCAAGATTCTATGAATTCTTTATCCATCCTTGAGAAGTGGGTAAAACTGAAAACCATCAAGGTAATTAAACTACTTTAAATTGTACAGTATGAGTGAAAGGTGTTTATGAGAAGTCGATGACTCCGGATCTTATCCAGGAGGACAGCAGAGGATAGTTAATATGTTCCTTGAGGGACTAGGATGCTGACGTCTTTTTCTGATACCCGATCATTACGTGACTGAAAAAAAAAAAAGGAAGTCATTCCACGTATAAAAATCGGAGCGCAACAGTGCAACAAAATATTCTGTACTTAAAAGGCCACAGGCAGACAGATGTTGACAAGAAAGTCTCTTTTGAAACCACGTTCGGATAGATTTCTGCTAACTGCCCAGATAAATAGGAGCAGAGGGCTGGTCACCTCTGTAATAACCACCGGCAGCAACCGCAGCTTCAGACGCAGCCAGAGAGACTTCTGAGCAGGGAAGACGCTGCCTGCTCGAGCTGCCTGGCCGGGCGGCTGCCCCAGACGCCGACTTCGACGAGGCCCTCTCTCTCTCTCTCTCTGCTTCTTACCTTATCACTTCTTTCTTCTCGGTGGACTTCAGGCCACTTTGTCTCCCACCCCCCCTCAGCTCATCGCCTCCTCCGTCTTCCTTCTCCATCTCTCCTCTCGCCCCCCTTCTCTTGGTGTCACCCTCCGTCCTAGTTCCGAGCGTCGTCAAACTTTTGAACAGAATAACAGGACTCAGCAAACAAGTCCTCCAGCTCCTCCCGCGGCTCCGGCTCGTTCCTG
Organism: Redunca redunca; assembly: GCA_006410935.1. Taxonomy (NCBI): domain Eukaryota; kingdom Metazoa; phylum Chordata; class Mammalia; order Artiodactyla; family Bovidae; genus Redunca; species Redunca redunca. The sequence continues at coordinate 287,285 of SJYQ01000389.1, read as the reverse complement.
CGGCTCCTGCTCAGACGCTAACGCCAGACGGCGATGCCTCTTGGGTTGTGACTGCAGCGCACAAACTTGGAGAAGCCCTTTGCCCGCCGTCCTACTTGGCAGCAAATCCTCTCCTGGCAGCGGTAAGAGTTGGATGGCAAGGAGGGAAAAAATCTTACCAAACAATTCACCCGATTGCTAATTCTTTTGCCGGCATCGGGGTACGAGTTAGCTTTTCTGGGCGCCAGCTCTGGCGAGTTACTGGGCACTGGATACATACAGGCGTATTTTCTAACTATAACGAGAAGGAAGTGGCGGGGCGAGCCGGCTTGTCGTTAAGCCAGATTCAACCCTGGGAGTCGGAGGGGAGCTCTGGGCCTCCCCCAGTTCGAGGAGTTTCTAGGGGGTCGGGGGTGGGGGTGGTGGGGCGTTGGGACTGCTGCGTGATCTCTTTCCCGTCCTGCGCAGAATGACCATGTGTAGCGGAGCGAGGCTGGCCCTGCTCGTTTACGGGATACTGATGCACAGCAGCGTCTACGGCTCACCTGCCGCCTCCGGACTCCGGTTCCCGGGGATCAGGTAGGTGCTGGCCGCCCGAGCGGAGCGGAGGCTGGGACTTGCCGTCCCCGCCCCGCCCCCACCCCCGACACCTCCTCGCGGTCGCCCTCCTGCAGTTCCTCGCTCCGGCTACTGCCGTCTCCCCATGCGCCCCCACTGCGCCGCCACCAGCCTGGGTCCGGTCGCCGGTCACTTGGGGGATCTGGGCCGGACTCCTCCCGGGCTCGGCGTCCCTTCTCCAGCCCGCCGCAGGCCCGGGGTCCCGGGTGGAGCGAGCGCACCTCGAACCGGCCGAAGAAACCTCCCCTCCTCCAGCCCCTCCCCTGGGAGGGGGGCTGGGCCGGGCCCTGAGTTGACTTCTTTCCGCGATTCTTAGCTCGACTTCCGAGAACTTTGGCTCTGGCATCCAGGTTGGGAGGTTGAGAGTGATGCTCCGGTGGACTTGGCTTTGTTACGGCTTGTTCTAGGCTATCGGGGCGGGGTCTCCCCCTCGCTCCCCGGCTCTCCCCCTCGCCTCAGTTCGAATTCTATCCACTGGAAGAGCTTTCTCTCAAGTGATAGGTTTTCCAGTTGCTTTTAGAGTCTTGGGGAGGGGGAGTGCTGGCCGGGTAGAGTTGAGAAGCGGTATGTGAGAAGGGAAACAAAGATGGGAGGGGGAGACACAGTTGAAACGGATGCTAAGGAGGAAAAGAAAGCCAGCCGGCAAGCAGTACTGGGAGGGTAGCCCTGCACACCCCAGGCTGCAGTAACCCTGCCTTTTTTTTTGTTTGTTTTCTCCTCTTAATTCCTGGTTTCTAAGCGGTCGGTGCTGCCCGGGTTCTCCGCCGCAGTCCCAGAGTCCTGGGCCTGTCAGTGGGCGAGTGGAGGCTCGTAGCGCGGCGCAGCACCAGCACTCCGCCGCGCACCCGGCTCCGGGAGGCGAGGAGCGCGCGTTCTGCCCGCAAAGCTGCTCCTCCGAGCCGCGACCAAGAGCGATTTCCTCAGAGGTCGCTGACCATTGATTTGGCCGGAGAGATGGGTTCTGGCTTCGGTATTAGGATTTCAGCATCTGGGCACGGAGTAGGGGTGGAAGTGCCCAGAAAGACCTGGAGACTCCGGACAGCGGGCCAGGGCAGAGACGCGTCGCCGGGGAAAGGCTGGGTGTGGGGCGGGCTCGCTGGTGTGATTGCCTTGCCCCTACCTCTCCAGGGATGGAGGAAAGGCGAGGGGAGGAACGAATATCACCGATCCACCTGAAGAGCGCTACTTGCCTGGGCCGCTTCCCGAGCTCTCCAGAGGCAGAAAGCGAGGGGGTTTTGTTTATTCACCCACCCCTCCCGTCCTCTATCAAGGATTGAGGCGGTGGGCAAGGGCGACTGGGAGATTTTGGCTTTCGGTGCCCTAATGACCCTTTCCCTTTGCCTCGGGGTTGAGACGTCGTCCCGCCGCCCGGCCACCACTAAACGATTAGCGCTAACTATCGACTTACTGGACTTAAAAGCCCTGTTTCACCCCCAGCTATTTTCAAAGTCCCGTGTGCCTGGTACTTTCTCCGGGCAAGACGCAGTGGAGGGCACGGGCATGCCACGGAATAAGCCGTTGCCAAACAGGCTAAGTTTAGGGGCATCTATTATTCATGTTCTCGCCAGATCCTCTCCCGCCCGAAATAGAAGCCGGAGGTTCTCCGTGACCTACATCTGCGCGGGGAAGGGCTCCCCTGGGCTCGGAGGCTGGGTGGGGGTGGTTGCCCGCGTTGGCTGCCGGACTCCCCAGCCATCCACCCCCTCTGGCTCCAGGCCTCTCCCCATCCGGTCCTCGGTTGGCCAGCGATTCTCTCCCAGGGGCCTCTCCCGTCTCCGCCCGCCGCTGCTTGTGCGGGAGGCTCAAGAGCCAGGCCGGGGGTAGGAGCGGTCCTCCCCGGCAGCCAGGTGTGCGAGGTCGGCAGAGAAGTCTGGGCTCCCCAGTGCCCGTTGAGGCCGTGGCACCCGCAGGGCGACCCTTCGCCCCCGAAAGGAGGGATGGGAATTTCTGTTGGGTGTCGTTTCCTCCTCCTACCCCTGTCCTAGAAGAGACAATTCTCCTAGGGGCGCCTTTTGGAAGAAGGAACATCATGAGAGCCCCTTGGGGGTCTTTGGGTACTCGCAGAGGCGTGGAAGGACCCTACTGACCACTCCTTCTACCCTCTGGCTACCCCTACAGGCCGGAGAACGAGGCGTACGACGAGGACGGAAACCCGCAGCAGGACTTCTACGACTCGGAACCGCCAGGCGTGGGGAGCCCCGCCTCCGCGCTGCGCGATGCCTACGCGCTCTACTACCCTGCGGAGGAAAGGTACCGCCGCGCAGCCGGGCACTGGGAGGGAGACAGGGGCAGGGGATGGCCCATCGAGTAGGTGCTTTTACATAAAAGCCCTCCAGTCTCTCTTCTCCCGGGCTGGTCCCCACGAGAGTGAGAGAAAAGTTAGGAGCGGGCCGGTTTGTGTGGACAGGAGGGCCGCATGGGGACCAAAAGGTCTGCGGCCCAAGGAGCGGGAGTGAGCGCGGCCCCGGCCGGGCTCCACACCTGAGGTCCTGGGAGGGCAGGACGAACTCTGGTTCCTGGCACTCACGGGAACATCCCAAGAGTTATTCCCTAGTGCCTTCCGGGGCGCTGGGGGGCAAGCGTGGCTAGCGGGGGAACTGGGGCTGCCACTTGGGCACCGAGTCAGTGACGCCCGGGCCCGCACTTTGCCTCCCTGTTAGAGACGTCGCCCACGGGATCCTTGATAAGGCCTACCGCAAAGTGCTGGACCAGCTGTCCGCCAGGAGAGACCTGCAGACGCTCATGGCCAAGGGCTTGGGGTAAGAGTTTGCGAAAGAGTTAATCGGCGCGTGACGGCGCGCGCGCACGCGCCGCGGCGGGTGTGTGTGCCGGCGCGCGCTGGGAGGGCGGGGCTGCCTCTACGTCCTTGCGCGCACGTGGGGCCGAGGGGGCGTCTGCGCCGCAGGGTCTACAGGGCGGCCAGCCCCCTGCCACGGGCTAAGGTCTAGGTACCGCGCCAGAAGTTTGGCCAGAGAGCTCGGGAATGAGACTAGGAGGCGAGCAGGCAGGAAAACCGGGATGTCTGATCCGTTTTGAATAATTAAAAAAAAAAAAAAAGGAGGTCTCCCTCCTCTCCAGGCCATCAAAACCTTCAACTTTCTTGGGACGATTGACTTTTTTCTTTCCTCACATTTCTTTCACTGTTAAATTCAAATCGAAACAAACAAATCCTCAAATTTGGACACTTAAGGGAGGAAACAGTTTTTGCTCTTGCCAGACAAACCCAAAGCACAGGATTTGCGGGAGCTTCTCTCACCAGAAGGCAACGTTTTAATAGAGCCCATGGGACACCAGAATGCGTTTTCCGCACTGAATAATTCATGTGATGAAAAGTATTGCCTGCAGCCTGTCGACTTGTGTTATTATCACGTTTTTCAACTTAGCGCGTACGAGAGCAGTGCTCCCTTCTGACTGGGAATTGCGGGATCGATGTAAACTCCACGGCAACAGCCAACGGGAATTCTGGGCTCTTTGGTGCTTTTCCCTCTGCGCGGGTGGGGGCGTCCGGGAAAGGTTAGGACAATTGAGCGCAGAAACACTGATGGTCAGATCTGAGACGGCAGTGTTTGGAGACGGGTTAGGTTTAAATCGCTTGCGTTTGGCCCGGGACCTCTTCCCAGGCCCATCCTTTAAGGACTTGGTGCCCCGCGATCTTTGATGGGGAGGGAGTAGCGGGGGTTACCGTCGCCGCCCTCCCTGCGACTGCTCCCTGGCGGGGCAGGGTGGCGCGCTGGGCGCGGAGAGCTCGCTCCCTCCGCGGAAGATTCCCTCGATGGGTGGGGTCTGCCTGCTCACCCCGCGTCTACTCACCGGCTGTCTCCCGCCCCGCCACCCCCTTCCCGACCCCTCTCCTTGCAGTGGGACCCCGGGCGGCGGCGCGGACGACGACTCGGAGCCGCTCTCCAAGCGCCACTCGGACGGCATCTTCACTGACAGCTACAGCCGCTACCGGAAACAAATGGCAGTTAAGAAATACTTGGCGGCTGTCCTAGGGAAAAGGTATAAACAAAGGGTTAAAAACAAAGGACGGCGAATACCGTACTTGTAGCGACGAGTTACCAGCTATCCTGTGTATACAGCCCTGACAACAATGAGAAGTCGTTTTTCCCAACTGACTGAACTGTCGTCGCTCCTGTGTTCTGTCCCACATGTATTCATGTATGAAGTCAAGCCATTAAATGAATATTTTGATAATAATATTGTTTTTCTTTTTACGAAGCACTAGAGAATGCACAGATATACTTTGTGGACCAATTATTGATATTGACATATATATTACGAATATATAAAGAGTATATATATATATAAAAGTATAATAGAGAGCCGTTCATACAGTGTGCACAAGGACTGAAGATTCGCCTGAGCTGTTTGTTTTTATATAAAATAAATAGAAAAATAGACAATCATTGTTTTGAATATTACTCCTATTTTTGTAAACTGGAATTAAAAGGATAGTATTTTTATCCACGATAGGACTGAAGATATTAATCCTGACCATTTGCTACTGTACATAAACAGTGATGCCCTGCTCCAGGGAGACTTTGAGGTAATGATTTGGGAGGATTGCTGAAGGTCTCTCTTTCCCAGGGAGTCTCTGGGGCAGGCTGCTTCAATCCCAGCTGAACTCAACTGAGGCTCTGTCTACCCCTTGCTGGGTAGCAATGCCAATACTTCCGCTTTCTTTTACTCTATTTTTATGTGTATTTGTCTCTCTTCAGACTCTCAGCCCAACAAGGAAATTCTCCTGATAAAACAACAGCTGGATCTAAATTGTGCTTCTCCCCAGAATTCGTACTACTCCCTGGGGGAGGAGTTGGGGGACTGTACAGAGAAGAGAGACTTGAATAGGAAGCTCTCTTTTCTGTACTTCCGGGGACCCCAGTATCCCAAGGTTAGGGCAATTGGAACAAAGTGGGAATATTGGAAAAGGCAGAGCATAAGGCAGCAGGGGGAGGACCCTGGAGAGGGACTGGCTGCAGGCAGCCCCAGGCCTGGGGGCTGGCGGTAAGCCCCGTCCCACCACAGGTCCCCTGCCTGCCTGACTTTGGGCGCTGGGTATTGGAAATGGATGCAAAGTACAATGTGTTTTTCTCCAGTGCTATCCATGCTGCTCATGTTGTGAAATGGCCAGGATCCTCCCCTCTGAACCCTGCTCTGTAGGAGCCTCCCTTTTCTTCCGTGGTTTTTCTGAAGACTCCTCTTTCCCACCTTCTCGCACTGTTTACGTACTGTTTGCTGTTTTTTATTCACTTCTCTTAAACTTGTGAATGCTTCTTTTCCTGTTGTTTGATGCTAGCACTGATTGTAAAGTGTAGGAACCCCTGTGTGGTTACCGCTAAGTAATTATGCACTATATATGAATCTTTTGTTTCTTGTTGATTGAGTTTGTAGGTAAAATGTATTTTTCTACATTTATGGCTTATTGCTTAGTAAAATTTATTTCATAAAACCAACCTTTGTGATATTAGAATGTGTAGTGTTCACATGTTGCTCAGTTGTACTAACTGATAAATCATTTAAACCTCATCTTCATATGTATGAGTACTATCTTGTATTTGTGGTCAAGAGTGAGGTAAGCAAGCTTCAGCAGGCCCTGAGAATGTCCCCTTGTATTCTTTCTTGGCTACAGAAAGCATGTCTGTCTGTTTCCTGTCAATTTCTCCAACCTGTCAGGTAATCTCTATAACAAAAGAAACCTTCACCCAGCAACCAGATCAAGCAACAGCAGGCAAACCAGCCAGCCAAACTCCCCAAATTTCAGGCACAAGTTCTTTTGAAAAACACACAGAAAATAAACAAGAAAAGATTAAACATTAGCATGTCAAGGACCTTTCCTTTTCCTTTACAGATTTGATCAGTATGGAGTCATAAATCAAAGAAAACAGACTTGGATTTGCATTCCCCAGGCGGGATGGATGCCGCCCCGAGATCATGTTGCAAACAGTGAAAGCACAGAGGCCTTCGATCTGTGCCTCAGTCCTGTGTACGGAATCAATCTTTCTTTAATTCTGCAGTCTCCTCGGGCAATGTGACACAGGATGGGGTTTGCAGCTTCAGTGCCTTTCTTCGCCTTTTAAATCGCCACGATTCACAGATGGCTATTTAGTGGCCCTACAATGCTGCAACACATTGGCTTGCATTTTAGTCTTTAATTATTTGTTTCTTGAATAACGGGCAGAGTTTTCTGTATTTGTGTCAGCTGTTAGTGGTGAAATAGGCCGCTAGTTAACCTTTTCTTTATGAAGTCTAATTTAGTGTTCCCGTGGCTAGTTGCAAGCATTTACAGTGATCACCCAGTTTAATCTTTTGTATACTTTTTAGAAATGCCAAGAGCCTTACTAACCTGGAGCAGATTTATGATATAGTGATAATTTAGGTAGATGTTAGTCTTGAAGCTCTTATTTTGTGTGCAACTGATTAAAAAAACATCTTACCCAAGTATTATTACACACATGATATCTATAACTAGGTCTTTGATAACTGTTATATAAAGTGTGTAAAATTTGTATGAATAAATTTTTATAAACAATGCAACTTCGTCTAATGTGTGGGGAAAGAAAAGACAATCAGGAAGTAACTACTTTAAAATCACTTAGAGTATTATATTTTCTTTAGCAACCAGAGGGTTTTTCATGTCTGGAATATCTAATTATGTATTTTCATAAATTGTACTTTAATATCTACTTGATGGGTTACTGAATTTGACTAAAAATTTAAAGTAGCTACTCAGATGGAGACGCCTAAGACGATATTAAGCTCATAAATAGGCAAAGATATTGGAACCTTTATAGGATGCTGAATTTAGATTAATTTCCATCCCCTAATGTGTAAATGTACTGCTAAGTATTCAGAAAGTTGCTATTCAGTGGTGGGAGATAGTTCTTGGGTATTAGTTACACTTCTAAAATAGCAATCTGACATTGTTCTTTTATAAGTAACTCTGCAGATTAAATTGGTCTCCATAAAACTCTGTATAAAAATAACTTTGGAGGTTTAAAAATATGTTTAGAGGTCTACAGACAATTATCTCAGGTTAAAATACTTTGGGCAGAAGGAAAAAGAACATGAGTAAGCAAAGAGTTGCTTCCTTGGTGGCTCAGTGGTAAAGAACCCGCCTGCAGTGCAGGAGACTCAAGAAATGTGAGTTCAATCCCTGGGTCCAGAAGATCCCCTGGAGAAGGACATGGCAACCCACTCCAGTATTCTTGCCTGGAAAATTCCATGGACAGAGGAGCCTGGCGGGCCGCAGTCTATGGGGTTGCAGAGTCAGACAAGATTGAGTGTCTGAGCACAGACACTCAAAGAGTTAGTTCAATATCTTTAAAAGAAAATGGCCTTTGAAGTCTAGGACAAAATGTGAAAAGTCACTTGTGGATTGTTTTATTAATCATATTAACAAACTTTAAAGCAAAACTTTCATATAAAAGTTACATAAATTTCTCAGTAGTGTTTATTTTGCAGCCCTTGCTATTTCTAGCTTAAAAATGTATTAAAAGTCACTTATCATGTCAAATACAATGTAAGTTTTCATCCTAAATATTAATATATACAATGAATAAATAATATGTCACTATAGTACTAAAAGACCAGCAAAGATCTGCAAGGATTCAAAAACTATCTTTAGAATTTAGCTCAGTATTTCAGGCCCAGAATCATATAAGGAGACTATGATCTAGAGATCTCATTTGTAGTGTATTTTTAAAAATGAGTAGTACAATTCATATTTACATTGGATTTTATTGGATAAGGAGTTTTTCTTCATCTTTGAACCACTTCTGCTGCTCTTCCCCCATCTCCCAACCATGGAGTTGGTGAATATATATATATATATATGTGTGTGTGTGTGTGTATATATATATATATATATATATATATATATATA
>SJYQ01000389.1:163616-269620 GCA_006410935.1 Redunca redunca | reverse complement strand
TTAATATTATTAAATAATTTACTATTTAATACAATTGTTTAATATTTATTATTTAATATTTTTATTATTTTGGATGTGCTAAAATAATTGCAACTCTTTATAATTGCAGCCCATTGCAGTGCATGGGCTTTCTCTTGTGGAACATGGGCTTAGTAGCCCTGTAGCATGTGGGATCTTAATTTCCCAACCAGGGATTGAACCCATGTCCCTGCATTGGAAGGCAGATTCTCAACTGCTGGACCACCAGGGAAGTCACAACAACTAGTTTATCTTAATGAGTAGCTTATGTCAGGTGTTCCTTCTTTTTCATGGCTGAATAGTATTTCATTGTATGTATGCACCACATTTTCTTTTTCCGTGTATCTGTTAATGAATATTTAGATTGTTTCAATCTTTTGGCTATTTTGAATAATGCTGCAGTGAACATGGGAGTGCAAATCTCTCTTATCTTCATTGTGTTTTTAAAATTTATTTATTTAGCTGCACCAGTCTTAGTTGTGGCATATGGGACCTAGTTCCCCAACAGGGATGGAACCCAGGTTCCCTGCATTGGGAGTCTTAGCCTTTGGACCATCAGGGAGTTCTCTTCACTGTTTAAATTGGTTTTTGCAATTCCATGGACTATAGCCTGCCAGGCTCCTCTGTCCATGGAATTCTCCAGGCAAGAGTCCTGGAGTGGGTTGCCATTTCCTCCTCCAGGGGATCTTCCTGACCCAGGGTCGAACCCAGGTCTCTTGCATTGAAGGCAGATTCTTTACTGTCTGAGCTACCAGGGAATCCCTTAATTGGACTAAATACCACTAATAAATAACAGTACATTCTTTTGGACTAAACAGTGTTTAACTCTTAAATGAATAAAAGAATAGTTTTACTAATTTTTTTTCGGTCAGTTTTCTATTGGGAGGATCATCTCAGGGTACCCAGCTGGCAATGCAGGCATTGAACTAACATTCAAAGGGACTAAACCCATTCCGGGAGAATATGAGACGGTCCAGGCCACATGCTGGATGTTCTCTGAGGGTCACTGGCACACAGTGCTGCCTCCCTGATGTCCATGTGGCTGTCTTCCATCAGCGGAGTAAAGAGGAATATCACTCTGGACAGGACACTCTGAGCCTGAATACATATTTGCCAGCAGTGCCTATGTCCCTCCAGGCAGAGAGGCCTGGGGCATCCAGCTTCGAGGGCCTCACAATTAAGAGCCAAGGCCTGACTTTCATGTGCAAGCAATGCCTCTAGCAGCATCCGCCAGCTCTTAGTTGATTCTGGAAGCTGTTTCTTGTTTGCCTAAACCTTGGTTGTGGGGGGTTTAGTTCTCATTCTTGATTTAGATTTAGAGTGTTTCTGGGGCTCTTACTTACACAATCTTGTTTTGCTTCAGGGAGAAAAATGGGAAAGTTTAGGTTGCTGCAGTTTCCCTTTGTGAGGAGGAAATAGCTTGGTTTAATATGCAGGTGCAAAGGGAAAACGAGCAAGAAGGCAGGCTGAGTGACTGCTGGCTCTGCCATGATAAATTTCCTAACAGGTTCCAGGTATTTCTGGCTTTCTCAGCCTCAGCCTTTATGCTGATCAAACCTGGGAGCTGGGGAATCAGGACAAGGCCTTCCCTTCCCTTTGTACAGACAGATCTAGGTGTAGAAGTCATCCACACAAGTTCTTGGGATATTTGTACCTATGGAGGCTTCACTGAGCAGTTACATATTCCGTGAATGCCTTCTTTCCCTTTCTGTTGCCAGATTCAGCATCCCTTTTGTTCTGAAATTCTGTGACTCTCCAGTCATCTGTGACAGTTGTTGTTTAGTTGCTTGGCTGTGTCTGACTCTTTGTGACCCCATGGACTGTAGTTGGCCAGGCTCCTCTGTCTGTGGGATTTCTCAGGCAAGAATCCTGGAGTGGGTAGCCATTCCCTTCTCCAGGGGATTTTTCTAACCCAGGGATCGAACCCATGTCTCCTGCACTGTCAGGCAGATTCTTTACCGTGGAGCCACCAGGGAAGCCCTCCACCTGTGACAGAGAGAAGTGGTTATCCTCCTTCTGTTTTGAGCTGCCTCAATCTCTCCTCGGACATGAGTTTGAGTAAGCTCTGGGAGTTGGTGATGGACAGGGAAGCCCCGTGTGCTGCAGTCCATGGGGTTGCAGAGTTGGATACGACTGAGCGACTGAACTGAACTGATCTCTCCTCTCTGGTAGTCCCGCTCTGGAAGGGTCAGGGTAGGGGTATACAATAACAGGATCACTCAACAGGCCACAGGGGCACAGCTGAGGAAGGCAGGGCACCAGGAGAGCCACAGCAAGTGGAGCCCATGTGGAATGAATCGACAAAGTGGTGCTGTTATTAGTGATATTTGGGCAAGGACATGACCCCTGCTTTTATTGTGTGATTTTCTTTCAGGAGCTTGGATACCAACCTTTTATTGGTTTGTTCCTGAGAGTATTACAACCAGAGCACTGTGTTTTCGTCTTCATATCTAAAGGTTCATGTGGTAAAATTGGAGAGGGACCACAGATGAGCCATGGAATTGATTAAAGGCATGAAAAACAGGGCTGTCAAAGGAGATGTGTCTATTTTATGGGAGATGAAATACTAAAGCGATTCTTGTTTTTGTTGATTTTTAGTTAGTCGTGTCCGACTCTTTTCGACACCATGGACTATACACCATCAGGCTCCTTTGTCCATGGGGTTCTCCAGGCAAGAATACTGGAGTGGGTTGCCACGCCCTTCTCAGGGGATCTTGCCAACCCAGGGATCCAACACGCATCTCCTGCATTGGCAGGGATTCTTTACTGCTGAGCCACCTGGAAAGGCCGAAGGGATTTTTGGTAGTCATTAAAACATTAAGTATGTTAGTTAAATGACATAGATCTCTTCCAGATGAGACTGAAGAAAGCTAATAGAACTATTTAACTTAGATATAAAACAGCACATTTTTTAAAGAAAAGATGACTGAACATGGGAATGGGTCTCTTAAGGAAAATTGAAGAATGCTTCTTTTTCACTATTTACATGCAGACTAGATGACAACTTGGGCTGGATAGTTGAGGATTGGGACTGGACCCTGGAGGCCTCTCGTAGAACTTGTATTTTGTGGTCTCAGATTTCCCTTTAAGCCACAGGAAGATTAAAAAAAAAAAATCTTTAGGCCATGCCACGTGGCGCTTGGGATCTTAGTTTCTCAATCAAGGATTAGACTCATGCCCTCTCCAATGGCAGTGTGGAGTTTTAACCACTGGACTGCCAGGAAAGTCCAAAATTGCTCCACTTATCTTTTTTTTTTTTAGTTTCTTATAAGAATTATATATCTATATATCTAAATATATATAGAGAGAGTTATGGTTTTTTGGATATAAGATATATAATTTTTAGATACAAGTTTTTTCCAGTAATGTGTGCTTGTGTGATCAGTTGTGTCTGACTCTTTGAGACCCCATGGACTGTAGTCTGCCTGGCTCCTCTGTCCATGGGATTTTCCAGGCAAGAATGCTGGAGTGGGTTGCTATTTCCTTCTCCAACCTTTTTATTTATTTATTTATTTGACTGCTCTAGATCTTAGTTTCGACATGCAGGATCTTTAGTTGTGGCATTTGAACTCTTAATTGCATCCTATGGGATCTAGTTCCCTGACCAGGGATGGAACCTGGGCCCCCTACATTGGGAGCTCAGAGTCTTAGCCACAAGACCACCAGGGAATTCCTGGAAGATGTTAGCAGCATACTGTCCTGGATTAGGAGGGCAGGGATACCTTCCTTATCTATCTGAATGTTTGCCTCCCTCTTAAGTTTCTCCTTTAGCCATTTACCCCACGTTTTAGGGTAAACTGGCTCCCCTGATAAGAGTGGCCTGTAGACTATTGCTAAGGAGCATGGGTTGGTTCTAGCCACAGCAGATGGAGACACAGTGGTGGAGTCTGACCACCTCTATGTGTGTTGGAGGGTCACAGTCACTGTGTGGCCTGACACAGGTAGGCAGGAAGGTCTATCAAGAAGATTTGCTCACTTTGCAGATCATGGTTAGCAGCCATGGTCCACCTATGTACCAGGTGAGTGAACTTGGGTAAGCTATTCAGTTTTTGAATCTCACATTCTTCCTCTATGAAATGAGGATGAAAATAATAATACCTAATTCACCGGGTTTTTATGAGATTCAAACGTGATGAGAAAGATCTCTGTAAACTGTAAATTCCCCTGCAGCAGTCACTGGCCTGAGCTTGCCTTTTGCTTATACTTATTGGTTTCTGGTGTCCCTGTTAGTTTCCTCTGCTACTTGCCCTTCATGCCTAGACCTCCATGTGGCTGCTGGACTGTCCAGGTTTCTGACTTCCTCTTCCTAAGCAAGATTCAGGGCTTCTCAGTCTCCTTGTCTGTAGCCTACCTGTTAGGTAGTTAGAATAGGGAAAAGGAGTCCAAAATGGTGGTGGCTAAAAGACAAGGAAGGGAAAAGCCCGCTAAAACAGAACAAAGGAAGGTCAAAGAAAGGTCCAAGGACCGGAGTGAGGACTTCAGGTAACAGCACTCCTGGCTGAGCCCAATTTGCATAGGGCAGGCCCAGGGAGAGGAAAAAGTATAAAAGGAGGAGCCAAGCACCTTCTCACCTTCTTGCTCCTGCATGCCTTCGCTCTTTCTCTCTCTCTCTCTCTCTCTCCCTGTGCCCCCTCTCCTCCCCTTCGTGTGCGCTGGTGTGCTCCTCCACTCTCTTCTCTTCTTCCAGGATGGAGTCTCCTGCTATCTTCTAAATGAAATAGAGCTGTAACACTGATTTGTCTAAGAGCTATGACACGGTTTGTTCAAGACACGAGAGCTGTGACACGCCGAGGGCTTTAATGTCCGTCACCTCAAATCATTGTTGTGACGAGACAAGAACCGAGAAACATACACTTGCCTGACACTACCTCTTCTTCATTCTTTCAGAATCTTAATCTCAAAGGGGTGACTGTAAATCGGTGGCAATGGGCTGATCAGACAGACTAAACCCTCCAACCATTCAGATTTTAAATGGGCAACCATGACCAAGTGACAGTGTCCTGACTCAGGTTAAATGCATGAGCTCTTTAGGAAAGCCTTAAAGAATGGGGTTTGTACTGGCTGGCGCCTCAGGCTTCTCTGAGAAGCCTGTGGGGGAGTATTTCTGGTAGACAGAATCCCTAAGACCCACTGTGTGGCAGCTGCCTGCCTGGCTCAGTGCAAATGGCAATGCCTGGGACGGGGGAGGGCAGGTCTTCCTTCCTTCCCCGCCACACACACCCTCACTCAGACACAGCCTCTCTAAAGAGAACAGTCATTCATTGAGTTTAGGCTGGGGGCAATTTGGAGAGTTAAATTCTGAACATTTCTCAGTAAAATAATGCTGCCTCTTAAAATAGCTCAAGTATGTTTCTGTGCAAGGTGCTTTCTGTGGATATTTGCATGCGTATTAATATATTTATATACATAAAACCTATCTCTATGTAAAAGGTATATCTTTAGCTACACTATGTATAAAAACATACATTGAAGCACATGCCCAAATATAAGTCATGAACCAAAAATGCTTGAACTAACATCAGTTATAATATTTATGTCCTGAGGATGGCTAAACTTAGCTACAACATCTAATTTGCAGTGACGTCTTTCTTTAACAAGTTTTATAAGAGGGATGATTTAAGTCAAGGAAGAGCAGTGACTCATTCACATGGTGGGCCAGTGGCTGAGCTAAGTTTAGAATAGAAGGAATGCTAGATCTTCTGGGGCTTAGAGTTTTTTCTGTGAAGTCATTTTGCTCTTCCACACTGGTTTTTATCATTCATTAGGTAAAACCAAGGACTTGTAATGCAGTAGCAAAATTCTTATTTTTCTTATTTAATTAGTTCACTTTGTGTAGTTCTCTGTTTTAGGCTCTATTTTGGGTCACCATTCAAATAGTTTGAGCTTAGTTTGGTTGTTTTGCAATTCATGGTGCAAGATGTTACCAAGTTGATTTTTACCTTTAAATTATGACAAAGCTAAAGGCCTCTAGCAATTAGATATGGAAATTAGAGACAATTGAGGAGAGTAGGAAATGCTTTTGCTCCAAAGAGAAAAATCAAAGATCTGAATAATACATTGTTCAACATTCATTCAAAACACTTGAGCTAAGTTCTAGGGCCATAAGGGAGAGAAATTACCCTCAAGAAGCTCATATTATTTGGTGAGGAAGATGGAAATGCAAAGTAATTGTGATGCAAGGAGAGAAATATATTACTAGGAGAGGTGTAGTTAACAACATTACTGTGGGAACTAGGGGGAGGGACTGAGAAGTTAGAGAGCTGTGGAGGCAGGGATCTAGAAGGCACTGGGGAGGAGCGTATCTGGGTCTTGTAAAGGTCCAAATAGGGCAGTCACTGACTGACTCATGCAATGGCTTGGAAACTTCTTGTGTGTGTGCAGCAGCAAGGTCTAAGTGTTAGTTGCTTAGTCCTGTCAGAGTCTTGTGATCCTATGGACTGGGGCCCACCAGGCTCCTCTGACCATGGACTTCTCCAGGCAAGAATACTGGAGTGGGTTGCCATGTCCTTCTCCAGGGGATCTTCCTGACCCATGGATTGAACGCTTGTCACCTGCATTGTGGGCAGGTTCTTTACCATCTGAACCACCAGGGAAGCCCCTATTTAGAACTATTTAAAGGCAGAAAGATTGCCTCCAACTGGATTTGCTCCATGGGAGCCTGGGTAGATGTTCCAGAAGGAGGGAGTCTGGAGAGCACGACCTTTTAAGAGTCTTTAAATAAATGCCTCTCTGATCCTTGCAAGCTTGCTCAGTCACTCAGTCTCCTTTGACTCTCTGTGGCCCCATGGACTGTAGCCCACTAGGCTCTTCTCTTAGTATATTTACACATACATACACATATATTTATATACATGCATAAAGCACACACGGATATGTATATCCATATATGTAAATATGTGGACTTCCCTGGTGGCTCAGTGATAAAGAATCTGCCTGCATTGCAGGAGATTCAGGAGATACACACTTGATCCCTGGGTTAGGATGATCCACTGGAGGAGAGCATGGAAACTCACTCCAGTATTCTTGCTGGGAAAATCCCATGAACAGAGGAACTTGGTAGGTTACGGTCCATGGCTGGATTGACTGAGCACACATATGTAAATGTGTGTTATATATATCCATATACCCCTTGTGGGAAAGCTGGAAATGTATAACACTAGAGAGAAAAAAATTGGGCTAGATGATCTCTAAACTCTGAATGCTATGACCATATCCAAATTTTATATCCAAGACCATATGGCAAAAGTCACGATGATGGAGGCTGGTCTCAAAAATAACTTCTAACTAGAGCTGCCTTACCTTTTAGTCTTAAAGAAAAAACCTAGGTTAGTTTTTATTATTATTTTGGCCTCGAGGCTTGTGTGATCCTAGTTCTCTGACCAGGGATTGAACCCATGTCCCCTGCAGTGGAAGTATGTAGTCTTAATCTCTGGACCACCAGAGAAGTCCTCTTAGGTGAATTTTCCCTTAACTGAATGCCACTGTGAAAGGGTGGACACCACTGTTGCCTGTCTACAAGTTGTATCCACAATTAAGCTCGAAAGGTAAACAGGTTCTTTTGGATAGAATTCCATTACACATTCAGATGATGAATAATTCACTCCTACTTAATTGTGCTTCACTTAAAACGTTACAGTTTCTTTGTAGTTTTGAGTACCGAAAAAAGCCTTCCTTGTTCTGGAACGTTCTGAATTTTGTTTAAGAAACATTTCATTCTGAAACAAGCAATGGTGGAGAGTCTGAGGACTTTAACTCAGGAGTGATTGCTGCCCAGAAGGCTCATCTTGTTCCAAAGTGCATCGCTGTGTTTACACTTCTCAACTCTAATAGTCCTCCATCTTTCCTACTGAGGGACACAATGCCTACTGCTACTCAGATTCTCGGAATACTAAATCTTGTGTGTCAAGCCTTGCTGAGACAGAAACGTTTCTCACCCAAGTGTTTACTTCTAATGGTGCTTCTGAAGCAAGTACTTGGACCATTAACACTTGCCTGTCTTAGGTTAGTCCCCCAGAAGCAGATCCTGAGAAGAGGATTCTCTGGAAAGAAATTTATTGATGAGGAAGTATCTCCTGGGAGGGAGCACTTCTTGGGAAGTGTGACTTGAAAGGGGAAGAGATCAGCGTAGCCTGAAACCAAGTCCTAGGAAGAGGAGACACCCTCGAGTCGTCTCCTCCAAGTTGCAGAGAAGCAGGGTTTTATGATGTGCACCTGGGGTCACACCTGGATAAGACTCGCCAGGGGACACACATTTGGGTTCAGACAGCAGGAAAGAGGCACCCAGAAAAGAGGCACAGGTGCTCGTGGTTGGGAGTGAATGTGCACTGGCGGCCAGTGAGCATGAAAATGGTGGAGGGGTTCCAGGGCTCATGGCATCTTGTTCTGTGTCCTGAGAACTTGTCTCTGTGACTAGGTCGAGCATTCTCTCTAGTGTCTGCCAGCCAGAAAGGGCAAATAGCACCATGCATTTACTGGTCGGTTGAACAGATTGGGATTCTGAGACATGAAGTCACAAGCAGTGTTCTGGTTGTCCAGCTCTTAGGGATTCAGCATAAGGGCATACCGCTTATGACAGACTTTTGTTGTTTCAGCTTTAATTGTCTTGCTAGTGCTGGAAACGCCCATTCCACTAGTACCTGCTTGGTGTTACATATTAGGGTCTATGACTGAGGGCATTTCACATTCTCCTGAGAAACTGGAGACACCCTTTTCACTAAAATTCTCTTACTGCCTGTAGCAATGAAGATCTTTGCTTTCACAGGCTATAGGAATGAACTTTCTGCATCTGTTGAGGACTGCATCTTTCACGTTCTCCTTTGGGATGCCTCTTGTGTCCTTGCGTATGTGCTCAGTTGTGTCCGATTCTTTATGACCACACGGACTGCAGCATGCCAGGCTTCCCTGTCCTTCACTATCTTCTGGAGTTTGCTCAAACTCGTGTCTATTGAGTCGGTGATGCCATCCAACCATCTCATCCTCTGTTGTCCCCTTCTCCTCCTGCCCTCAATCTTTCCTAGCATCAAGGTCTTTTCCAATGATAGGTTGCCATTTCCTTCTCCAGGGGTCTTTCCCACCCAGGGATCAAACCTGCGTCTCCTGCATTGGCAGGTGGATTCTTTACCACTGAACCACCTGGGAAGCCCCCTTGTGTCCATCAGTTCAGTTCAGTTCAGTCGCTCAGTCGTGTCCGACTCTTTGTGACCCCATGAATCACAGCACGCCAGGCCTCCCTGTCCATCACCAACTCCTGGAGTTCACTCAGACGCACGTCCATCGAGTCAGTGATGCCATCCAGCCATCTCATCCTGGGTCGTCCCCTTCTCCTCCTGCCCCCAATCCCTCCCAGCATCTTGCTTCCATAGTTAAGCCATAAAAAAGCTTATTGGTTTGAGTCATTATTGAGATTAATATAAGATCCTACTCACCAAGGGCCAAAGGAAAATTTGGAAAAATTCTTGTATTTAAAAAACTATTTTAAACATGTGCTCTCATTCTAAGGGGCTTCCCTTGTGTCTCAGCTGGTTAAGAATCTGCCTGCAGAGCAGGAGACCTGGGTTTGATCCCTGGCTTGGGAAGATCCCCTGGAGAAGGGAAAGGCTACCTACTCTCGTATTCTGGCCTGAAGAATTCCAGGGACTGTATAGGTCATGGGGTCGCAAAGAGTTGGACACAACTGAACGACTTTCACTTCACTTTACTTCTCATTCTAAACAATTGTTTTATTGGTGCTGTCAACTATTAATACAATGGCACTTGCCAACTACCTCTACAGGGCTGAAATCATGTGCCCTCCTGGAGAAAATCCCCCTCAGAGGAAATAGATGACCAGAAATTCCCCCAGGCTTTCCTGAAAATTACCAGGAAATGGCTCGACTGGAGGCTGATATTGAAGGGCGGATGGGGACATTGTTGGGAGCTTTCCTCTCCAAGGTGCGTTGGTCTAAGTTTAAATTGGGCACTCAGGAGAAAGGAGAGCATGCAAGGCCTTTGTTGAACACTTTATGCAGAGTTTATTTAAAAACCCTGAAGCTCTAGAACATGAAGAATCTTCTACCTTTTGCTTCAGTAGGAACATTTCTCCCTGATAGAAAAATTCAGAATAGTGTGGTAGTGGACTCATCAACCTCTAAGCATTACAATGAAAGCACTGCTCAGTTTGAAGACAGTCTGAAGGAATGCAACAGAAAAAAAGGAGTTAAATAATTTTTGAGTTGCGATTTGAAACTGTAGAAAGACAAAAAAGTATAACTCTAAGATCAACTAAAGCCCACTCAAATCCTTTCCTATTTGCCTTTACAGATATTGTAAGAAAAAAAAAATCAGGACATTGGAAGTATAATTGCATTTAATAAAAAGAAGGAAAAATTAAAATAGCAATTATCCTAGGCTTCTTATGATAGACAAATCAGCTCCAAACTTCTGAGGAAAAATTTACTCTTTCCATGTCCCTTGAAGATATAAATCTTATTATGTCTTTGAAATGTAAGTACCCTAGGAGATAACTAAAACAATGCTCACACATGCTTGAAGCTGAAGGGGAAAAGTAGGGAAAAGAAGTTTTCTAAAACAGTTATACAAGCTTTCTGCTTAAACTGTAATCCACAGCCTCCATTAGATTACTTGTCATGGCTAAATACAAGTTTTCAAAACCTTCTTCATAAATAGTAAGAAGCTCTAGTCATTTGAGCTGGAAAACTTATTTCAACTGTTATTTATTAACTAACGAATTTCATATTCTTGTTCCCAGTTTGGGCTTTCCAGGTAGCACTAATAGTAAAGACTCACCTGCCAATGCAGGAGACATAAGAGATGTGGGTTTGATCGCTGGGTTGGGAAGATCCCCTGGAGGAGGGAGTGGCAATCCACTCCAGGATTCTTGCCTGGAAAATCCCAATGGAAGGGGAGCCTGGCAGGCTACAGTCCATACGGTGGAAAAGAGTCGGACATGACTGAAGTGACTTAGCATACACACACATACCTGATTCACAGTTAAAATTTTGGAACAGAAGCTATAGGGTCTAGGGACTTCCCTGGCAGTCCAGTGGTTAAAACTTCGCCTTCCAATGCAGAGGGTGCAGGTTCATTTCCTGGGTGGGGAGCTAAGATCCCTCATGCTTCACGGAACCAGAACATAAACAATAGAAGTAGTATTGTAACAAATTCAATAAAGACTTTAAAAATGGTCTGCCTCAAAAGGAAAAAAAGAAACTATAGAGTCTCTGTGCCTGTTTATACTGTNTACTTTTTAATTTTCAGTAAGAGTTAAGCTTTTTAAAAATTAAAAATTCTAATGTAATTAAAACTATCAGAGACAGTAATACTTGCAAATAATATTTGCTAATTTTCCTTGCAACCCTGTATGCAAGGAAAGTAAGTTGTGTTTTTGGCTTAGAAAAGCTAATGGAGATGCACTTTTTAAAAAGAAAAGAAGTAAAGTAAGGTTGGATATTTCAGAATGGGGAAGAGTAGACTAAAAGGAAAAACTATGGACACAGAAAGTTGGGAAGAGATAAAGAGATAGAGATAGATGTATGGTGGGGGAGAGAGAGACTCTTGAGTGGTCAGTTCAGTTCAGCTGTTCAGTTGTGTCCGACTCTTTGCGACCCCATGGACTGCAGCACGCTGGGCCTCCCTGTCCATCACCAGCTCCCAGAGTTTACTCACACTCATGTCCATGGACTCGGTGATGCCATCTAACCATCTCATCCTCTGTTGTCCCCTTCTCCTCCCACCTTCAATCTTTCCCAGCATCAGGGTCTTTTCAAATGAGTCAGTTCTTCGCATCAGGTGGCTGAAGTATTGGAGCTTCCGCTTCAGCATCATGAATGGTCAGGTTGGCTAAAAATTGAATTGTTATTATAAGGGTTTTAAAAACAAGCTTTAACACTAATACTATGCTTGCTAAGTTATTTCAGTCATGTCTGAGTGTTTGCAGCTCTATGAACCGTAGCCTGCCAGGCTCCTCTGTCCATGGGATTCTCCAGGCAAGAACACTGGAGTGGGTTGCCACTTCCTCCTCCAGGGGATCTTTCCGACCCAGGGATGGAACCTGAGTCTCTTCCGTCTCCTGGTCTCCTGCTTTCTCAAGGGGATTCTTTGCTACTAGGGCCACCTGGGAAGCTAATACTATGCTTACGTAAAACAAAAACTTAATTTTCTTTGATCTGCTAAAAGGAGAAAGTTCTTTTGGACTATGGCTGTGCTCTTGATAAGATATTGTGAAAGGTTTTTGTTTACCTTTTAAATAATATGCCAAGAAAGCAAAGTTTTTGTGTTTTATCAAAATAATTTTCTGTGTTTCATGGTATGTTTATCATCAGGTCTTTGATTACTTAAATAAACCAAATCTTCTAGATACCAAAAGAGCTAAATTTTGTTCAGAACTATGTAGCTTTCTGTATGTGCCTTTGAAATAATGTTGCTTTTTTTTCTTTAAATGTTTTGTTTTTCTAGATTTGGGAAAACTTTTTCTCTTAAGATACCCATGACTTAGAGCAATTTGGTAAAGTATACCTTTGTGAACAAAGATAGAATTATTATTCTGTCTTCTTACTCGATTCCTCTAGAATTAGGAAAATTCAGGGTATTCTTATTTTTATGGCAATGTAGTTATTTGCATAAGTTCAATAAGAATGTCCTTCTTGTAACAAGACACAATTAAAAACACTGGTTATGTTATGAAGGCTTTTATTGGGAGATATTTGAGAGAGATGTGTATATGATATGACCACTGCTTTAAGAAAATAAAATTAGCTGTATGGAGCCAATAAACTCCCTTGGGAAAACATCCTAGTACCTTACTTACAGGGTGTCTGGTAGCCTTACCAGATGATTAAGGAAGGTCACTTTGTGGCAGGTGAAAGAAACTCAGGATATTTTGGGACCTCAAGAAGAGACAAGTTTACCCAAATGTTTAGGTATTGTAAGCAAAGTCTGATCCTGAGTTCTTGGCTTGGCTTGCTAACTGGAGAGGCTTTTTAGAGTTCAGTCTGAGGTTCTTTATGAAAAATTCCAGCAAAGAATATTTAAAAGTGCCGATATGGTCAATCACGATCTCTGTTGTCCTTATGTAAATAATCAAGTCAACTGTATTGAAACTAGACTTAATTTGCAGATAAATTAGTCTTACTGTGATTATCTTTGATATAAATGGGGATAATTGTAGAGAGAAAAATTATGTTTCATGATCTTTCAGTAACACACCTCAGTGGCTATCAGATTCTAGTGCTGTTCATTGTCTTTGAGCTTTGTTTTCTACCTGTAAACTGGACTGGCCCCTGAATTCTTCTAGTTTCCTCCAGTATCTGGGTACAACTTTCCAAATTAATGTTTGCAGTTTTTCTACCACCCTTTTTGACCTCAAATCACTGAGGACTAAAACTGCCCTTTCACAAAGCTGTGCAAACTAAAGTGGGACAACTTGTTATAATTCAACACACAGCTCATACACGGACAATCTTCAGACCTATTGCTATGCAACTACTCAGAAAGATTACTAAAGACATTCAAACTTCAAACTAGGAAATCTGCAGATTGCCGTTGCTGCCTTCATTCCATCTTTGGGCCCAACATCTAAAAATCTTGATTGCCTACACTCAAAACTCAGATTGGGTTAATAACTTGCTCCAACCACTGACCTTTGTTTTTCTTGTTTCCATAGGAATGCCTCTTATTAAATACTTGGTTGCTGGCACAATGTAGAGTTAACTTTGGGAACCCACATAGGGTCTCCATCCCCTGAAATATGTTTAACTGAACCAACCTATTTTCAAGACTAAGAGAGGAATTCAATAAAATAATGGAGCAATCTGCCAACATAGCTTCTGAATTGGGAAATTTTTTGGAAGTTTCAAAGACTGAAAGAGAGCAGAATATGCTATCCCCAAATATGCTTCTATGGCATATTGATTATTTTGAACCAAAGTTACTTAAGAAACAGCCAGTCCAAGAAGAACACTCATACTCCTCTGTCCCCCTGAGTGTAGGAAGTAATTCTCCCACGTGAAGTTACCCTTCCTGTAACCAGGAGGGTAAAAGGCATCCATCCCTACAGCGAGAGATATCGAATTCAGGGCTGAGAAGTCTGCATAAGTCTGCAAATCTTGTTACTTCTTTGCAAATTTGCTGCCCCAAAGCCTAAACCCCTTTGTTTTGTTAATTCTTCACAAATTAGTATTTTCCTTCTCAGATGGTGAAGAATCTGCCTGAATGTTGGATAACTTTGATCCCTAGGTCAGGAAGTTCCCCTGGACAAGGAAATGGCAACTCACTCCAGTATTCTTGCCTGGAGAATACCATGGACAGAGGAGCCTGGCAGGCTACAGTTCCTGGGGTCACAAAGAGTCGGACTTGACTGTGACCAACACTTTCACTTTCAAGAAGTATAAAAACCACTTGCTTTGGTCACTCCTTGGAGTCTCATATTTTTATGAGCTCCAGTATATATGAAAATAATTTTTTTCTCCTTTTAATCTGCCTTATGTCGGTTGAATTATTAGACCAGCCAAAGATGCTAGAAGAGACAAATGGAGAAGTTTTCCTCCCCTATACGATCAATAAGAAAGTATGTCTCAAGTACGTTGCAACATATTTGTTTCCCTACGCTTTTGGTCCATTCAGAACAGATGCCTGTTGTCATGGTAACAGAAACGAGAGCAAGTGAGAGTTTTTGAGTGCCCTATATGCTTTTGTACAGGAAGAAGGTTGAGGTTGAACTGAAATGTGGATTTAAAATGAAAAATCATTTTCATCTTTCTCCCTCTGTAGAGGGCAGATGTCATGATTGTGCCTCAATCTATTCCCCGAAAGTAAGCATATTTAGTCAGTGCATTTGAAGATGAAAGAAAAGAAAGGGAGATGGAGAAAAAGGAGGATTCCTTTTCCCCTTGTTCCTTCCCAAACTATTTCATCCAGTGACATGCTTCTGGAAGTTGTCTGCCTCTCTCTTGGGTTTGTGGACTGTAACCCAAACATACATCAGGTTTGAGGAAATGTATAACTCCTCCCCATCTCTAGATTTCAAAAACACATAGGTGGGGTTTCCTTGGTGGTCCAGTAGCTAAGACTCCATGCTCCCAAAGTAGGGGACCCAGGTTCAAACCTTGATCAGGGAACTAGATCCCACATGCCGCAACTAAAGATCCTGTGTGCCACAACTAAGACCCGACATGGCCTTATTTAATTAACTAACTAAATAATAATAAAAAATAACCCAAACCAAAAAAACACATAGGTTAGGTTCACTTTTTGAAAACATAGTTATGCTGTAACTAAATAAACAAGAGTAGGTTTGGTTTGGCGTTGAATGAGGGAGAGAGAGTTTCACTTATTTACTGTGTCTGATCCAGTCTGCGCTCCCTCCCTGGGAACCCTCCTTCAGTTTGGTGCCCATTTCCTCCACGTTAGCGCTGAGGCTGCACATCTTCTCAGTTCTGTCTTTTTCTCTCCCTTCTTTTTCAAGTTACAGCAGATACTCGCCCTGGCGCGAGGTGCACCGTACATGCCCCATGTTTTACCACCACCCGCTCTGGAATCTCCATGACTCAGCTCTGGTTTCCTCCTGCCAGCATGGGGCATAATCTGCCGGATCCCTAGGCACCCCAGCTCCAGAGTGTCTTTCCTTTCTTGTGCCTGTGTTGAAAGGCATCAGTCCCCCCAAGTGACTGTTTAAAATTTTATTGATTTACTTTTTAGGCTGCGCTGGGTCTTTGCTGTTCTGCAGACTTTTCTCTAGCTGTGATGAGTGGAGGCTACACTCTTGTTGTGATGCGAGGGCTTCTCATCGCCGTGGCTTCTTTTGTTGCGGAGCGTGGACTCTAGGGCACATTGGCTCAGTAGCTGTGGCACACAGGCTTTGGTGCTCCGCAGCATGTGGGATCTTTTCCTGGATCAGGGATTGAACCCATATCCCCTGCATTGGCAGGTGGATTCTCTACCACTGAGCCACCAGGGAAGTCCTCTTCCCCAAATGATTTTTATGTTTAACACAATAAACAATTATAACCTGGGGTGAGAGGCCTGAGGTCTGAGGTGTGGGTGGGACGGGGCAAGAGTGAGCAAAGGTGAAGATGGGAAAGTATAAGGAAGATCGAGAGGAGGTAGAGACTAGAGATGAAGGTGATGCTGGAGGCAGTGGAGTCCATGGCAGACAGCGGGTGCTCTGTAGGCTGCCCGCCCAGCTGCACCTGGAGGTTGTCCCTTCCACTGTGGAAACCTGGACAAGTTATTGAGCTATTGAACTTCTCTGTACCTTAGCTTCCTTATCGAGCAAATAAAATTAGTATCCTCTTTAGAGTCTTGAGAATGAAATGAAATAATGTATGTAAATTATGTCCTGTTGTACCTGGCATCTGGAGAAGGAAATGGCAAGCCTCTCTAGTATTCTTGCCTGGAGAATCCCATGGACAGAGGAACCTGTCTATGGTCCATGGGGTCGCAAAGAGTTGGACTTGACTGAAGTGACTGAGCACGCTCATACGCACGTACCTGGTATCTCTTAAGTGCTGGACATGATTTAGTGACTGCACAACAACAAAGCTTCATTATTATTTGTGAATATTGTTACCACCAGACATGAACACAGTTGACATTTACAGGCTGTCTAAAGAAAACCTATTCATGTGAACCAAGCCCCTCTGTTGGTCAGTGTGAAAGCATAAGAAATGTCAAAAATAGGCATATTTTTGGGTCTTCCCTGGCAGTCCAGTGATCAAGACACCATGCTTCCACTGCAAGGGGTGCAAGTTTGATCCCTGGTCAGGGAACTAAGATCTGACATGTCCCATGGTGTGGCCAAAAAATAGAAAAACCAAAAAATAAGCAACAAAAAATAAGTAAATAAAATAAAATAGCAGTTTCTCACTTGTGCTATTTCATTAAATATATTCAGCATATTTGGATATTTGAAGTTTAAGAAATGATTTTGAGGAAAGCACTCCTAATATTTTCAAAGCCAGAGGCATAAGTATAAATAGAGGTCCAGAAGCTGTGTGTCTAAATTCAGAAAAGTACCAAACTATCATTGTTTTACTTTTTGTTTTGATGCACACACTTTGTGGCAACTCAGAAGGCTGCTTTTTTTTTTTAATAGGACTTCAAAATAGCATTTACTGCCTGTGTTACTAGTTACAAAATTAGAACATGTGTAACGCTAATTATAGTTACAATTATTTTATTAAGCATTTATCCTATGTCGGGTGCTATGCTTCAACTTTATATGCACCATCTCATTTAGTCTTTACAACAATTTGATGGGGGATGTCCTCTGGTTATTTCCATTTTACAGACATGAAATGTGAGGCAAAACACCAGAAAACACAGAAAAAAATGACCCATAATACTACCCTCCAAAGTTAACCAACGTCTCAATACCTGTTTTCCAGGAATTTTGGAAGGCAGCTTTGAATCTGGAATTCTTGTTCTTCTTGGTGGTCTGTGCTGAAAATCAGGTCACATAGGAAAAGCAAGCCCTGGTCCTTCGTCTGAGGCCAGCTGCCTCTCTCCCCATCACTAACTCTCCCTTGCATGCTCTTGTGTGGCCTTCCCTCCCCACTGTGTACAGCCACTGCCTCAGGATAAGAGGTGGTTCAGGCTCTGAAAAAGGGACCCTGGGAGGTGGTATTGCTCAGGGTCTGTCTGTAAATGGCTTGGGGCTGTCTGACCAGGAAACTCTGGGGTCCTAGATACTCAGAGCATGTTCTAGGAGAGGGGATGTGGACCCATTTAGCTTTGAAGACTCTGCCCCTGGCAGGGGTGGAGGCTTGCTGTTGGACAAGGTCCAGATGTGAGATCCAGGACAAGGGCCTTCTTGCCTAGGTCTAAGAGAGGCACTTACTTCCTGTGACAGAGGAAAGAGGAATCAGGAAACCTAAGCAATGTACAACTTCTGTCCAACTCCATGAAGGGCTGAGTACAGCATATTTATAGTCTGTAGTTAACAAATAAGTCTAGTAATGCATTACTATAATTATATTCTAGTAGCAGAATTACCTTTGTCGTATCAGTATCTCATTGCTTGCTTATGGTTTAATGAAACGCATTTGGAATCAATACCATATGTTGTTGAATTAATTAAAAGCACGATTTGTATTCTGGCTGAATAAACATGAGTCACAGATTTCAACAGTTCATTCATTTGTGCCTGTCTTAGTTGCTGACTCTTTATGACTCCATGGACTGTAGCCTACCAGGCTCCTCTATCCATGGATTCTCCAGGCAAGAATACTGGAGTGGGTTGCCATTTCTTCTCCAGGGGATCTTCCTGATCTAGGAACCGAACGTGGGTTTTCTGTATTACAGGCAGATTCTTTACTATTTGAGCCACCAGGGAAGTGCAACAGATATTTACTGAATGCCTACTCAATGGATACTGGCTAGGCACTGTACTAGGCACTCTGGTGAGACTAGATACTATCAATAATCAAATAAAGAATAATTGGATC
This sequence comes from Redunca redunca, assembly GCA_006410935.1. Classification (NCBI taxonomy): domain Eukaryota; kingdom Metazoa; phylum Chordata; class Mammalia; order Artiodactyla; family Bovidae; genus Redunca; species Redunca redunca. The sequence goes on along the minus strand of SJYQ01000389.1, from coordinate 251,162 downwards.
TGCATCATGTAAACATTGACCCAAGGCAGTAAATTGGAGATTCAGACTCAGAGAGGGAAAAGTCTAGGAGTTTTCTAGAAAGGATGGGAGTGGTTATCTGGTTAGAAAATACTTCTTGATTCATAATGTGCTCGTTTTCCACACTACTTCTTGATTTCCACTTGTCTAAGAAAATGTGAATTACAAAATTTAGAAGCATTTATCTTAAAAAGGGCACTTTTCTGCAAATACCAAAACCTGCCTATCAAGTATTTTATGCCTCTTAGGAGTCATGCTCTAAACATAGAGACTTCGGTTGGCTCTCTTGTTTGTTCCATGACTAGTCTGTATGATGCTTGAGTCCAAGAGACGGTGTGTAACCATGGCTAATTTAAGGCATTTAGGTGAATGCCAGCAGCTCTCTCCAGGGATGAGAGACCTGGGTTGTGGTAGTAATTCTGAGGGTCGATCTCAATGCCTGACATTTAATAGAAGCTTAACACAAGTTGATTGGGTTTTAGAACCCCACATTGTGCCAGAGATTCCATCCTCAAGCTTTAGATCTCTCTTAACATTGGCATCAGACCACTGATGTTCTAATGACCGTAAATCTCATTTCTGCTTTGCTTTTTACTTTGTGATTGTACTCACTTTTATGAAGCAATGGAAGTGGAAGTGGTCTTAAAAAAGAATGAGTATGTGGAGCTCGGAAAACTATGAATAACAGACGAGAATACTAGAGAAGTTTCAAAAAGCTAAAAAAATTACTTTCCCAAAGTTGAAACCCGCTTCATGGCTAAATATAAGCAGCAGTCTCTGGAAGTTACTCATTTCAAAGCAGGTAAGTAGAGGCACTTGGCCCACCTCGGCTCATCATACGATGTGTATCTGAAAACAAAATCTCTACTTATGAACCATCCCTCTGAAAGATTTAAAATAACTCTCAGCATCTGAAAGATCCTCTTCAACTGTAAAAGAGCACATTAGCCACAGCCTCAAACACACAAGCAGGTTTCAGTCCCTGACCATGCTCATTCCAGGAAACCCATTTAAGGGGCAAAGGAAGAAACAATCAACATGAAAAGGCAGCCTACAGAAAGGGCAAAAAGATTTGCAAACAATCTGTCTGATAAAAGGTTAATATCCAAAATAAATAAGGAACTCATACAACTCATAAAAAAAAAATGGTCAGAGGATCCGAATAGACATTTTTCCTAATAAGACATACAAAAGGTCAGCAGGTACATGACAAGGTGCTCAGAGACACTAATCATAAGGAAAATGCAAATCCAAACCACAACGAGATTCCCACTCATAACTATGAGAGTGGCTACGATCAACAACCATTTCAGTTCTAACAGCTAATGCTTCTACTCACCCAGGAAATGTGTCTACTAGGACTGGGAAATGTCTGAAATTGCTGGGTACTCTCGGCATGACAGTGAAATTAATCTGCCAGTTGTCTCTAGGAATGTCCCTAGACATCCTGAATGGGCTTATCTGGGGACTTCTGGGGGGGTGGGTCTGGTATTGGGTTGTTCTTTGTACACATGGCATATATCTCAGCTCTCTGACTGATTATATTTGTTATGCCAGGAGTCATCATAACTTCCACCAACTAGTTACATAGGGCTTCTCTCCCATGGTGAGTTCTTGTATCAGTTGACCCAATAACTTGACAAGCGGCAGTTTGAGGAAAGAAGTATTACCATGTTCATTGACTAGCACCCATTTCTAGGCTTTGTCTAATTTTTCCTTTGTGAAGATTAGGGAATAATTGGATAGATCTGGTCTTTGAAGTGTAAGGGGTAGGTGCCAAGTCACTGTTTCTAGGACCACCCTTTGGGCAGTTGTATCCACCTTATTTCCCCTTCTTACCTCTGATTCCCGCTTTAGGTGGCCCCTACAATGAATGGTTAGGAGATATCCCATGTCTGTGAGGAGATACCCCACATCTGCTACTTGGTGCTGGAGCGACTGTGAGGAGATATCTCATGTCCAAGGGCAAAAGAGAAGCCCCAGCAAGATGGTAGGAGGGTCAAAATCACATTTAGAATCAAACCCCATACCCACCAGAGACACTCAGAGGGCTCAAACATACCTTGTGTGCACCAGGACCCAGAGACCCCACAGAGACTGAAACAGAACTGTGTTTGGGTGTCTCCTGCGGAGGAACGGGTCAGCAGTGGGCTCCTGCAGGGGCAGGGGCTCAGGGTGCAGCAGACCTGGGTGTGGCATAAGCCCTCTTGGAGGAGGTCGCCATTAACCCATCATAGAGCTGCCAGAACTTACACAGGGCTGGGGAAACAGACTCTTGGAGGGCACAAACAGAACTTTGTGTGCATCAGGACCCACAAGCAAGGAGCAGTGACCCCACAAGAGGCTGACCCAGACTTGCCCGGGAATGTCCAGGAGTCTCTGGTGGAGGCGTGGGTTGGCAGGGGCCTGATGCAGGGTTGGGGGCATGGAGTGTAGCAATGAGTGCAGGACCTTTTGAAGGAAGTCACCATTATCTTCATTACCTCCACCATAGTTTGGCCTCAGGTCAAATAACAGGGAGGGAACACAGCCCCACCCTTCAACATAAAACTAAATTAAAGATTTACTGAGCATGGCCCTACCAATCAGAACAAGACCCAGTTTCCGCCTCAGTCAGTCTCTCCCATCCGGAAGCTTCCATAAACCTGTTATCCTTCTCTGTCAAAGGGCAGATGAAAACAACAATCACAGAAAACTAACCAATATGATCACATGGACCACAGCCTTGTCTAACTCAGTGAAACTATGAGCCATGCCATGTAAGGCCACCCAAGACGGACAGGTCATGGTGGAGAGTTCTGACGAAACTTGGTCCACTGGAGAAAGGAATGGCAAACCACTTCAGTATTCTTGCCTTGAGAACCCCATGAACAGTATGAAAAGGCAAAAAGATAGGGCACTGAAAGGGGAACTCCTCCCGTCAGTAGGTGCCCAATATGCTACTGGAGATCAGTGGAGAAATAACTCCAGAAAGGATGAAGAGACGGAGCCAAGGCAAAAACAATACCCAGTTGTGGATGTGACTGGTGAAGGAAGCAAAGTCCGAGGCTGTAAAGAGCAATATTACATAAGAACCTGGAAAGTTAGGTCCATGAATCAAGGCAAATAGGAAGTGGTCAAACAGGAGATGGCAATAGTGAACATTGACATTGTAGGAATCAGCGAACTAAAATGGATTGGAATGGGTGAATTTAACTCAGATGACCATTATATCTACTACTGTGGGCAAGAATCCCTTAGAAGAAATGGAGGAGCCCTTATAGTCAACAAAAGAGTCTGAAATGCAGTACTTGGATGCAATCTCAAAAATGACAGAGTGATCTCTATTCGTTTCCAAGACAACCATTCAATATCACAATAATCTAAGTTTATGCCTTGACCAATAAATAATGCTGAAGAAGCTGAAGTTGAATGGTTCTATGAAGACCTACAAGACCTTCTAGAACTAACACTCAAAAAATGTGTCCTTTTCATTATATAGGGGACTGGAATGCAAAAGTAGGAAGTCAAGAAGTACCTGGAGTAATAGGAAAATTTGGCCTTGGTGTACAGAATGAAGCAGGGCAAGGCTAACAGAGTTTTGCCAAGAGAACACACTGGTCATAGCAAATACCCTCTTCCAACAACACAAGAGAAGACTCTATACTTGGACATCCCTAGATGGTCAATACCGAAATCAGATTGATTACATTCTTTGCAGCCAAAGATGAAGAAGCTCTATACAGTTAGCAAAAACAAGACTGGGAGCTGACTGTGGCTGAGATCATGATCTCCTTATTGCCAAATTCAGACTTACATTGAAGAAAGTAGGGAAAACCACTAGACCATTCAGGTATGACCTAGACCAAATCCCTTATGACTATACAGTGGAACTGACAAATAGATTCAAGGGATTAGATCTGATACAGTGCCTGAAGAACTATGGACAGAGGTTCGTGACATTGTACAGGAGGCAGTGATCAAGAGCATCCCCAAGAAAAAGAAATGCAAAAAGGCAAAATGGTTATCTGAGGAGATTTTACAAACAGCTGTGAAAAGAAGAGAAGCAGAGAAGCAAAAGGCATAGGATAAAAGGAAAGGTAATCCCAAAGAAAGGCAATGCCAAAGAATGCTCAAACTACCGCACAATTACACTCATCTCACATGCTAGTAAAGTAATTCTCAAAATTCTCCAAGCCAGGCTTCAGCAATACGTGAACTGTGAACTTCCAGATGTTCAAGTTGGTTTTAGAAAAGGCAGAGGAACCAGAGATCAAATTGCGAACATCCTCTGGATCATGGAAAAAGCAAGAGAGTTCCAGAAAAACATCTATTTCTGCTTTATTGACTATGCCAAAAAGCCTTTGACTGTGTGGATCACAATAAAATAAACTGTGGAAAATTCTGAAAGAGATGGGAATACCAGACCACCTGACCTGCCTCTTGAGAAACCTATATGCAGGTCAGGAAGCAACAGTTAGAACTGGACATGGAACAACAGACTGGTTCCAAATAGGAAAAGGAGTACGGCAAGGCTGTATATTGTCACCCTGCATATTTAACTTCTATGCAGAGTACATCATGAGAAACGCTTGGCTGGAAGAAGCACAAGCTGGCATCAAGATTGCTGGGAGAAATATCAATGACCTCAGATATGCAGATGACATCACCCTTATGGCAGAAAGTGAAGAGGAGCTAAAAAGCTTCTTGATGAAAGTGAAAGAGGAGAGTGAAAAGGTTGGCCTAAAGCTCAACATTCAGAAAACGAAGATCATGGCATCTGGTCCCATCACTTCATGGCAAATAGATGGGGAAACAGTGGAAGCAGTGTCAGACTTTATTTTTGGGGGCTCCAAAATCACTGCAGATGGTGATTACAGCCATGAAATTAAAAGACGCTTACTCCTTGGATGGAAAGTTATGATTAACCTAGACAGCATATTAAAAAGCAGAGACATTACTTTGCCAAGAAAGATCCGTCTAGTCAAGGCTATGATTTTTCCAGTGGTCATGTATGGATGTGAAATTTAACTGTGAAGAAAGTTGAGTGCCAAAGAATTGATGCTTTTGAACTGTGGTGTTGGAGAAGACTCTCAAGAGTCCCCTGGACTGCAAGGAGACCCAACCAGTCCATTCTAAAGGAGATCAGTCCTGGGTGTTCATTGGAAGGACTGATGCTGAGGCTGAAACTCCAATACTTTGGCCACCTCATGCGAAGAGTTGACTCATTGGAAAAGACTCTGATGCTTGGAGGGATTGGAGGCAGGAGGAGAAGGGGATGACAAAGGATGAGATGGCTGGATGGCATCACTGACTCTATGGACATGAGTTTGGGTGAACTCTGGGAGTTGGTGATGGACAAGGAGGCCTGGCGTGCTGCAGTTCATGGGGTCGCAAAGAGTCAGACACGACTGAGTGACTGAATGAACTGAACTGAACTGATACCATTTGAATGCAGAGTTTCAAAGAATAGCAAGGAGAGATAAGAAAGCCTTCCTCAGTGATCAATGCCAAGAAATAGAGGAAAACAATAGAATGGGAAAGACTAATGCTGGAGAGTGTGTGGAGAAAAGGGAACCCTCTTACACTGTTGGTGGGAATGCAAACTAGTACAGCCACTATGGAGAACAGTGCGGAGATTCCTTAAAAAACTGGAACTAGAACTGCCATACAACCCAGCAATCCCACTGCTGTGCATACACTCCAAGGAACCCAGAAATGAAAGAAACATGTGTACCCCAATATTCATTGCAGCACTGTTTATAATAGCCAGGACATGGAAGGAACCTAGATGTCCATCAGCAGACTAATAGATAAGAAAGCTGTGGTACATATACACAATGGAATATTACTCAGCTATTCAAAAGAATGCATTTGAATCAGTTCTAATGAGGTGGATGAAACTGGAGACTATTATACAGAGTGAAGTAAGTCAGAAAGAAAAACACTAATACAGTATATTAACTCATATATATGGAATTTAGAAAGATGGTAACAATGACCTTATATGTGAGATAGCAAAAGAGACATAAATGTAAAGAACAGACTTTTGGACTCTGTGGGAGAAGGCAAGGGTGGGATGATTTGAGGGAATAGCATTGAAACATGTATATAATCATATGTGAAATAGATTGCCAGTCCAGGTTTGATGCATGAGACAAGGTGCTCAGGGCTGGTGCACTGGGATGACCCTGAGGGATGGGATGGGGAGGGAGGTGGGAGGGGGTTTCAGGATAGGGAACATGTGTACACCCACGGCTGATTCATGTGAATGTATGGCAAAAAGCACCTCAATACTGTAAAGTAATTAACCTCCAATTAAAATAAATAAATAAATTAAAACAAAAAAAGACTAGAGATCTCTTCAGGAAAATTAGAGATACTAAGGGAACATTTCATGCAAAGATGGGCTCGATAAAGGACAGAAATGGTATGGACCTAATAGAAGCAGAAGATATTAAGAAGAGGTGGCAAGAATATACAGAAGAACTATACAGAAAAGATCTTCATGACCCAGATAGTCACGATGGTGTGATCACTCATCTAGAGCCAGACATCCTGGAATGTGAAGTCAAGTGGGCCTTAGGAAGCATCACTACGAACAAAGCTAGTGGAGGTGATGGAATTCCAGCTGAGCTATTTCAAATCCTAAAAGATGATGATGTCAAAGTGCTTCACTCAATATGCCAGCAAATTTGGCAAACTCAGCAGTGGCCACAGGACTGGAAAAAGTCAGTTTTCATTCCAATCCCAAAGAAAGGCAATGCCAAAGAATGTTCAAACTACCACACATTTGGACTCTTCTCACATGCTAGCAAAGTAACGCTCAAAATTCTCCAAGCCAGGCTTCAACTATATGTGAACTGTGAACTTCCTGATGTTCAAGCTGGATTTAGAAAAGGCAGAGGAACCAGAGATCAAATTGCCAACATCCTCTGGATCATCAAAAAAGCAAGAGAGCTCCAGAAAAACATCTACTTCTGCTTTATTGACTATGCCAAAGCCTTTGACTGTGTGGATCACAACAAACCGTGGAAAATTCTGGAAGAGATGGGAATACCAGACCACCTGACCTGCCTCCTGAGAAATCTGTATGCGGGTCAAGAAGCAACAGTTAGAACTGGACATGGAACAACGGACTGGTTCCAAATTGGGAAAGGAGTACGTCAAGGCTGTATACTGTCACCCTGCTTATTTAATTTATATGCAGAGTACATCATGCAAAATGTCGGGCTGGATGAAGCACAAGCTGGAATCAAGATTGCCAGGAGAAATATCAATAACCTCAGATATGCAGATGACATCACCCTTATGGCAGAAAGTGAAGAAGAACTAAAGAGCCTCTTGATGAAGGTGAAGGAGGAGCATGAAAAAGTTTGCTTAAAGCTCAACATTCAGAAAACTAAGATCATGACATCTGGTTCCATCCCTTCATGCAAATTGATGGGGAAACAGTGACAGACATTATTTTGGGGGTCTCCAAAATCACTGCAGATGGTGACTGCAGCCAAGAAATGAAAAGACACTTGCTCCTGGGAAGACAAGTTATGACCAACCTAGACAGGTTATTAAAAAGGAGAAACATTACTTTGCCAACAAAGTCCATCTAGTCAATGATATGGTTTTTCCAGTAGTTGTGTATGGATGTGAGAGTTGGACTATAAAGAAAGCTGAGCACCAAAAAATTGATGTTTTTGAACTGTGGTGTTGGAGAAGACTCTCAAGAGTCCCCTGAACTGCAAAGCAATCCAACCAGTCCATCCTAGAGGAAATCAGTCCTGAATATTCATTGGAATAATTGATGCTCAAGGTGAAATTCCAGTTCTTTGGCCATCTGATGGGAAGAACTGGCTCATTTGAAAAAAACCCTGATGCTGGGAAAGATTGAAGGTGGTAGGAGAAGGGAATGATAGAGGATGAGATGGTTGGATGGCATCACTGACTCAATGGACATGAGTTTGAGTAAACTCTGGGAGTTGGTGATGGACAGGGAGGCCTGGCCTGCTTTAGTCCATGGGGTTGCAAAGAGTCAAACAAGACTGAATGACTGAACTGAACTGAACAAGGAATGGCTGCCACAAAAACGAATGGCTGCCACAAAAATACAGTTTGTGGAAGCTGTATTGCTTCTGTGTGTGTGTGTGTTAGTTGTTCAGTTGTGTCCGACTCTTTGTGAATCCACGGACTTTGCCCACCAGTCTTCTCTGTCTATGGAATTTTCCAGGCAAGCGTACTGGAGTGGGTTGCCATTTCCTTCTCTAGGGGATCTTCCCGACCCAGGGATGGAATCTGGGTCTCCCCCATTGCAGGCAGATTCTTTACCGTGTGAGCCACCAGGGAAATGCTTCATGTTTCACCTGTTTATTCTCTGCAGTAAGGATGGATATCAATTTCCTTCCAAGTAGCCCTGTGTATGTGTGGGTGTGTGTAGGATGGTATATGCATATGGCAATCTGTGTAAATACTTAAGATCTTCTCTGTTCTGATGAATGGATGAAGATTTGGTTATATAATACAGTGGAATAGTATACAGCCATAAAAAATGATTCCATTTGTAGCAACATGGATGGACTTAGAGGTTACTGTTCTAAGCAAAGTAAGTCATAGGGAATTCCTTGGTGGTTCAGTGGTCAGGACTCTGCACTTCCACTGCAAGGGGCACAGATTCGGTCCCTGGTCAGGGGACTAAGATCTCTGTATGCAGAATGGGGTGGCCAAATTTTTTTTTTTTAAATGGTTAAGATAATGGAAAAAAAAGTGAAGGCAGAAAGAGAAAATAAAACCTTATGATATCACTTACACATGGAATCTAAAATACAACATAGATAAACCTATCTATGAAACAGAAACAGACTCAGACACAGCAGATGCAAACTATTACATATAGGGTGGATAAGCAACAAGGTCCTATTGTACAGCACAGAGAACTATATTCAATATCCTGTGATAAACCATAATGGAGAAGAATATGAAAAAGAATGTATATATATCTATAACTGAGTCACTTTGTTGTACAACAGAAATTAATACAACATTGTAAATCAGTTCTACTTCAATACACTAAAGACATAACATCTTCCCTATCCTGAGCTCTAAGTTCGGGTAAGGAATGTCATCTCCACCTTTTAGGCCAAATCTCTGGGGGTAGGCTTCAGCCTCTATGACCTGGATCTGGGAGATTACTGTGTATCTTGTCAGCTTTCCCCCCTCTCTCTTAAAACTGCTGGGATCTGCCATTTCCTCCCTGCTCCCAGAGTGGGGAGAGCATTCTCCTTCCAGTGTCCCTCTTGTTTACAGATGGCACACTGATGGGTCCTAGTCCTTGGGTTGCTCTCCCTCTGTGGAGGGCAGGGGTCACTCACTGGAGTCAAGCATCTCCTCTGGTGGTTAGTCATTGAAGGGCAGCCAGTAGGTGGGCTTGCCTCTTGGCCTTTTTATCCTCTGACGTTTCCTCCTCTGCATTCAGCTTATTAAACACCAGGCAGGCACTCTCAGCTAGGTGAGAGGTGGGGGTATCTGGTTCTACTTCCAGTTTGGTGATACTCAAAAAACTCCCAGTTCTGCGGGGTGCACCCTACTGGGCTGTCCTTTGAATGGTGTATGGTTTTTCCCCATACCTTGCTTGTTGTCTTGGATTTGCTTCTGGGGGACAGGTGGAGTGATTTGTTGGCACACAAATGCCACAAAGTGTGTGCTCAGTCACTTAGTCATGTCCGACTCTTTGTGACCCCATGTGCCATAGCCCACCAGGCTCCTCTGTCCACGGGGATTCTCCAGGCAAGAATACTGAAGTGGGTTGCCATTTTCTCCTCCAGGGGATCTTCCCGACCCAGGGATCATATCTCTGTCTCCTGCATTGCTGGTGCATTCTTTACCACTGCGCCACTTGGGAAGCCCTTAGGGAATTTAATGACATCACATCTATAAAATCTCTTCCTGAAAAGACCTAGAAGGTGTGTACACCTTCTAAGTCTTGGGGGAGTCTGGAGGCCATCTGCATGCTATAGGTAACTTGTTGAAATCTGTCTCACCCATTGTGACCCCTTTGCTGAAAATTGCTCAGTCCTCAGCAGCTGAGTTGGTGACATCCTTGGCTTTAGGTGTTTGAGTCCCAGATGGTTCCTCGTGGTGGTTCAGGATGGTGGAGGAAGGTTACAGGTTTTCCCTCTTCTAGGATCACTTCTGTTTCTCCTTACATTTTTGCAAACTCTCATGTAAAAGGATTTGATTCTCTATGCATATAGATGCTTCCATTGTTCATGTCAGAGTTTGAAAAGCTGGAGAAATCCTTTCAGGGTTATTTTGTATTTGAAAGCAACAGTTTACCCCATTAACACAGAGCATTAATATCCTTTGTCTGACAGGCTGCTTTATTCCTAGAAGGAGGTTACATTCCAAAGAGGCTCAAAGTTCTCTAAAGAAATAGCTGAAGTATTCTGGCCTCTTCCAATCTCCCTTCAAGGTCCAGGTGACTGGAACAATTTTTAGTCTAGCAGCTAAGAACATTGGCTCTAGACCCAGCTGACCTCAGTTTCAGCCCTGACTTCCCTCCTTACTTGTTTTCTATCATTGGACAAGTTTCCTTATTTCCCTGGCTCTGTTCCATGTCTATTAAATGGGGGTCATAATATCAGTCTCACTAGACTATTCATTTAAATGAGATAATATACACAAATGGTTTAATTAGCAGTAAATAAGTGGTGGCCATATTTAGAAAAGAGTTTTACTTTTATTTTATTTAAAAACATTTTATTGAAGTATAGTTGATTTATAATTTAACCCCTTGTTGGTCATATCATTTGTAAATATTTTCTCCCATTTGGAGTATCTTTTCATTTTTTTGATGGTTTCCTTGCTGTGAAAAGGCTTTTTGTGGCTGTTGTGCAGTTGCTACGTCATGTCTGACTCTTTGCGACCTCATGGATTGAAGCGTGCCAGTCTTCCCTGTCCTCCACTATCTCCCAGAGTATGCTCAAGTTTATGTCCATTGAGTCAGTAATGCTATCTAACCATCTCATTCTCTGCCGCTCTATTCTCCTTTTGCCTTCAATCTTTTCCACGATCAGGGTCTCTTCCAATGAGTTGGCTCTTCACACTAGGTGGCCAAAGTTTTGGAGCTTCAGCTTTAGCATTAGTCCTTCCAGTGAAAATTCAGTGATTTCCTTTAGGATTGAATGGTTTGATCTTCTTGCTTTTAAGTTTATTAAAGCTTTTAACTTTGATTAAAATATATTACAGAAAGTATGCCATGATTTATGTCAACGAGTGTTCTGCCTATGTTTTCCTCTAGGAGTTTTATGGTGTACAGTCCTACATTTAGGTCTTCAACCCATTTCGAGTTTATTTTTGTTTATGGTGTTAGAGAATGCTGTAATTTCATTCTTTTACATGTAGCTGTCCAGTTTTTCCAGCACCGTTTATTGAAGAGATGATATTTTCTCTATTGTTTGTTTTTGCTGCTTTTGTTGTAGATTAATTGACCACAAGTGTGTGAGTTTATTTCTGAACCCTCTGTTCTGCTTTGCTGATCTGTGTGTCTGTTTTTTGTGCCCTTACTGTTTTGATGACTGTAGCTTTATAGTATATTCTGAAGTCCAGGAGTGTGGCTCCTCCAGCTCTGTTCTTCTTTCTCAGGATGATTTTTGGCTATTCAGGGTCTTTTTTATTTCCATATAAATTTAAATTTGTTTGTTGTAGTTCTGTGAAAGCTTGATATTTTGGTAGGGGTTGCTTTGAATCTGTAGATTGCCTTGAATAGTATGGTCATTTTAACAATACAAGGCTATGGTTTTTCCTGTGGTCATGTATGGATGTGAGAGTTGGACTGTGAAGAAGGCTGAGCGCTGAAGAATCGATGCGTTTGAACTGTGGTGTTGGAGAAGACTCTTGAGAGTCCCTTGGACTGCAAGGAGATCCAACCAGTCCATTCTGAAGGAGATCAGCCCTGGGATTTCTTTGGAAGGACTGATGTTGAAGCTGAAACTCCAGTACTTTGGCCACCTCATGCTAAAAGTTGACTCATTGGAAAAGACTGTGATGCTGGGAGGGATTGGGGGCATGAGGAGAAGGGGACGACCGAGTATGAGATGGCTGGATGGCATCACGGACTCGATGGACGTGAGTCTGAGTAAACTCCGGGAGATGGTGATGGACAGGGAGGCCTGGTGTGCTGCGATTCACGGGGTCGCAAAGAGTCGGACACGACTGAGCGACTGAACTGAATTGAACTGAATCCTTCCAATTCAAGAACACGGTATATCTTTCCATCTGTATTGTCAACCAGTGCTATCTAATAGAACATTTTAGCAATGATGGAAATAGTCACATTCTGTGTTGTCCAATATGGTAGCCAAGTGGCTTTTGATCATTTGAAATATGGCAAATATGACTGAGGAACTGAATTTTTAACTTTTAACTTTTAATTTTTAACTGAATTTTGTTGTTGTTCAATTGCTCAGTTGTGTCTGACTCTTTGTGACCCCCATGGACTACAGTATGCCAGGCTCACCTGTCCTTCACTAGCTCCTGGAGTTTGCTCAAACTCATGTCCACTGAGTTGGTGATGCTATCTAACCATCTCATCCTCTGTTGCTCCTTTTCCTTCTGCCGTCAATCTTTCCCAGCTTCAGGGTCTTTCCTAATGACCCCTTTTGAATTTAATGAATTTTAAATAGCCATATGTTCTGGCTAGGTGTTATTTTATCGGACAGTACAATTCTAGATTGCCAATTCTATGATTAAATGATCTTCTTAAAAAAAGATTAATAAGGAGTGATAATCAAGGTGATGGTACCAGTTGAGGTCTTTCTTCAAAATATTTCCTCTAGTTCCCTAAATCCTACTTTTCACCATGGGGCTTAAATTCCTCCTCCCTTCATGATCCAGCCCATCATTCAGCAGCCTCTACACACAAAGCAAAAATACTGTCCTCAAACTTTTTCATGGCTGGAATATCAATAATAGAGTATCAATAATTAATAAGAGGGCAGGCGGTTTCTTCCAGCATATCATGCTTCCATACTGCAGGGCAGGAATGGGCATTTGGAACTTTGAATCATAGCTGCTGCTGCTGCTGCTAAGTTGCTTCAATCGTGTCCGACTCTGTGCGATCCTATGGACAGCAGTCCCCCAGGCTCCTCTGTCCACCAGATTTTCTAGGCAAGAATACTGGAGTGGGTTGCCATTTCCTTCTCCACTTCAATCACAGACTGTTGGGTAAAACAAATTCCTTGTTATAGAGAAATCTTCAGAATAGCATTTGTTATAATAGTAGGTGTGTTCCATGAAATGATACGTTATAATAAATATTGTATTCTAGCTTCCTTGGGAAGCAGGATTTGTGTGCAAGTGCTTAACTGGGGAGTGGTCTTAGGAACAGCACTTACAAGAAATTATGCAAAAAATGATTGGGCGAAGGTGAAGGGATGGGGAGAGCTGCAGCGGAGACTCCGTGGATCTCATGGTGTGTTCTGAAGCTGGAAGGGCTTTTTCAAGCTGTCCCGAGTTGAGGCAGAAGGACTGGCCCCCACTTTGGCTGGGGGCAATGGCTATAGAGGGACCAACTGCGAGAGCTCAGTAGACCTTACTCCTAGCAGCCCCACAAATGAGCACCTCGGCTGTATCACAGCATCCGTTGCAATCAATTTCCTTTTCACTCGGGAGGGAAACCTGCCTGCGTTCCTTAGGCTTGGTTTAGGTCTTTTTCCAGGCGGCAACATAATATCATGGTTTATAGGCAGAGCTTTGGGGCTGGTCCCAGTTCTGCTCTCTGCGATCTGGGGCCAGTTAGTTAGTCTCTTCAGGTTTCAGTTTCTTTGACTAGGAACTGAGGATGCTTCTGCCTATGGGAGTGGAATAACACAAGGTGTAGAAAGCACTCAGCACAAGGCCTGATGCCACTCCATAGTGGCTGCTGTTTTATGAGTCTGGGAATTTTATAAGATGTAACTCTTAGGCGTAAGCACATCCTACTGGGAGCACAGCAGTGTCCAGTGATGGATTTTGGCAACAGAGGATGAAAAAAGGCTGAGGCATTTGTGAACCTGCCCCTTTACTTCTAACTATTGCCTTCCCTCTGGCAGAAGGGCCCAGCACTGGGACAAGCTAAGTTTGAAAAATCTGACCATATAAACAAAGCCACTGCTGTTCCCACATCCAGATGGGAGAGAAGCCACTCAGAGCCCTTGCTTCTTTGCTCAAGAGGAAATACACCCAGGAAATGACAAGAGGCTTGCTCATGTGTGTTTAGGTTAATGATGGCATCCTTAGAGATGTCTTGAAATGCTTCCTGCAGATACACACCCATCCCTACCCCCTCCACCGGTTCTAATCACATTTTGTAGCCTTGATGGTGTGTGGCATGGGCAGAACCTGGTACCACTTTTGAGCACTTCACAAATGTTAACACGAACAGTCCCAGAGCCAAGGGATACCGTAGTGATTTTATTATCATTGGTTTTCAAGCCAAGTCGCAGATGTAGGGAGAAATACCTGCCAAATCCTGTCCACTTCAACTGACCCCCCCCCCCGCCCCCCCACCAGTTGGTTGCTTCCTGCCCTTGCCTTTTTGATGTTTGGAGATGTCTTCGTCTCCTAATCCTAGAAGAGAGGGTGTCATGGGGGCAAAGCAGAGCATCCCAGACTTGAATTTTATAAGCCAGTAGGTTTCATAAAAAGAAAGCAGTGTTCTGAGTGCCCCTATAATCTTTTACCACCTACATTTCATAAAAAGGAAGAGAATTTTAACCAAACAAAATAAGGAAGATAGTCTTGAAAAAAGGATACTTTTTAAAGCTAAGTATCTCTAACTTTGGGCTTCCCAGGTGGCTCAGGTGGTAGAGAATTCACCTACCAATGCAAGAGATGCAGGTTCAGTCCCTGGGTCAGGAAGATCCCTTGGAGGAGGAAATGGCAATCCACTTCAGTATTCTTGCCTGGAGAATTCCATGGACAGAGGAACCTGGCAGACTATAGTCCATGGGGTCCCAAAGAGTTGGACGAAACTTAGTGACTGAGCATGCACCCACCCCACTAGCTTCATGGAAACCTATGCTCTCTGCATTTTTTACGTTTTGCCTCTAACAAGTGCAAACCTCCTCATGGGCTAGGCCTGGCTCCAGGCACAGGGGTGGACCATCCACAGAGGTACACACCCTAGTGATCCTCGTAGCCACCGAGCCCCTGAAGGGCAGTGGCCAGGGCTGATTTGTTTACCACTGTAACTGGTGCTTAAGATAATACCTAGAATGTATTAAGGGCTCAGTAAATATTTGTTGAATAAAGCAGTGAATATGATTATATTATTGTGATTTTGGCCAAGTCACATCATTGCTGGGGCTCAGATCTGTACAGTTAGATCCGTGCAGTCCCATTTGTAGGACCTGTACAATTAGAAAGTCACCCTGGATACCTGCCAAGTTCTTGTGTGTTTAGCAAACAAAAATCAAAAGGCAGGACTGCAAAGGATAAGTAGAGTGTTTTCTTTCCCCTTCCTTTGCTTAAAGAATAATTCAACTTTTTTTGGGTCACAGTGACTTTTTCAGAGCTTTGTTGCAATGCTTATATTCTAAATGAAGGTGTTGATTCTTTGTAGGTTAAACTCTACTTATCAGGAGCCCCAGATAAAGAAGGGACCCTTGAATATTGAGTTATTAATTTAAAAACTAAGTGCTGGGTGATAAGGAACCTTGCTACAATTTTTATTTAGAGGACTAGATATCAACTTTAAACAACTATTCTCTGTTTTTTTTCTTTTTTAGCATACTTTAAATGATCTATTTTATTACATATTTTGTTATTATTACTTTAAAGTGTCCCAAGGTCACTGTGTCTAATTGAGTGTAAAGGTCTGATAAATCTTTGATGAATAATACAACAGCCACCCCAGCTTATACATATTTCAAAGCCAGTTAAATCCCAAGAGCTGGCAGCAGGCAGAGGGTTGAATACACATTATGTTTCTCCACATTCTTACTCAATCCTCTTTCTTGAGGGAAAAAGCTTCTTTTTGTCATGATCAGCCAGAGGTGAGGAATGACGGAGAGATGTATTTTCATTAAGAATAGAGGTTTTCTGTGAAATTTCTTCATCTGTCTGAACATCTGATAGGAGCAGGGCTTGGAAAATGATCTCAGATTGAATTGTGTATGCATTTTGATTTTGAATGATGCTGAGTTATACAAACATTTCCCTGAGTTATGGCAAATGTTCTACTGTAGAAAAAAGGATTCTTAAGACAACATATTAATATGGATTGTCTGCTTTGGAAAACAGTAGCCAGAGCCTGCATCCTGTGTGTTTCTTATTGAATACAGAGGGTTCATTTTCAATTAGGAAATTTTGTATGAATTTAAAGGATTTTTTTTCCCATTAAAATTACATTGCATTGTTTCTAGCTCAAACATGCCTCGAACATAATGATAATATTTGGCACAAGGAAAGCTAACTTGTCATTATGATGTCTTCAGCCTTTTGTTTCAAGTAGAGGTGATTTTTATTGAAAGAGTGACAAATTGAGAATATTTTAAAAAATGTGATATCTCTTTCACAGTGCTGTTTCTTTAAAATTGAGCAAGGCTTCCCGTCTGCTAAGAAAGTCCAGGCTGTCTGCTGTTTCACCCTACTCCCAAGAGGAGTCTGGCTCTACCCACTCCTGCCCTCATTTGGTTGGTGCTAAACTGCGCTTGATCACATTTTCCCAGAGCTGAGAATCCAATCTCTGTTGATGTCACCATTGACTCTGATCTGTAGGGGTGTTTGTGAATGGGAGGAAGTTATGAAATTGCACGTGGACTTCCCTTTTTCTCTGCTCAGCTTACTTCCCCACTGACACCCTCCCCTCTCTTCTCAGAGGTTTGTGAGATGCTTCATGAAGATGTGATGGTGAGTGTGAAGACTGGGGTGTTTATTGTTGTGGGAGGGTGTGTTGTGGATGGCAGAGGCGCTCTTCAATTCATTTTCCAAAGTTGGTCATGCTATTTGTTAGCTGTGGGCTTGGAGAAGTTATTAGCTGTTCTTAGCCTCAGTTTTGTCATCTGTCAAATGGGAATAAACATACATATTTCATGGGATAAAGACTAGATGAGGTAATATATACAAAATACTACCGTAGCTTTGGGCATATAGTTTCTCTTTCGCATGTCTACTTATTTCTGTAATCTTGTATCTAAATTAGAAATGGAATCATCTATTTTCATTGCTCTAAGAAATTCCTTTTGTCACAGATTGAAAACTAAGTGCTAGGGGATATAGAACTTGCTACAATTCTTATTTAGATAAATAAAAGGGTAGCCTGAAGAACACGATTAGCTGGCTCTATGGGGACTGGCCACTGGACCTGAGAGCCAGTGGGACTATCTGCTAGGATGAACGCAGTCCAGCAGGAGGAGAGAGATGTGCAAACGCCCATGTCCAGGTCGCCATTATTTCACTTATAAACTGCTCAAGCAATGTGGGGTTTGGAGAAGCCTCCTCTTTATGAAAGATTTCCACATTTAACCTACTGTAAAACAGCAGGAAAGTTCTGCATTGTTTTCTTTGCTGCTGTGAAGCAGAGCACAGTGTTGAATGGGAATAATTGCTCAGTTGCTAAGTCATGTCCGACTCTTTGTGGCCCCATGAACTGTAGAAGCCTTCCCTGTCTTTCACTATCTCCCAGAGTTTGTTCAAACTCATGTCCATTGAGTTGGTGATGCCATCCAACCATCTCATCCTCTGTCGTCCCCCTCTCCTCCTGTCCTCAATCTTTCCCAGCATCAGGGTCTTTTCTAAGGAGTTGGCTCTTCGAATCAGGTGGCCAAAGTATCGGAGCATCAGCTTCAGAATCAGTGTGAGTAAACCAAAGACATAAGAGCAAGAAAATGCTGTCCTTATCAGTCTATAGGAAAAGTTGGGTTCCTGACGTCCCAGTGCTGCCACCAACTCTGCTAACCTCCACCTCCTCCTCACCTTCCTTTGCTGAGGGTTCTTGCTGAGCCCTGGAGAAAGTCCCTAAAGCACCAGCACAGGTAGTAGGTTAGAGAACTAGCTAGCTCCTGGTCAAATATTATGGCTGTGAAATAATTAATTGAAAGCACTTTGGAATTTCTTTTGATATTTTATGAAAAAATTATCACAAGGCAAGATTTCTTTCAAACACGACCAGTTAGATATAGCATTTACTTTTGTTTTTGGACCTATGTTGGTCATTACTTCATAGGACAAACTATCAGGGTACTGATCCCACATCTTCAAACTTACACCCACTGTGGGGGTAGCTTGGGCTGGAGATGAAGCTCAAGGCTTGTCTGTGCTGGTTGATTTGGTGTTTAAAGTAATCAAGAGTTTTGCTAAGCTTGATGGCTTAATGAGGGAAAATAGCTACTTGGGCTTGGTGGTGTGCTTACTCCCTTCTGAGACCAAGTTGTTTAGATAACAGTGTACTTTTGCAGATAATACGCAACAATGATAACCATCAGTTCAATGGCAAATATCATAACAGCTAATAGAGCTACTTTGTGAGACACTCTGTGCTAAGTGTTGTGTAATCCATTTATAGTAATCCTTTATAGTAATTCATTTGATTTTTCTAGTCACTATTTTTATCCCCATTTTACAGATGTGGAATCTTATGCTTGTGTTACTCAGTTTTGTTCGACTCTTGTGAATTCATGGACTGTAGCCTGCCAGGCTCTTCTGTCCATGGGATTCTCCAGGCAAGAACATTGAAGTGGGTTGCCATCTTCCCAATCCAGGGACTGAACCCAGGTCTCCTTCATTGCAGGCGGATTCTTTACAGTCTGAGCCACCAGGGAAGCCCCCTTATGCTTCTAGAGACTAAGAAATTGACCTATGATCACACAACCAGTGAAGGGCAAAGCTTTGAGTCTTTGCAGCTTGGGGTCAAGCTTGTTTCTAGCTGTTTGATGTAAGTTGAGTCTTGAATTGTTGTTTAGTTGCTCAGTTATGCACGACTCTTTGCGACCCCGTGGACTGTAGTCCACCAGGCTCCTGTGACCATGAGATTCTCCAGGCAAGAATACTGGAGTGGGTTGCCATTTTCTTCTCCAGGGGATCTTCCCAACTCAAGAACTGAACCTGTATTTCTTGCATTGGCAGGTGGTTCTTTATCACTGAGGTACCAGGGAAGCTTGAGTCTTGAGTTATGTCTTCCCAAATTTGTTAGAATACAACTAATTTTTACTGCATATTCCTGATAATTTCCCAGTGTTCAACTCCCTGTAGACGAACATGTTACTGATTATGCAGAAGACTGGGTCAATACTGATTGTCGTCTCATTAGATGTGATGTAAAAATATTTTATTTTAATCTGTTGTAAAAATTACATTTTTACATTATGATTCAATATATACATACATATGCATATAATATAAAACATGGTACAATAGCTTTTAGTATGTGGGACATATTCTGATATTGTTCCTTTCCATTCCATTTTATTCGATTTGATTCTGTTTTGTTCCTTTCATTCCATTCCATTCCACTGTTCTGTTTTACTAAAAACAAACCTCTTGAGATCACCTGGACTTCACTTCTCATTAAGGGATCAGAGTCCACGTTTTTGAAAAGCAGGCCCTTGGTTCAGTAGCTTTTCCATTCTTTAGAAATTCTCTGCACAGTGTTAATCATTTCAGCGTCCTTCTAGAGGCTTTTTCACATCATGAGGAACAGCCAAGGAGAAATCATGTTAGAGGACCCTGGAGAAGGTGGCCCTCTCTCTCTGAAAGAGGTCAAGGATCCTGCTTGCTCTGAAACACTGAGAACTCCAACCTTAGAAGCTGGGCCCGGCAGATAACATCTCACATGGACAAAGTCCAGCCAGTGAAGAAGGCTTGAAAGCCTAATCAGCTTCGGGCAAGCCTTCTTCAGGAGTATTCAAAGAGGCAAGTGATCTTGGATTGGCAGTAATTCCTGGAACAGAAACACACCGCTCGCCCTTCGACAGCACGTTAGGGAGACCCCTAGTGGCCGGTGAAGTTAGCGGAATGTGTTCTGTGGCTGAGCAACGCTTCCATGTTGACTTTCTGATGCTCGGGACTGTTGCCACTAGCCAATATGATGAAAGCGCAGTTTATTTTGATAATCTGAGACAGTAGATGTTTTGCTTCTTTTGTATTTCCGTTTTTGGATGTAACTGATGGGAAAGGGCTTAATGCTAATAACGGATAGCATTTATCCAGTGTCAGCTCTAGGTATTTGCTCAGCGTCTTGTGTGGATAAATTTATTTAGTCCTTACCAAAACCTAGCGAGCTAAGTGATTACCTCTCCCCTTTTACCAATATGAACTTTGAGGTTAGAAAGGCCAAGTGGCCTTCGAAAGATGATACAGATATCAAGTGGTGCTTTGGGATGGAATCAAGGCAGTGGGCTGAAGTGCAGGACACCCAGGTTTGATCCCTGGGTTGGGAAAAGGGAACGGCTACCCACTCCAGTATTCTTGTCTGGAGAATCCCATGGGCAGAGGAGCCTGGCGGACTATAGTCCATGGGGTCGCAAAGAGGACACGGCTGAGTGACTAACACTTTCACTTTTACTTTCAAGGCACCAAGTACCCAACCTTTGTGCAGTGAGCTACCATACCACAGTCTGGCCACTCAGCTTCCCTGCACTGGTGCCGGGCTGTCAGTTTCAGGAGGAAGGGGCAGAGCTTGAGCGGGAGGTACCTGTGTGTAGTGATGTGCTCGCAAGTTCTTCCAGTTTACGCGCTGAGCATCTTCCCTGTACTTGTCTCTGTAGGTTGCTACTGTCTGCCTACTGAAACTTGCAGATGCTGGTTTCTGCAGACCTGCAGTGTCTTTGGAAGAGCTGAACCTTCAACTGCTTATGCTCAAGTGCTTGAAACTTAGTGTTTTGATGCACTGCCCTGGGGACCAAGGAAGGTACTGGAGAACAGACACGGCATTCAGGATAACCAGGTTTCTGAGGACTATTCCTGGAGACCAGCGATGTGGAATGATCTACATAACTTGGCACAGTCCAGGGACAGAAGCAGTGGGTGACAAAGGATGAAAATCCATCCAGACAGTGAAGACAGCGGTGGTTAAATGGTGGAGTAGCTACAAGCTGAGCCCAGCCTTGGCCTGAGAGTCTGGAACTGGACTTTAGCTCTCAGGAGGCTTCAAGAAGCAGAAGAGCATCAGTGATAAAGGAGTCGAGCGTTATTCTAGCATCAAACCTCAGCCTATGGATCCCTAAATTCCCTTTGAAAAGTAAAGGAATTGGTTGAGTATTAGCCTGAACTGAGAGTTGAGGACTATGTGGTTAGATGTAGAAGCAAGAACTTTTGGGATAGTGGGCTGGATGGTTATTATGTTAGGAATGGAGACACAAATGGTTTTGCCCAAATAATCTTTTCTGCTGGGTAAATTGTACTAGGAAGCAAGGTTAAATGTTAAAAATAAAAATGTTACAAAATAAAAATCCAATTCTTCGTATTCTTTTTTTTGGTGAAAGGAATAGAAATGTCCTGGCAGGGACTGGAAGATAATTGTATGTGTGTGTGTGTGTGCGCGCGCGCATGTATGTGTGTGTGTGTGTGTGTGTGTGTGTGTGTGGGAGGTTCTGAGAAAGACTGAGAAAGACTTTAGGAAACTTTTCCTTAAATGATAGCCTCCAAACCATTTGAGAGTAAGAATAATAACAACTCTGATTCAGTGATCATTAACTCTTTAGCATATTCAATGAATGCAGAAGATTCAATTATTTTAAGAGACTTTAAGTTATTTCAGCTGATTTGGCTACATTGTATTTTATTTTGTAGCTGAGGGCAAATGACTACACAAAACCTGGTGATGGCTCTTGAAATAGAGAAGTAGATGGCTGTAAATTGATGATGGATACTGGGCTGTTTGGCTCACCTTGAGAATTACACCAAGTGTACATTCCTCCCGCCTGGGGCAGGGGTAAGGAGGGGGCCGTGTGTTGCTCCCTCAGCTTGTTATTCAGAATCTTTGGGGTGGAGATCGTGATCAAATGTTCCTACTGAGGAGAAGATTCCACAGATAGCATCTTTCACTTGTTCCTTATCTTGATTTTTTTCCCAGGAGATGGCCACAGACAGAGAGAATCATACTTTTAATTCACAGAAGAACATTGCCGTCTGGATGAAGGATTATATTCTGAAGGCTCAGTAAGTGAGTTTTATTTCCAACTTTGCTTGTGACTCTTTCTAAGATGCCTTTTCTTCATCTGTAAAATGGAACAATTAATCTCCACCTGTGTCACAGTAGTGTTACAAAAATCTGTTACAAAATGCTTGCAGTATACTTTCAGCTTCTTTTGGCAAAATAGGAAATGTTACTATCATGTGGGAAAGGTAAAGCTTAGCATTGACTGTAAATTTTCATAGCACTGGACCATGATAAATGGTAATAGAATAGACAAAGTTAGATTATAATGTATGTTGACATAGATTCTCTGGCCAGTAAGATAGTCTCCCAAAAGGAAATTCCAAAAGTTAAGAACAAAACAAAAGTAAATATACAAAGCATTTAAACATTCTTAAGTCTTCTTGGCACCAACTAAAATCCTAGGTCAGCATTTTCCAAACTGTGCTTATATTTTGTTATGTTTTTTTTTTATCATTTATTATGATACATTTCGGAGAAGGCAATGGCACCCCACTCCAGTACTCTTGCTTGGAAAATCCCATGGACAGAGGAGCCTGGTAGGCTGCAGTCCATGTGATCGAGAAGAGTCAGACATGACTGAGTGACTTCACTTTCACTTTTCACTTTCATGCATTGGAGAAGGAAATGGCAACCCACTCCAGTGTTCTTGCCTGGAGAATCCCAGGGACAGGGGAGCCTGGTGGGCTGCCATCTCTGGGGTCGCACAGAGTCGGACATGACTGAAGCGACTTAGCAGCAGCAGCAGCAGCAGCAGCAGCAGCATGATACATTTCATGAAAAATTAAAAGGTATTTGATGAATGATATATTCAGGGGTCAAATAAGTTTAAGAAACTCTAGGTGAAACAGCTAGGTGAAGTGCTAGATCATACAGCTCTTTTTTTGTGCATTGTGCTTCTCCAAGAGGAGGGACGATTTGCAGCATTTCTGAACTACTTAATGCAGTTTGGAAAAAGTTATTATGGGCCGGAAACAAATTTAAATAAGCTTATGTTTAAAATGACTGCTCTGTTTTCAGTTGCTTAAGCGTCCTTGGTAATACTAAGATAAATTATTTTGTTAGTTTTGTTTGCTTACTAAGTTAAGAGAATTTGAAAATTATACATTAACATCCTTTCTTGGATTTTACATCCCATTATCTACACTTACTTCTAAGTATACTGATTATATAGCACACGATTCTGTTCTTATCTACGTGGATATTCCACATACATACATATGCATATGTGAACAAAGGACAATCCTTCAAATTATTTTCTGGGCTTTTTTCCTGCCTACATCTGAATTCATCCTTTTCTTCCCTATGTGTTTGTAAACTGTAAAGAATTGGAAAATAGGTGGTTTTAGAGGAAGAAGCAAAAGTATTATTAATGACTGCCTCGAAAGTCATACAGGTGATGGGGACTCACTGGGAGGTGTTAAAGGAATCACTTTTGTCTCCTTGAAATTAAAAGAAAAATTTTTTAAAAAGTCATAATGAAGACATTTCAACAAATAGTAATAAATATGTCAAGGAATGTCAAGGTCCTTAAATGGTCTGTTAATAGGTGTTGCCTGTGTCTAGCAAGGATTATTAAAGTTCTGGCTGGAGAATTGTTTTGGCTTGGTTGGTTGGAGAAGTTACTATGACATTTAAGAGTGACCTCTGGAGTCTAGAAAGGAAAGTATCACTGGCATAAATTTATTGTTTCAACTGGTGGCTCAGATGGTAAAGAAACTGCCCAAAATGCTGGAGACCTGGGTTCTATCCCTGGGTTGGGACGATCCCATGGAGAAGGGAATGGCTACCCACTCCAGTATTCTTGCTTGGAGAATCCCATCAACAGAGGAGTCTGGTGGGCTAATTCCATAGGGCTGCAAAGAGTCGGACACGACTGAGTGACTGACACTTTCACTTTCAACTTTTCTGTTAAAGAAATAAATCATTCTTTGGCCTTCTCTTTGCTGGAGACACAGTTTACGGGGCTCTGTGGTACAGTCCCCAGTTAGCTGCTGCTACTTGAGGTCTTGTCTTTTTGTCTTTCCATCAAAGTGGTCCCATTTGATGATTGTATTGCTTGACTCTCTTGTGCTGTGTAGTGATTGTTTTGAAGAGGATAAGAAAATCCTCCTTTTGAAGTGAACACTGCTTCTCTAAAGAGAAAGTTATCAGCATTTAAAATCTCTCTTGGGGAAGGAAATGGGAAGAAAACATCTTTCTCTGGAGTTTCCTAACTTATCCTTGAGGAAGCAATAATGATACAAAGCATGGGAGGCATTCAGACATATCACTTCAAAAGCCATGTCTGAAGTCCTTATAAAGGGGAGACATTTTCTGCCTGTCAGTTTTGTGCCACTCCCATCTTTTCATTTCAAGATGTGAGATGAGAAATGGTTTGCTGGAAAGTCACTGTTGCTCAACCTACGTAGACCTCTTAGTGAAAAAAAAATCATGCTGTTTTTGGAAACATTTTGGACTTTTTATCCAAAGGAGATAAATAGTAAACCATTTCTCCCTAGATACCCTGGAGAAGGAAATGGCAACCCACTCCAGTATTTTTGCCTGGAGAATCCCATGGACAGAGGAACCTGGCGGGCTACAGTCCATGGGGTTGTAAAGAGTTGAACATGACTGAGTGACTAACACTTTCACTTCCTTTTTTCTCCAAGCATAATATATATCTATTACATACATATATACTATGTGTGTATAGGATATATACACATATACCCTATATATGAAGCCAAGCATCATATATCCTAAAAAGGATATGAAGGAAAAGGCAATCAAGGCTTTAATTTAAATGATTTTTATTATTGGCTTGGGATTCAGATCCTTATAATGGTTGCACTTTACTCAGAGTACAATAGGAAAAGATGTATGGGGTCCTTGCCCGGGTCTGTCACTTACGGTCTGGTGACCTTGAGGAAATCAATGTGGGTAAAAATATCTGTCTAAATTGCATTACAGAATCCCCAAGTTAAAAAAAATCAATGAGATAAATCACAGGTACTTGGAATATGGTAAGGAGCTAAAACACCATGAGGTTTTATTGTTGTTATATTTTCAACACTTTGCATAGTGTGGAATTCAACTTGTTTTCTGATGTCTTTGGCAACAGCAGTTAAGTAGAATTCTGACAAAGGAGAATTTATACTTTTGGGAATGAGCATGCAGGCAGTCTGGAGCTGTGGCCCAGAATGAACTGCTTTTGTTGATGAAGGGAGAATTTATATTTGGCAATGGGAAGAAGTCCTGGGGACCATAAGAATATTTTCAAGACCCTTCTGATCACTTGCTGGAAGGCGGCACCTGGTCTCCGGTGTGCAGGTTGTCGGTATTAAGATTCATACCTGAGCGGCCATTGCTGATGGAGAACAGGTGTTTAAGATGAGTTTGACATGAGGATGAAGTGGGGATGGTGGCCTTTGTGGTGTCAGAGACTAACAGGTTGACAGTGGTTTGGGAAGCATGCTCTGGGAAAGCTTCTGTCTCCTGTTACTTCCCAAATACAGGACTGCAAGGGACTCTAAACCAGCTATACTTAAACAATTGTTCTTTCCATATTACAAAGCAGTTTTGGGCTCATAAGTGCAATTAATCGTTGGAAGGGATCACTGCCTCAATGGACATGAACTTGGGCAAACTCCGGGAGATGGTGAGGGACAGGGATGCCTGGCGTGCTGCAGTCCATGGGGTCACAAATAGTGGGACACGACTTGGCGACTGAACAACAGGGCAAGTAAAGGGAAAGAGATTTAAAAAATAGCAACCAACAACAAGATTTCATTGTCTATACTAAATATCTAGTGCTGCTTCCTAGCTGAGATACAGTTCTTAGCTGTTGGCTAAGCAGAACCTCAGATATGCAGATGACACCACCCTTATGGCAGAAAGTGAAAAGGAATTAAAAAGCCTCTTGTTGAAAGTGAAAGAGGAGAGTGAAAAAGTTGGCTTAAAACTCAACATTCAGAAAACGAAGATCATGGCATCTGGTCCCATCACTTCATGGGAAATAGATGGGGAAACAGTGGAAACAGTGTCAGACTTTATTTTTGGGGGCTCCAAAATCACTGCAGATGGTGATTGCAGCCATGAAATTAAAAGACACTTACTCCTTGGAAGGAAAGTTATGAGCAACCTAGATAGTATATTCAAAAGCAGAGACATTACTTTGCCAGCAAAGGTCCATCTAGTCAAGGCTATGGTTTTTCCAGTAGTCATGTATGGATGTGAGAGTTGGACTGTGAAGAAAGCTGAACTGTGGTGTTGCAGAAGACTCTTGAGAGTCCCTTGGACTGCAAGGAGATCCAACCAGTCCATTCTAAAGGAGATCAGTCCTGGGTGTTCTTTGGAAGGAATGATGCTAAAGCTGAAACTCCAGTACTTTGGCCACCTCGTATGAAGAGTTGACTCATTGGAAAAGACTCTGATGCTGGGAGGGATTGGGGGCAGGAGGAGAAGGGGACAGCAGAGGAAGAGATGGCTGGATGGCATCACTGACTCAATGGACGTGAGTCTGAGTGAACTCCAGGAGTTGGTGATGGACAGGGAGGCCTGGTGTGCTGCAATTCATGGGGTCGNCCTGGCGTGCTGCAATTCATGGGGTCGCAAAGAGTGGGACACAACTGCGACTGAACTGAACTGAAGCAGGAATTTAATTCCATGAGAAATAAGCTACACAATAGCTAATCTCTTCCTTGCCTGGCAGCACATTTTACAAAAGAACAAGTGTGAAGAGCTTGGCACAACCCCTGGTTCACATGAAGCATCCAGTACCTTTCCATCAGCAACATTATCACTGCAGGTGTTTGTCGTCTTCATCTGTGCATGTAAGCCCAAGTAGAAAGGGCAGGGTGAGCTGGATTTAGGGACGACTAGCTCCAGCATATCAAACGTGTCTCTTATTTCTGTCTTTTTGCCTGGAAGCCTCACTCTCTTACCCGCTGCTTCTCTGCTCAGTTGGGGACATTGGTGGCAGGTAGCTCTGTCCTCCCACCTTTGGAGCTTGTGACCGAGAGATAAAGATAGGCTTCTCCACAGCTCAAACAAACAAACAAAACCCTCAGGGTAAGACCCTGATTTGTCTGCTATAGCTCCTGTGCCCACATTTTAGACCAGTTACCAGTAGGGTAACTAACATTACAACATTTCGTAAATTGTAAAGCATATGGAGACACATGGTACTATAATTATAAAGGTAATTATTTTATTTTATCTTTTTCATGTGAGCCTTTGGTAGAAAGACTAGTCCCAGGTGGTGCTAGTAGTAAAGAACCTGCCTGCCAATGCAGGAGACATAGGAGATGCGGGTTTGATCCCTGGGTTGGGAAGATCCTCTGGAGGAGGGTATGGCCACCCACTCCAGTATTTTTGCCTGGAGAATCCCACGGACAGAGGAGCCTGGTGGGCTACAGCCCATAGGGTGGCAA
Source organism: Redunca redunca (assembly GCA_006410935.1). Lineage (NCBI taxonomy): Eukaryota > Metazoa > Chordata > Mammalia > Artiodactyla > Bovidae > Redunca > Redunca redunca. Next base: position 223,625 of record SJYQ01000389.1, on the reverse strand, counting down.
AGAGTCAGACACGACTGAATAACACTTGCTACATTCCAAACAAATAATACAGACAATAAGCGATTTGGGGTAGTTAATGGCATCTCTAAATTTATTTATTTTTAATTGGAGGACAATTGCTTTACAACATTGTGCTGGCTTCTGCCATACATCAACATGAATCAGCCGTAAGTGTGCACATGTGCGTAAGTGCAGGGTGGAGCCCCCGGTGCCTGTATAGCAGCTCCCCGCTGACTGTTTTACACATGGCAGTGTATGCAGGTCAGGGCTGGTCTCTCAGTTTGTCCCACCTGGCCTTTCCCCTGCTGTGTCCAAAGTCTGTTCTCTATGTCTTCGTCTCTATTTCTGCCCTGCAAATAGGCTTATTAGTGCTATTTTCTTAGATTCCATATATGTGTATTATTGTTCAGTCGCTTAGTTGTGTCCGACTCTTTGCGACCTCGTGGACTGCAGCACACCAGGCTTCCCTGTCCTTCACCATCTCCTGGAGCTTTGCTCAAACTCATGTCCATTGAGTCAGTGATGCCATCCAACCATCTCGTCCTCTGTGGCCCCTTCTCCTCCTGCCTTCAATCTTTCCCAGCATCAGGGCCTTTTCTAATGTGTCTAACGCATATATGTATTAATATACAAAATTTGTTTTTTCTCTTTTTTGACTTACTTTACTTTGTATAACTGGCTCTAAGTTTATCCACCTCACCAGAACTGACTCAGATGCTGTCCATTTTATAGCTGAGTAATATTCCATTGTATACATGTACCACAGCTTCTTTAACCATTCATCTGTCAATGGGAATCTAGGCTGCTTCCATTACCTGGCTACTGTAAATTGTGCTGCTATAAACATTGGGGTACATATGTCTTTTTCAATTATGATTTTCTTAGGGTACATGCCCAGTAGTGGGATTGGTAATAATGAGTGGTGCTGAGCATCTTTTCATGGGTTTAGGTCTTGCATTCTACAAACGGTAGTTTTACTTCTAGTTTTTAAAGAAATCTCCATACTGTTTTCCATAGTGGCTGTTCAATTTAAATTCCCACCAACAGTGCAAGAGAGTTCCCTTTTATTCACACCCTCTCCAGCAGCTCAATACCAGAAAAACAAACAACCTGATCAAAAATTGCAAGACCTAAACAGGCATTTCTTCAAAGAAGACATACAAATGGCAAACAAAGACATGAAAAGATGCTCAGCATCACTCATTGTTAGATAAATGCAAATCAAAACTACAGGGATGTATCACCTCTTGTTGATCAGAATGGCCATCATCAAAATATCTAGTTAATGGTACTTTTTAAATGTGGCCGAAAGAAAACCCAGATTTGAAACCCATGAACTGAGGCACACCTCAGTAGACGGTCACTTCGAGTATTGGGTAGTGTCTGAGTCATCTTGGATAAACACCATGCCTGATGCAGAAGAGACCCTAGTCTGTGTTGGGAAGTGACTTGGATCCCAAGTCTGCTAACTTACAACCTGGATGTGGACAAGTCATGCCCTGCCTATGCCCCAGTTCACTCACCTTACTCTCCCCGCTGTGTTGTCTATGGGGGGGAAGGGGAGGTACCTGAAACTTGAGAAGGCTGGGAGAAGTCCCAGCACCCCGGACTTCACTCAGGAAGGGGAGACGGCTGTGTACTGGTTCACAAGCTCCCGGAAAGTCATTCTGTAGCCCTCCAGGGAGAAACACACTATTTAGGACTGTGCTTCGGAAGCAAAGTGTGGCCTGTTTGAGTGTAATGTCCCTGGTGAGGTCTTCCCAGGAGGTGCTAGCAGTAGAGAATCCACCTGCCAGTTCAGGCAATGTAAAGAGATGCAGGTTCAAGGTGAAAGTCGCTCAGTTGTGTCTGACTCTGAGACCCCATGGACCATGGAGTCCATGGAATTCTCCAAGCCAGAATACTGGAGTGGGTAGCCTTTCCCTTGTCCAGGGGATCTTCCCAACCCAGGGATCTAACCCAGGTCTCCTGCACTGCAGGTCTCCCACATTGCAGGCAGATTTTTTTTTTTTTTTTTTTACCAGCTGAGCCACAACATCTTTGTAATTACAGGGCCACCTCCACGAGGCATCTGAGGGTCCTGGAGACGAACGAGGCTGGGGTGAACTCAGTTTTCAACTCAAGCCATCACAAGTCAGCTGCCAGTGCGCCACACTCCTCCAGACTAAGTAAAGCATTTCACTGCAGAGTTGGCCCACAAAAAGTTTCTGGGAGATTCCAACTGGTTCACAGATTGTATATGTGACTGTAACCAAGAACACTACATGCTCTCCTATTACATTCTGTTCCCCAGGCTCCTGCAGGCCCAGGTTCCTTATTGTTGAAGCCACAACACCCACCTCTTTTTACTTCCTGAGATCCCATCCTCGTAGAGTCCATGGGAGGCTTCAGTCATGACTCTGTGTGTGTGTGGTATGTGTGTGTGTGTGTTAGTCGTTCAGTCATGTCTGACCCTCTGTGACCCCATGGACTGCAGCCCACCAGGCTTCTCTGTCCATGGGATTCTCCAGGCAAGAACACTGGAGTCGCCATGCCCTTCTCCAGGGGACCTTCCCGACCCAGGGATCAAACCCATGTCTTCCGCATTGCAGGCAGATTCTTTACCATCTGAGCCAGCAGGGAAGCCCTTGTGGGCATGATCAGTGACAGAAAACAGACTCACCACATCTTTTACTTTCCTGACACTCAGTGGGAAGGCGGCTAGAGAAAGGAAAGCTTTCTCTTGGTGAACTGGAGCCCTTAGGTGGCACTTCCAGCACCGTGGACCTTAGCCTCCCGCCGCATTCCACTATCCGGGCCACAAAGACTCTGCAGCAGTCTCTCCTGGCGTGCTCTGAAAGTGAAGGAACCCGGAGGTCCTGACTCTCATGTTTCTGTTGAAGCTCAGTCTAATTTCTGACATTTCTATTCCCTGTTAGGCAGTCTTTTTTATCTTTCTGCCCCCTCTGTTGTTACCTCAGAAAAGGTGATTGCATTTCTGACCTTCTTGTGGGACTGGGGAGGCAAGGGGTGTGTGTGTGTTCAATCACGTCCGACTCCTTAGGACTCCATGGACTGCAGCCCGCCAGGCTCCTCTGTCCATGGGATTTCCCAGGCAAGAATACTGGAGTGGGTTGCCATTTTCTTCTCCAGGGGATCTTCCCGACCCAGGAATCGAACCTGTGTCTTGTATCTTCCCTGCTTACTTGCTCCCATCACCCCCTGCTTCTCCATCCACTTGCCCTTTGTTTTCTCTCCCCATCACAATTGTGTTCACATCCCCTTGGTCTAGCTTATCCTTCACTGTCCATAATGACCGTTTCTTTGTTGCAAACACCCTCTGTCCTGCCCACCTGACAAAACTCCAGCTCTGGAGGAACCCAGCCATCTACCCTCTCCAGGCCCGCTCCTGAAGGTCTAGGCTTTGTTGGACACAACCCGGCAAATGCCAACGCTATGGATTCACAATAATCCCCAAACCTTCAGGCTTGTGGGATCTTAGTTCCCTAACCAGGGATAGAACCTGGGTCTGCAGCTCTGAAAGTGCAGGTCTTAAACACTGGGCCTCCAGGGGCTTCCCCACAACAACCCTGCTTAGTTGGTTTTTCCCACTGCGTGGCAAGCTTAGTACTACTCTTTCTAGTAAGCTCCATCCATCTTTCCTCAAGGACTGCTTCTTCCCTCTTTTCCATTCTCCTTAAAACCAGCTCTCCCTTGGTCTCAAAAGGTAACCTTATCTCCCATGTGAAAGGGAAGTTAGGAGCTCTCAGATGGAAACTCCCGCATGTTCCCTGTGCATGTCTGACACGGCAGCCTGTGATGCAGGCTCTTCACAAGTTACCATGCAGGACACACTCCTCCTCTTATCCAGGCTACCTGCGCCCTGTGTGGCTTGAATTCCATTCCTTCTCACCTTTTCCATCTATCTTGAATCTATTCGATCGATACTGATATATGTTGTCATATTTCCCGCCAGGGACAATCACAGTGACTGCAAAACAAAGACCAAACCACCACCATGACCCTCCTTTGACCAGAGGCCCTCTCCTCTTCCTGTATTTTCATAGCCACCAGCTCTGCCTGCTCATGGCCTGTGTATTTCCTCTCTCTGTCTTTTTAGCCTACTCCGGCCTGACTCTGTCCTCAAAATTCCATTATATCTGGACGTATTAAGGTTACTTGCATGTGTTAAATTCAGTGGACTCATTTTCATTCTCATTTTACTTAATTTGCAGCAATGTTCAGCATTCCTTTATTTTTACTTTTTTTGGCCAAGCCACATGGCATGGGGGATCTTAATTCCCCAACCAGGAATCAAATCCTTGTCCCCTGCACTGGAAGCTCAGAGTCCTAACCACTGGACCTCGGGGAAGTCTCAGCATTCCTTTCTTGAAATTCCTTTTTCTCTGGATCCCCCCGGCACCTCGCACTCTTGGTTTCTTCCCATCCATAGCTCCACTTTCCCAGTCTCCTTGGACCACTGGCCTTGAGATGCAAGCCTGCTTCTTTTCTTCCTCTGCACTTTCCATGGGCAACCTCAGTCCTTCCATGACCTTAATTACTGTTCATCTGTGCCTGGGACTCCAACTCTGAGCTTTCTTTTGAGCTGTAGACGTTTATATACAACTGCATTCTAGACACATCCGCTTCAGTGGCTACAGAATTTCAAACTTGAGTCATCTAAAATGGAGTTCTTGATCTTTTCCCAGGCTCTTTCCTTGCCAGTCAGCTCTTCCTCTGTTATACTCCGTTTAGTGGCAGTTGTGTGTCCTGTTGCCTAGGCCACAGTGAATTGATTTTCAAGTTTGTCAATTCTACTTCAAAAGTGCACATTAAATCTCCACACCCTAGCGCTGACTGACCTCAGCCCTTGATAGAGTTTATTGCAATAGCTTCTTAATAGTCTCTGCAGTCCACTTTTATAGTTCTGATTCATTCATTACACTGTAGCCAGAATAATATTTTAAAAGTGAAATTTGATCAAGTCAAAACATTTCCTGTTGCATTTAGGATAAACTACGAAGTAAATAACGCAGCCAGTAAGACTCTGCCTGGTTTGGTTCCTGCCAACTCTTGCCAGTCCTGCCTTTGTCTAGGATATTCCAGCCACTGAGACCTCCTTCCAGCTCTCAGAATGCTGCAGGCTCTCTCCGGTCCCAGGTGCCCCCATGTGCTGTTCCTTCTGCCTGGAACTCTCCCTTACTCTTTGCCTGTCTAATTCCTGCACATGCTTTGGGTCTCAAAAGTTAATTTCCTGATGTATAAAAATTTTTTTGTAGTATTCTGTACTTTCCCATCATAGCACTTATTATGATTTTTTAAATCTGTCTCCCTACTAGATGATGAACTCTCGAAGGCAAGGACTAGTCTATCTTCCCACCCCTGTATCAACCCACTCCAGGACTCTTGCCTAGAAAATTCCATGGATGGAGGAGCCTGGTGGGCTACAGTCCATAGGGTCGCAAAGAGTCGGACATGACTGAGCGAGAGTTGAGATGAGCCCAATAGTATATTCTGAGTCAATAAATCGTTCATTAAAAACCCTGGACCAATAGGAGGTGATTTTATCAAGATGTGTTTATTCATTAATTCAACAAATACCTAAGTGTTTTGGAAGCCAAAGGAAGAACTTACTCTCTTCAACTTTCCTTTGACTTGCTCTTATCTTAATATTCCTTAGCAAGTTTCATCCACCTCGTCAGCACCCCAGTCCCTAGCAGTGACCACATGTGGCATATTTGCCTGGCTCACTGGATGTATCAGTTTTCAGGAAAGTATTTTCTTCTCTCTGTCTGACACTGCTCTGTTCTTAAATGTCTTGACTGTTCTTATCTCTGTAACAACTTGAATTCATCTGCAAAAGATGAAATCAAATATGTGTAGAGGGTCACTTATATCATTTGTGTGTTTTTTTCCTTGCAAATTGAGCTTTAATATTCTCTTCAGCCAAGAAATAATTAAGAAGAAAGACGCACACCCTGTGTATGCTAAGAAAGTAAAATGATGTGATAGTAATTTTTGACTATACTAAAATGTGACAAGCCTACAATTAAAAGAAAACCAAATACATATTCAGATAGGAAACTTACAATAAGGGTATCAGAATTTGAGTCTACCATTTTTCAAATGTTTAATTTTACCTTGAGGTCACAAGAAAGTTTCATTTTGGGAGAGAAACAGTAAGACCCACTTGTCCTGATTTTGTCATAATACTAGAGGTTTCATCAGTTGAACCCCCAAAGCCTCTCCTGACTTCATTAGCCACTTTTTGTTCTCTTATGTCAAAAACTCAGAGAAGAAATTTATGCCAGTGTGTCATTCTAGGTTATACCCCTGACATGGAATAATAGGAATTCATCTGCAAAAGATGAAATCAAGTATGTTTCGAGGGCCACATATCACTTGTGTGTTTTTTAAACAAGCATTTGTTAGACACCAAATGTGTGCTAGACTCTCAGACTTTTTCTTACTTAATTCTCACAATAACCTCTTATAGTAGGTTAAATTAGTCCTAATTTAAAGGTGAGAAAATCAAGATTCAGGAAACTGCTCCAAAACACAGAGATAAAAATGCTTTCTTTTTGTCCTGGTATGATATTTGCATTTTTCAAAATCGTGAATTCATGTTAAAAAATGATCATAGCCAAACATTGAATTATGCCTGGTAATTCTTCCAGAGGACTTCAATATGCATTTTTAAGGGATTCTGTTTTACTAGAGTAGGATGCTAGTGTCCCAGAGACCCTGCAGATTGTCCAGAATTTAGCTGTGTGCTGTGTTTGGGCGAGCTGGTGGGGGTGTGAAATAAATGAACTTGATTCACTCTGAACCAAGTCAGGCAGAAATATGGTACCACCCTTCTAGACAGACATCTGTTCAAATATAAATTTCCTGTTTATTGAGGCTTCTGCTCTATTGAAGTAAAGGTCTCGATACAGCTGAACAAGTCAATCATTATAAACCTTGTTAGTGTGACGGCCCCCTGTGTATTGTTTAACTGGAAATGAAACACAAACACACCAAACCCCTGCAGGATCTGCTTCACGGTGCATAAATCGTCAGTGCACCATGTCACTTGACATTTGATGGCAGTCTACCACATGGCAGAGCAGACTTCATCCTTGGAGAGCTATGCAGATGAATCCAGGCCTGAACAATAAGGTAAAAGGATGCAGCCTGTCCCTTGCTCCCCTCCCCCCAGATCCTTCCCAGAAAGCAATCCCTGGGGTAATTTCTTAGTGGCAACTGGTGAATTATCCAAATACAAATGCCCAGTGTTCAGTCAGTTCCACATGCAGATCTGGCTTTAGAGGTCCTAAATAGGATTGAAATGTTCTTCCTGCTTTCCATGTTCCGAGCAGTATTATTGCTTTTGCAGCAAAACCTTCTCAGACCCTTATTAAGCCGTCTTAATGGCTTTCCTTAGCTTGTTTTCTTTTATTGAAACCTCAGAGGTGAGGGATAATCTGCTCTTAGTTAGACTGAGATAAAGATGCTCATCTCACCCCCAGTGGCTCCCTGTCCCCTGATTTATGACACGTCTATGCCATAGAGAAAGCCTATAGTTTGAAAAGGACTAAATCAGTCTGCTAGTCTGCTGTTGATCATAGGTATGGACTGAGGTTAAACGATTTTACCACCAGTCATATTTTCTCTGTTTGGGGTTTAAATGGGTAGGACGTCTCTCTCTCCAGCTCTAGGAGGAAGATTTGTTCATAAATTGTTAAAATGGAGACTGGAAGTCTCAAGGTATCATCCATTCTAGCTGCTAGTCCTGGGCAGATTAAATCATTCACAACAAACAGTTGGCTGTTGGAATCAGCCCTTGTGGGTTATGGGCAATGCATGTCAGGGCTGCCTCTGAAGGCAGGGCTCAGGTGTAGGGAGGCTGGGACAAGCCAGTGCAGGTCCATTAGCAGTTCTCGGGAGGAGCAAGCTGGCTGAACTCTGGAAAGGTTGGTCCCCAGGAGAGTACACAAATGGGTATGCCAAGTCCCGGGAATAGAGCTGCAGAGGCTGGAAAGAGAAGAAAGATTCTGGAGGGTCTACTCCTTATAAAGCCACTGTCTACCTTGTTAGTTCTTTTAGGAGAATCTGGGGCTAGTGGTAAAGAATCTGCCTGCCAGTGCACGAGATGCAAGAAATTCAGGTTCTATCCCTGGGTCCAGAAGATCCCTCGGAGAAGGAAATGGCAACCCACTAGAATATTCTTGCCTGGAAAATTCTATGGATAGAGGAGCCTGGTGGGTTACAGTCCATGGAGCCGCAGAGTTGGACATGGCTGAGCTACCAAAGCACAGGGGACTGTGAGCCTCTTGAAGGGCTGAACGTGTGTGACAGTCTCCTTTATGTTCAGTGACTTTCTTGGAAACCTTTAATGATCTTTTATCCCTTGTCAAATATAACCACCCCTTTAATCATTCAATACCTCATTTTTAAGAAAAAGAGGAATGTATTGAATTTTATAACCCAATTTATTCCTATTCTTCTCTAAGAAGATATCAATGTAACTTTTGATAAAACATGGAAAAGTATATGCCATAGAACTATTTGATATATTTTGAAACCTATTCTTATGACAAGCTCTTGAAATATCCACGCAATGCATGGAACTTCTTGAACTATTTTAAATTAGATGTACCTTCTGAGTTAAAGGCAGCGAACTCTACCTCTTGTTGATGAAGAGAGAAAACAGTCTCTCTTTGGAAGGTGAATGATTTTTGTCCTGGAGAACATTTTGTTCCTTAGGAAAGCTGTTGATTTCTCAGAAGGAGCAGTTTATTTTCTCATCTCAGGGTGAAGAAATTGAAAGATATTTTTTTTGTGATTCAGGAACAGGTGTATTTAAAAACTGTAATTTTCTACAGGAACATATATATGCTCTATGAAGTTAGATAATGTCAAGATGGGCTACAGATTTGATAATCTTTTCATTGCTTCTGGGGCCAGAGAATGTGTTGTTTTTAAGTGTTAGACTGCTTTGCCTTAAAGAGAATGAAGAGCAAAAGTTTAGGCTTTCTGTTTTGGAACTAGAGCAAGACACTCCAGTTGTGGTTATCATTAGTTTACAAGTCTTACCTCCGTGTTACCCCATTAATTCTTTCTGAGAGGCAGCATAGCTCACCATTCTCGACTATGTAATTTTCTGGCGTTTTCCTTACAGACGGTCTAGGACATTGATATGGGAACTCAGGCAGCCATCACTGTGTTTCTGGCAGTTTGAGGACAGAAAAGAAAAAGAAAACATGGTTTCTGCCCTTAAGAATATTCACGATCTTGTGGTTAAGACTCCATGCTTCTACTGCGGGGGGCATGTGTTCTGTACCTGGTCAGGGAACTAAGATCCTTCACGCTGTGAGGCACAACCAATGGATAAATTAAAATAAAATAGTAACTTAAAAAATAATAATAACAACAGAAAATTAATCTAAAAAAGAATATTCACCTCTAGCTGGAAAGGCTTGTGAAGGACACTGAAGACAAATGTACAAAGAGAGTGTACATTCTATGAAAGTGTTAGTCACTCAGTGGTGTCCGACTGTTTGCGACCCCATGGACTGTAGCCTGCCAGGCTCCTCTGTCCATGGGATTTCCCAGGCAAGAATACTGGAGTGGGTTGTCATTTCCTTTTCTGGGGGATCTTCCCGACCCAGGGATCAAACCCAGGTCTCCTGCATTGCAGGCAGATTCTTTAATGTCTGAGCCACATCTGTCTTATTTGTACATTCTATAGGCTGTATTACTATTTCTGTTTTATGGATTAGGGAGCTGAAGCTCAGAGAGGTCATGTGACCTTTCCATGTTCACCCAGCAAATAAATGATGGACTTGAGATTGGATTCCAGCGGAGTCTCTCTCCCATGCCCACCACTGTATCTCCATGGGGAGCAACTGTGTCTGTCTCCTTCACTGCTTTTCTGCAGCACCTTGCACAACGTTTGACACAGGAGTTAAGTCAAGGATGACTTTCAGATTGGCTGGCCAGTGCTGAGCACACAGAGGAGTTATCGTGTTGTAAAACTGTAAGCTTGGCATTGAACTAAATTTGTTTTGTTTCAAGCAGCCTTTACATGATTGGGTATAAGACATTTTTTCTTCTGTAGGGCGCAATGGTTATGCTTTCTCTGCTACCTTCTTCATCTGCCCCTGCCTTTAGCAAACTGGGAGGCTCTGACTTTGAGCTGAGGGAGGGCAATCCTTGGGTGGTACTGGTGGTGCATATTCTCCCCTCCTCCTAGCTCTGTGGACCTCTCCCAGTGCCTAGTCAGGAGCTTGGCTGCAGCTGGGGTGGGGGAGGCCCTCTCTGGCCGTCTGACCTCAGAGGCTCAGGCAGCAGAGGGAGAGCAGAAGGGCCCTCTGCTCTGAGCTGGAGAGCTTGCTCTGCTTGTGGCTTCCTAAGTGCAGGCTGGGAAATGCAACTTATTATCCTTCATTAGAAGATCACTCTAATTTACAGGCCTTAGAATGAAGTTATGTGCGTGATGCACTTTTGAACTCATTACTGAGTATATTAAATCATACTGAGAGGCTGTTCCTGCAGCAGGTGTACCAGTGACTAGGAGTTCAGATAGGGCCTTGGGTATGAAATGTCAGTCTGGCAACGTTATTCCCTCTTCTTCTATCTTCTATTGTCACATTCCTTCCACAGTTTGGAACATCTGTTCATATTTGTTTATTGAGCCTCTGGGGCTCACTTATCCAAAATCATGCTTAACTTCATGAAATTGCCATTTTAAGGGCAGCTTTTTTCCCCACTCTGCTAAAAATGTTGCTGTTAAGTCACTCAGTAGTGTTCAACTCTTTACAGTCCCATGGACTACAGCACGCCAGGCTTCCCTGTCCTTCACTATCTCTTGGAGTTTGCTCAAACTCACATCCATTGAGTCAGTGATGCCATCCAACCATCTCATCCGCTGTTATCCTTTCTCCTCTCCCAGCATCAGGGTCTTTTCCAATGAGTCAGCTCTTCACATCAGGTGGCCAGAGTATCGGAGCTTCAGCTTCAGCATCAGTCCTTCCAATGAATATTCAGGGTTGATTTCCTTTAAGACTGACTGTCCGATCTCCTTGCTGTCTCTGCTAAAAATGAATGATATATTAAAAAAAGAACTGGGATGGGAGGAATCATGACATTGTAGCCCCTTTTGTTCACTGCAAATGGTTAGAGGACAAAGACTACATTTACAAAGAGAAGATGGCTTTGGACACCATTTTCCAAGCTTGGGCCAGCTGGATTTTCAGTGTGGGTTTTAAACTTAGCTCTCAGTACAGGGAAGTCAGGAGTGGAAAGTGACAAGGATAGCAAAGTGGAGAGTGCTGCTGTGGCTGCCACTGCTGCTGGTGAGGGGTGGGGTGTGTTAGTCTCCTAGGGCTGCGGAAACAGGATGCCACAGACTGGGGGAGCTCACACTGCAGAAAGGATCGTCTCCCAGTCCTGAAGACCGGAAGTCCAAGGTCAAGGAGTAAGCAGGGTGGTTCTCTCTGAGGGCTGTGGGGGAGACTGCTCTTGCCTGTCTCCAAGTTTCTAGAGGTTTGCTGGCAATCAGTGATGTTGACTAACTTCTGCATCATCCTAATCTCTGCCTTCATATCTGTGTGTTCAGTTCAGTTCAGTTGCTCAGTTGTGTCCAACTCTTTGCGACCCCATGAATCACAGCACGCCAGGCCTCCCTGTCCATCACCAACTCCTGGAGTTCACTCAGACTCGCATCCATCGAGCCAGTGATGCCATCCAGCCATCTCATCCTCCGTCATCCCCTTCTCCTCCTGCCCCCAATCCCTCCCAGCATCAGAGTCTTTTCAGATGAGTCGACTCTTTGCATGAGGTGGCCAAAGTATCGGAGTTTCAGCTTTAGCATTATTCCTTCCAAAGAACACCCAGGGCTGATCTCCTTCAGAATGGACTGGTTGGATCTCCTTGCAGTCCAAGGGACTCTCAAGAGTCTTCTCTAGCATCACAGTTCAAAAGCATCAATTCTTCGGTGCTCAGCTTTCTTCACAGTCCAACTCTCACATCCATACATGACCACTGGAAAAACCATAGCCTTGACTAGATGGATCTTTGTTGGCAAAGTAATGTCTCTGCTTTTCAATATGCTATCTAGGTTGGTCATAACTTTTCTTCCAAGGAGTAAGCGTCTTTTAATTTCATGGCTGCAGTCACCATCTGCAGTGATTTTGGAGCCCCCAAAAATAAAGTCTGACACTGTTTCCACTGTTTCCCCATCTATTTCCCATGAAGTGATGGGACCAGATGCCATGATCTTCATTTTTGTGTCCAAATCCCCCCATTTATAAGGGCACCAGTCATATTGGAATAGGGGTCACATTCATGACCTCATTTTAAAAAATTTATTTATTTTTAACTGAGGGATAATTGCTTCACAGTATTGTGCTGGTTTCTGTCAAGCATCAATATCAACCAATAGGTATACCTCATTTTAACTTGATTACCTCTTTAGAGACCTACTGTCTCCAAATTACGTCATATTCTGAGTCACTGGGTTTAAAACGCCAACAGAATATTATTACTTTAGTTCTCCCTCCAGAGATTGAACCTGTGCCCCCTGCAGTGGAATGGCAAAGCCTTGACCACTGAACCACTAGGGAATTCCCGCCAATGCATCTTGGATAGAATAGGAGTGTGTGTGTCCTCAGTTGTGCCTGACTCTTTGAGACCTCATGGACTATGGCCCACCAGGGCTCCTCTGTCCCTGGGATTTCCCAGGCAAGAAAACTGGATTGGGTTGCCATTTCCTCCTCCAGGGGATCTTTCTGACTCAGAGGCTGAACCTGTGTCTCTGGCATCTCCTGCATTGGCAGGTGGATTCTGTACCACTGAGCCACCTGGGAAGCCCATAACATAGGACTAGGAGAATTTAAAAACAAAAACATTTTCTTTGAAAGAAGAAGAGAAAAAACAAAACAAAACAAAAAATGAGTGCCTACTCTCTGAGTGCTGTAGTGTTGGCTTGAAGTGCCTTCTGCAGCCTTTGTAGACATATTCTGATACATGGGGAATGCTGTTCTTCTGATTGTGTCTTTTGTTCTCCTAGGATTTAAAAGGTAACACTGATCTCAGCCCCCTTCTCCGCTAGGCTTGTATGCCGTCCATCATTGGGGTGTATGAGCATGTTGGCTAGCGGGGCTTATATTCACTCAGCTGAGCAATTGGTGTTCATCAGCCATTATTGGTTTTCTTCTAAATAACTTCTCTGACAGCTGACAAAACCCAGTGCAGAGTATGCGAAGTTCACTTCTCTGCCTATCAGGCACAGATTGACCTCCATCCAGATTGAGCTTTCAATGAAAAGGTCGGTGTTTGCTGATTAATGCAGCATCATGTGCAGAGACATTCTTAACAAATGCTTTGTGAGGATTTATTTGTAAATTTATGCACCAGGCATTGTGGCTGTCGTTTGCTGTTGTTGTTGTTCAGTCGTGTCTAACTCTTTGCGACCCCATGGACTGCAACACACCAGGCTTCCCTGTCCTTCACTGTCTCCCAGAGTTTGCTCAACCTCATGTCCATTGAGTCGGTGATGCCATCCAACCATCTCACTCTCTGTTGCACACTTCTCTTTTTTCCTTCCATCTTTCCCAGCATCAGGGTCTTTTCCAATGAGTCAGTCTTCACATCAGGTGGCCACAGTACTGGAGCTTCAACTTCAGCATCAGTCCGTCCAATAAATATTCAGGGTTGATTTCCCTTAGGATTGACTGGTTTGATCTCCTTACAGTCTAAGGGACTCTCAAGAGTCTTCTCCATCACCACAATTCGAAAGCATCAATTCTTCAGCGTTCAGCCTTGTTGACATTTATTTGTAATTGAGTGCCTGCTTGGCATAGGGCACTAGAGGTACCTAACATGATAGGAGGTTTATGAGATAGTCTAATCTCAAATGCAGTGTAGGAATTCCTCCTGTAGCACCACTGACAAGCTTATCTTGTATAATGCCTGTGATAGGAAGCTCACAACCTGAGTGAGGAATTCATTTCCATAGGGGGAGCGTGTCGGCTTCTAAAACAGAAAGTGCTTAAAAAAGTTGAACCAAAATCTACTTTGTGATTTTTGCTTTGTAATCATATAATGTCCACCCAATCCTCTTAATTATTTTTAGGGGCACTTAAAAATTGAGATATAACTCATATATCATAAAATTCACCTTTTTAAAGTATACAACTGAGTGATTTTTAGTATGTTCACAAAGTTTTGAATCATCAGTACTATCTAATCAATTACCCCCCAAAGACAACTCGTACCCATTAGCTGTAACTGTCCACTCTTCCCTTCTCTCAAGCCCTGAAAACCAGTACTTTCTGTCTCTATGGATGTGTTTTTTCTGAAAATTCCATATAAATGACTCATATAATATATGGCCTTTTGTGAATGGCTTCTTTCACTTATCATAGGATTTCAAGGTTCATTTTGCTATAGCATATAGCAGTACTTCATTTCTTCTAAATGGCTAAATAATATTCCATTATATAAATATAATGTTTTGTTTTTTTTTTTTCCCATTCACCAGCTGATGGACATTTGGGTGGTTTTCACATTTTGGCTATTACAAATAAAAGTGTTATGAACATTAGGGCTACATGTTTGTTAAAAAAATTATTTATTTATTTGGCTGCACTGGGTCTTTAGTTGTGGCAGGTGGGGTGTAGTTCCCCTGACAAGGCATCAAGCCTGGGCCTCCTGCATTGGGAGCATGGAGTCTTAGCCACTGGATTACCAGAGAAGACCCAGGGCTACACGTTTTAATGACAATGTATGCTTTCACTTTGCTATACCTGGGAGTGAATTGCTGGCTCAGATGGTAATTCTCTGTGTAACTTTCTGACATATACTAACAGTTCTATACTGGTGTCCTTCAGAGTTTTCTGTCTGGAAGAAAAAAGCTTTAGGAACTTCGATGATGGAGTAGAATTTTGAACAGAATTTTGAAGGGAATGTGGGATTTTTCACATGAATATGGAGTGAGAAAATAGAGACGCAGAAACTTGAAACAATTTGATATGTTTTAAAGAGCCTGCAAGTAGCTTGACATAAACATGCAGTATTTGTAGAATTCATTCATCACGAGGGGCTTCCCAGGTGGCTTAGTAGTAAAAGAATCCACCTGTCAATGCAGAAGACATGGTTTCAATCCCCAGATAAGGGAATGGCAACCCACTCGAGTGTTCTTATCTGGGAAATCCCATGGATAGAGGAGCCGGGAGGGCTAGTCCATGGAGTAACAAAGAGTTGGTGGAGAGTTAGTGACTCAACAACAGCAACAACAACAATTCATCATGAAGTGAAGCTGGAAAGACAGGATATGGACCAAATTATGAAAGATTTTTACTCTTAAGGCAAGCAGGGAACACTAAAGGATTTTAAGTAGGGGAGCAACCTGGTCATGTTTGTGTTTGCAGAGAGCATATTTTGGGAGCTGTACTAGGGAGCAGTGAGGAGGGAGGAAGAACTATCAAGAGGCTTTGCTGTGGCCCATGTGAGAGATGATGGTGGCCTAAGATGCCACATTGGAAATGGAGAGGATTAGGGGTATTTGAGACACTCTAAAGAAAGAGCCAGAAACCCTTGATGAGTGTTAAGGTGAGAGAAGGGCAGAGTGAAGAATGACTCAGTTTTTGACACTGGCACTAGGGTATATTGTGTAATTATAGAGACAGAACGCAAGAGGAAGAATTTTGTGACAAAGTAGGGCAGAACATTTATTTTGAACATTGGATTTCTTTTTTAAAAGAGTATTTATCTGTTCAATTAATTTTTTATTTGGCTGCTCTGGGCCTTAATTGTGGTGAGTGCATCTTCCATCTTCATTGTGGCTTGGGGATCTTTAGTTGTGGCATGTGAATTCTTAGTTGTGGCATGTGGGATCTAATAATGGTTCCCTGTCCAGGATCGACAGAGAAGACAATGGCACCCCACTCCAGTACTCTTGCCTGGAAAATCCCACGGAGAAGGGGTCGCTAAGAGTCGGACACGACCGAGTGACTTCACTTTCGATTTTCACTTTCATGCATTGGAGGAGGAAATGGCAACCCACTCCAGTGTTCTTGCCTGGAGAATCCCAGGGATGGGGGAGCCTGATGGGCTGCCCTCTATGGGGTTGCACAGAGTCGGACATGACTGAAGCGACTTGGCGATGGCGATGGCAGTCCAGGATCGAACATGGTCCCCTTTTGGCCTAATCTAAGATTGCAATCTTAGCTACTGGACCATCAGGGAAGTCCAGGGCAGAGCATTTTGTTCTCTTGTTTATACTGCATCAAAAACCTTCAAATGTTTAAATTAGCCACCATGATTCCTTTTGTCTTTAATTACATAGCCTCAAAAGAATCCATCTGATATTTCTATCTTTGTTCATAGTTCCTTGTTTTAATTGCTACTTATATTTGACTTTTCCACTGCTTCTCCTAAGGTATACCCTGTTTTAAAGAAAACTTACTAAATAAGGTTTAACCAAGAGATTAACTATAGAACATTACTGCTGTTCTCTATGTTACTCCAGTGATACATGATTTAACATGGTCCATGAATGTGTACACTAAGACTTTTCTTCACTAGTTTCAGAAACTTCACCAAACTTTCTTTTTTTGATGACTGCAAATTCTTAGGTCATTTTCTCATTTCTCAAGTATTTAGAAATATATCAGTTAAGATGTCCTCAGCTAATAGTGACTCAGACCATTAGGAGATTTAGTTCAGTTCAGTTCAGTTGCTCAGTCATGTCCGACTCTTTGCGACCCCATGAATCACAGCATGCCAGGCCTCTCTGTCCATCACCAACTCCCAGAGTTTATTGTTTACTTAAAAGAAGCTTGGAATGTGATCATCAGACTTGTCTGATGGATAGATGAAGTCGCCAAGGATCTAAGTTGTTTCCTTTTTTCTTTTTTTAAATATGAATTTATTTATTTTAATTGGAGGTTAATTACTTTACAATATTGTATTGGTTTTGCCATACATCAACATGAATCCACCACAGGTATACACGTGTTCCCCATCCTGAACCCCCCTCCCTCCTCCCTCCCCATACCATCCTTTTTTCTACTTTGTTTTCTTCAGAGGATTAGCTTCATCTTCATGCTTGTGACGTCATGGTTTCAGAAATGGCCACTGCAGCTTCAAGCATCACTTTCTTGGGTAAAAATATCTACAACAGGAATGAAGGGGTAAAAGAAACTCCTTACATATCTTTTTTTCAGAGAGAAACATCTTTCCCAGAAGTGCTCAGCAGAATCTTTATGTCTCATGGGCCAATCAATGGGCCAAATGGATTGAGATTGTTATGCTTGGTGTAGCCTTAGATTTCCTGGAAAATGAACTAAGCAAAATCATTATTTTGTTACCAAGGAAAAGAGGCAGTTGTCTGTGAAATGGTCAATCAGCAATGGCCGCAGGAAATCAAAGAAATGTTTGATTAAATATAGGAACATGAGGGATTAGTTTGCAAAGGTCTTATATCTTTATATCTATCTATTTATCTATCCATCTAGAGACCTGCTATTTTAGTTCTACTAGCTTAAATCCTTATAATTCCATTATCATCTAACTTGCATTTTATCATCTTATCCAGAAACATTATGGGAGAGTTTGTCAAATGCTTTATTAAGTAAAAGTGAGAATAAATTTCCATAATATTATTAGTGACCTAGCAATGATTTTTCCTTCTAGTTGTATTGAGATATAATTGACATACAACACTGTATAAGTTTAAAGTGTACAGCCTAATGGGTCTTCCTAGGTGGCACTGGTGGTAAAGAACCCGGCTGCCAATGCTGGAGATACAAGAGATGTGGGTTCAGTCCCTGGGCATGTCAACGCACTCCAGTATTCTTGTCTGGAGAAACCCACTGACAGCAGAGCCTCGTGGGCTACAGTCCATAGGGTCACCCGAAGTTGGACAAGTCTGAAACAACTTAGCACATACACCCTGATATTTATTGTGCTAGTCTTTATACATATTTGTGCACATTTAATATTGCTTAAACTATGGTTATAAACAGAAACACATTAAAAATGAAAGGAGTAAATTGGCTGAGGAATCTTACTCCTTCCATTAAAAAGATAAAGATTTAGTTGGCTGATCCCGACAGATTCCTGCATTCTTTTATTCACTTGTTCATTCAACAAACACCAATTGAGCACGTACTCTGCTATGTGATAGAGCTATAATGTGGAATAACGTAGCTCCAGGCCCCAGCAGGTCTTCCAGTACAGCGGAGTAAGTGAAGTAGCTTAGTCGTGTCCGACTCTTTGAGACCCCATGGACTGTAGCCTATTAGGCTCCTCTGCCCATGGGATTTTCCAGGCAAGAGTGCTGGAGTGGATTGCCATTTCCTTCTCCAGGGGATCTTCCCGACTTAGGAATCGAACCCCAGTCTCCCACTTTGCAGGCAGACGCTTTTACCGTCTGAGCCACCTAAACAAGAGTATAAAAAATAATTCTGTGATTCTATGACCAGTGATAAAATAGCAATACATAAAAATGTGCTATGATAGCTGAAGGTGTGTGTGCCTGTGTGTCTGTGTGTTTCTCTTTGTGTGTGTGTAACTTAGCATGTTGGAACTGACATAGATGGCCTCATAAAGAGACTCCATGCCTCTCTTTTCCTTAGTTATACCAAATGCATGCTCCCTGTGAGCCTCATTCTCTGCATTGGGAGCTTATGGAAACTATTTATCCTGAAGCCCCAAAGGTTTATGGGAGAGGAGATCTTACATAGCTCAGGTGGCTGATCTTGTTTTCAGATGCCTCTCTGTGTGGTTCTGATGCATCCTTTTGTAAATTTCTCTCCAGTCCAGGACCAATCGATGTTCTTAAGGAGGAGAGATTTATTCAAGTCACATTGAGAGACCATGAGAGGGCAGTAATTGCCGATCTGAGTCATGTGAAGAGGAAATTTGGCCCTCCGTGATGGATTCCTGCCTTGCTCTCTTTCTATTTTTTTCCTCCTTTAGTTCAGAAATATAGGAAAGTAGTAGGGGGTGGAGGGAAGGAGAAGTCAGTTTAGGGATTCAGTTTGAGCTAAGATGCAATGTGGACATGACTCGCCTCCAAAACATCGTCTGGAGCATTTTCACTGGAAGAAGTAACATTTGGGGTTTTAGAAGAATTTGGTGCTGACTTAGAATCTTGATGTTAGTTTGTTCCCTAAAGACAGAATGGGCCAAAAGGCATCAGTGAGGGGTAAGTTAAACAAGAAGAGTGCCTTGGGCTCAAGGTCCCAAGAAGTTAATGAATGTCCTGTGTATATCTTTAGTTGGAGATGGCATTACAAAGTTCACAGCCAAGGACATTGGGAGGTGAACTGATCAGAGGCTGAATCGGAAAATACTCCTCCTCCCCAACATCTGTGTGTTTTCATTAGACTGGTGTACCTGTCTACCTACTCACTCTAGAAACATTCCTGATTCCCTCTCCAGTGGTCTCCAGGAGAGGGTTTGGGGACCTCATTAAAGGTCTAAGATTGAAGTGTATGAGGCACTTGACTAGGATCATTACAGGGAAGTAAAAGCTGATGATGACTCACCACTTTTCCACTGCATGATACTCAGGGGCTGGTATCTCATTTCTGGAGAGTATCCCAAACATTGCTTAGCCTCTCGAAGCATCCTTGACCTGCTAATAATTTCCCCAGAAAGACTATCAAGACTGTCAATTTTACTTGACATCTTATAACTGTCATGGAAGTAGCAAGTGATTATTCTTACCAGTTTAATTTGATAAGTAGAAATGATACCTTTTCGCCTCTAAAACTGATGAAATTTGAACAGCAGTCACAAATTATTTCTTCACAGTCACAGTGTAATAAAGTTAAAAGAAAAAAATGTGTAGGTTCTTGAGCAAAAGAAAAGAGAAAAATGCCTCATCGCTTTCCCCTGCTTTTACTCATCCATCCATTCATCCATCCATTAAAGGAATATTTATTGTGTGCCTGTTATGTGCTAAGCACTGAGGGAAGTGTCAGGAGTAAAACGAATAACAAACAGAAGTCTTAGCCCTATAAAACTTTCTGGTAAGAAAGAGAAATACTGAGTAAATAACTTCCTTCATTCATCATTACAAGCTGTAATAAGTGGTATAAAGAAAATGTATGAGGTACCATGAAAACTTGTAACAGAAAGCCTGTGAGTCACAGAAGAGTTCCCTGAAAAAGTGGTTTTTGAGCTGATATTTGAAGGAAAAGTAGGAGTTAACTAGGCAAAGAAAATGGAGTGTGTTTTAGTTAACTTGGGCTGTTGTAACAAATATCATAGACTAGGTGGCTTAAGTGGGCTCACTGGTATAAAATCTGCCTGCCAAGCAGGAGACATGGGTTTGATCTCTGGGTCTGGAAGATACCCTGGAGTAGGAAATAGCAACCCACTATAGTATTCTTGCCTGGGAAATCCCATGGACAGAGGAGCCTGGTGGGCTACAGTCCATGGGGTTGCAAAGAGTTGGACACGACTGAGTGACTAAGCACACACATGGGTTGGGATTGATTAACTAACGCAGTTTAGCTCACCATGACTACAGGTCAGTTCACAAAATTTTAACTTTGGATAGAAACTTAGAAATTACCTTTAAAGTTTATTTTTCAAATAATAAAACATTTTAAAACTGTTGCCTCTACAAGGTAACACATGCTTGGGTGTCCCTTGTGGCTCAGCTGGTAAAGAATCTGCCTGCAGTTCAGGAGACCTGGGTTCAATCCCTGGGTTGGGAAGATTCTCTGGAGAAGGGAAAGGCTACCCATTCCAGTATTCTGGCCTGGAGAATTCCAAGGACTGTATAGTACATGGGATTGCAAAGAGTCATACACAACTGAGCAACTTTCACTTTCTATTTTCCCCATTTTTGTAAACAGATGATGAAAAGGAGATGTCAGGAGATGCAAGTTGGTCATCTTCAGCAGCATGTCTGGACCAAGACCCCTAAACTCCTCAACTATGGTTATTTTTATCAGGATTATTGATTGTTTTTAGTCTAGGCATTGGTTTGGTGTGGAGGAGAAAACAGAGAAGCCATTCATTTATTACTACCATTTTGATTATGAACAGGACCATTTCTTAATGAAAAGTCTTCAACACTGGGACATTTGTAGGTTCTGGATGACATAAATGGTACAGCACACAGAACTATCCTTTTATCATCTCGTCTCTTCTCCTCTAAACTTAGTTACCTAATTTCTCTGGCACCATTTTGATATAGAGAGGGCTGGATTGTACTTGGAACTTTATGTTACTTGTACAGATTTGTAGTTTCACATCTAGTTGAATTACTGTTTTTCTACCTGAAATTAATTGATGTATAAATTCATGTAGTTCCAGAGTTTGGAAAAGAGAGCAATCTTTTAGGGGAAGTGCCATGTTAAGGGAACAGAGATGAGAAGGGTTAGAAAACAGTAGCTCTTTGGCTTTTTCTAGAAATTAAAAGATCCAGAGTGTTTATGTGGGTAATAGTACGGTGCTTTGCAGGAAAAAATGAACTGAGGAGGTTGAAGAGAGTTCTTCTGTAACTTTTGTTTTTCTAGGACAGTCAAGATGGGAGATCTTAAAACAGGGAACGTCAGGAAATCACAAGCCATGATCTGACCCCAGGTACTGCTGCTGAAAACCAGAGAGTAACCCGGTAATGGAAAGGGCAAGCCCACTGGAAGTGTAATTAATCTTTTTGGCAGTTCAGTTCAGTCATTCAGTTATGTCTGACTCTGCAACCCCATGGACTGTAGCACACCAAGCTTCCCTGTCCATCACCAGCTCCTGGAGCTTGCTCAAACTCATGTCCATCGAGTCGGTGATGCCATCCAACCATCTTGTCCTCTGTCATCCCCTTCTCCTGCCTTCAGTCTTTCCCAGTATCAGGTTCTTTCCCAAGGAGTCAGTTCTTTGCATCAAGTGGCCAAAGTAATGGAGCTTCAGCTTCAGAATCAGTCCTTCCAATGAATATTCAGGCCTGATCTCCTTTACGATTGATGGGTTTGATCTCCTTGCAGTCCAAGGGACTCTCAAGAGTCTTCTCCAACACCATAGTTCAAAATCATCAATTCTTTGGCACTCAGTTTTCTTTATAGTCCTACTCTCATATCTGTTTATGATTACCAAAAAAACCATAGCTTTGACTGCTGCTGCTGCTAAGTCATTTCAGTCGTGTCTGACTCTGTGTGATCCCAGAGATGGCAGCCCTCCAGGCTCCCCTATCCCTGGGATTCTCCAGGCAAGAACACTAGAGTGGGTTGCCATTTCCTTCTCCAATGCAAGAAAGTGAAAAATGAAAGTGAAGTCGCCCAGTCGTGTCTGACTCTTAGTGACCCCGTGGACTGCAGCCTACCAGGCACCCCCATCCATGGGATTTTCCAGGCAAGAGAACTGATACTAGACAGACCTTTGTTGGCAAAGTAGTGTCTCTGTTTTTTAATGAGCTGTGTAGGTTGGTCATAACTTTTTTCCAAGGAGCAAGCATCTTTTAATTTCATGGCTGCAGTCACAATCTGCAGTGATTTTGGAGCCCAAGAAAATAAAATCTGTTACAGTTTTCATTGTTTCCCCATCTATTTCCCATGAAGTGATGAAACTGGATGCCATTATCTTAGTTTCTTGAATGTTGAATTTGCAGCCAGCTTTTTCACTCTCCTCTTTCACTTTCGATCAAGAGGCTCTTTAGTTCCTTTTTGCTTTTTGCCATAATGGTGGTGTCATCTGTTATGAGATTATTGATATTTCTCCTGGCAATCTTGATTCCAGCTTGTGCTTCATCCAGCCCACCCGGCATTTCTTGTGATATACTCTGGATATAAATTAAATAAACAGGATGACAATATACAGCCTTGACATACTCCTTTCCCAGTCTGGAACAGTTTTGGCAGTTACTTACTTTCAAAGCAAGAATTAATCAGGGATTTTATCTGAGGTTGATAGTGAGTCATCTTTGAAGAAGTCTAGTCGAACTCTGGAAATCTGGAACCACCTTGAAAGATGACCCCTTACTAACCCCTTACAGTAAACAGTGTCTCATCAATATTTATATTTAACAAAAAGAAACTATGACAACTCAGTTATATTTTTGCTTGTCTATTATTGTGTGTGTGTGTGTGTGTGTGTGTGTCTGTGTGTGTGTGCTGAGTCATGTCCAGCTTTTTGCAACCCTGTGGACTATAGCCTGCTAGGCTCCTCTGTCCATGGAATTTTCCAGGCAAGAATACTGGACTGGCTTGCCATTTCCTACTCCAGGGTATCTTCCCAACCTAGGGATCAAATGATTATTATTAACAGTAGAGAATGATGTAAGCCAGTTGGACAGTGAACGTATTGGTGTTTATCAAGTACCATTCAAAGGAGAGAACTTATCTGTTGTACACAAATGGTTTTGGTTGCCTGTATTTTGGTATATATCATGGGCTGAGTTCCCTGAGAAAAAGACTCTGAGATGAAGAGGAGCAAATAGGAACATTCCAGAAGCAGGACTGGGCAGAGGGAGAGGTTGAACTGTGATGCACCTCAGCAGAGGTCTCAGCCAACTCTCTGGAGAGTTCTGAACCTGGGACAATTCTTAAGAGTTGTCCTGAGGGGAACCAGGGACCAGGTCAATACACTTCCATGTCAATCAGTTGTCAGATCCTAGCCATCCCAGGAAGGGAGTATGACCTTGGGTGAGACAGCTCTCTTCAGCAGAGGCAGATGTCCGAGAGCTGAGGGCTTCTGGTTTCAGCACTCGA
This sequence comes from Redunca redunca, assembly GCA_006410935.1. Taxonomy (NCBI): domain Eukaryota; kingdom Metazoa; phylum Chordata; class Mammalia; order Artiodactyla; family Bovidae; genus Redunca; species Redunca redunca. The sequence goes on along the minus strand of SJYQ01000389.1, from coordinate 199,938 downwards.
AGAGGCTGGGAGTAAGTCTTGCATTCCTCTGGGGTCTGGGTAGCAAATCCTACCAGCAAATCCTACTCTGTGGACAGTCACCACAGTCCATCCCTTGGGCCATTTTCATCCACTTCTTAGTGTTAGTTCTGGAAGCAACTCCTCCAGGATTCCAGTGGGCTTTTTTCCTCCCTGATGTAAACTTAAAAAAGAAAGGTAATTTGACAAGCAATTTCCCTGTACGCACAGCAAGTCTTAGGGCCACAATGGATATTCATCATCACTCTCCTCTACTCTCTATTCTCAGTTCCTACCACCCTTCAATGATCTCTTTGCTGGTCTTAGTGGCTTTACTTGCTGCTGTGACCCAGACGTTCATTCCTGAGAGGTCTAAGCCCTTGGTAGGAGGAACATATAGTGGCCAGGGGGAAGCTACAGTTTGCTGTTCAAGGGAACTCCTGCTGTGTCCACTGGAGGAAGCATTCCTTCTTTGGACCAGGACCTATAAAACCACAAAGCCCCAAGTTATGAGGCCAGAAAATATAGATTCCCAAAATGGGACTCTAGGAATAATGGTATGTGGGGCTATTCCTGATTCTACTCCTTAGTTCTCAGACCCATATATTCCACCTGCTATGGACACACTACTCCTGGAAACATCACTGATTTAAAATACGTACCATATCCTGGAGCCTGGCTCTTGGCTGGTAGTTTTTCTGAATTGGCACCTCAGCTGTGCTTTCAATAGGCTGTTCTGTCATCCTGTCAGCCTCTCAGCTTCTGGGTGTTTCTATACATTAAATAGGCACAGTGGTAAAAAATCCTCCTTCCAAGCAGGAGACACTAATTCGATCCCTGGATTGGGAAGGAAATAGCAATATTCTTGCTTGGAAATCCCACAAACAGAGGAACCTGGCAGGCAACAGTCCACAGGGCTGCAAAGAGTCGGACACCACCGAGCAACTGAGCACAGGGCAGGAAAAGTTGTCAGCTTTTCATTAGGATCAGAGCAGGAAAGGGCTATGCAGCAGATCTGGGCTGCAGTTCAAGCAACCTGGCCCGTGAGATCATGTATCTCAGCAGACCCTCTGGTGATAGGGGTTTCAGTAATGAAAAATGATATCATGTGCAATTTATGGCAAGAGCCAATAAGGAGATGGCTTCCTAGGTGGCATTAGTGGTAAAGAACCTGCCTTCCAATGCAGGAGACACAGAGGAAGCAGGTTCAATCCCTGGGTGGGGAAGATCCCCTGGAGGAGGGCATGGCAACCCACTCCAGTTTTCTTGACTGGAGAATCCCAAGGACAGAGGAGCCTGGCAGGCTAAAGTCCATGGGGGTCACAGAGCTGGATACGACTGAAGCTACTTATCGTGCACAAACACATGTACCAGTAGGAGAATCATAACACAGTTTCATAGGGTTCTTGGACATCATACTTGTAACAGAATTACACACCTTTGAGAAATGGTTCCCAGCTTATTTCTGAGCCCTGGCAGAAACAGCGTGTAGGAACACTGGACATCATCTATCCATAGGTTTGTTGCTGGGGAACAGCAGTTCCCAGCCCTCTTTGCATCTCAGTGCACCCATATGGCTGATTCTCATCCTTGAACTCTTAGCTGAAGTTCTATGTGTCACTTCTTGGTGTACCTTCTTCATGGTCTCCCTCTTTTCCCATTTCGCAGCTGAGTGTTTATGCCTGTGTTAACCTGGAAGCCACACAGAAAATGGTGGAGACTCTGTCCATCAGATTCTGTCATTCTTTTTCCAAGTCAAAGGATGAGAACCCTACCACCGATCAGGATTATCCACTTGAAACTCTAAGTAAAAGCTACTCATTACTCATTGTGCAAAGCCATTGAGATCAGGGGTTCATCCTTTACAGTACCTAATGCTTCCTTATCTACAGCTCACTTGTTCTCCACCAACGGCATATGAAAGTGCCCTTCCTTATTCCCTTCAGTCTCACTGGGGCATCCATAGTGCTTAAAAAAGTGCCAATTCCATAGCAGGTAAATGGTAGGTGTCTCATTGTTCTTTGATCTTGCAATTCTTTGAGTGCTAGTAAATTTGACATGGTGACTGACTACTTGTATTTTTTCTTAGCCAGAGATCTGTGACTTTGAAAATTCCTGGAAGACTGAAAAAAAAAAAATCTAGGTTTTAAAAGTTCTCTTATATGCATATTTATGAACACTTGGAGATACTATCTTTTAGCCAAAAAAAAAAAAAAAGAGAAAACCCAAAAAACAACTAGGCTGAATTAGCAGAAATATGAGAATAACTTGAATATAGTTTATTTGGAGCTGCCAACAGCCTCTCAGCGGGGATGTGAGCCAATCTGATGGGGTGTGTACGAGGAGAAGGAAAAAAAAATCTCAATGGAAGTCATTCAATTGTTTTAATGAGTCTCGAATCCAGTGGACTAAATGAAAATTCATCTGATTTAATTGAGTGACGCTAATTGGTGAAAAAAAGGCAATCAAATAGGCTGTGCATTGTAATTATTCAAAATTCTTTACTTACTCCCTAATTTACCTCTGATATTTTACCCTTCTTGTTTAGTGCTCTGTGGTCAGATTCTAAAAATAGTTTAGTATTTATTGGAATATATCACAACAGATTAGAAAAGGTTCTGTATGCTTGGACTTGTTTTTATGTTTTTACCTCAAGGGTTGAGATACTTTGTTCCTCAGTCGGATCACTGAACACAGAAATAGACTGTGATGTATTATTATGTTTGTAGCTAAAAATCTCAGTTCACAAGAGGATGAGATGGTTTGCAGAGGTGATAGAAGGAGAAGAGAAGGGAAGGTTTATAGGAAGACTTGGGCTGATTTGGAAGAAGCAGGAGGGAAATACGGACTTCTACGAGACTGAGGATGTAATTCTTCCAGATGGGCCCTGTGAGTCCAGAAGCAGTGAGGACCCAGGCCCATTTTCATGGGGTAATTGTGAGGCAGCGAGATTCCAGAGAGAAGACTGCCTGGTGCAAAGGAGAGGGCCTGACCTCAGGCTTGGAGTGTCCATCTTTACATGGATCTCTCTAGCTTTGGCAGAGCATAGAAGCCACCAGAAGTTTCTGGATCCTACGGGACCATGTAATCCATGACAGTAGATGATAATTGATGAAGGCAGCAAGACAGATGACCTCCACATGACCCCGGAGGACGGGGCATCCCTCACCAGGCTGCAGGATGGGGACTGAGCCAGAAATTAAGTTTATTTATTAAAAAATTGATTATTTTGCACACCTGAATCAGTGGACAGAGATTAATGTCCACTCTCTGCACATTTCCTGGGGCCAAACATCTCAGATCATTATGTGCTCATGAGGAGCCATAGCTTTATTTAATTGCATTTGTTCATTCTCTGTAATTGGATAATATTTCCTATGAGCACACATTTAAATAATTATTCAACTAAAGCAGAGTTGGCCTGGTGAAGGGGCTTTGAAATCAGAAGACTCCAGTAATATATGATCCCTCAGCACGAGGTTTAGATTTGAATTTCATCATGACTTAGCAGAAATCTGAGCAGAGGTATTGTGCGTATCTAACTCTGGGTGGAGTTATGTGCAGAAAATGCTTCTTCCAATCATGAAAAGTAGCACAAGATGTTATCAAGCTCCTGTCATAGAACACTAGGTCCTAAGTTTTAGAAGAGGACCTTAGAGTTTCCCCCTGTATTTCTTTCTTTGCTTAAAGCTATCTGAGATTTTAGTCCTTGTATTAAACTTTGAGTTACCTTGCAAAGGAGAAGTTAGGGGAATGTTCCTGAGAATAGGGACTGTGGCTGACCCTCGCTTTCAGGACAAAGTCTTGATTTCAGAAGGGTGGACTCCTTGTCCTAGGAGAATGGGCTTTCCCACTAAGGTGATGCACTCGTTTGATTTGAGTTGAGACCTGGAGCCACAATGGTGATGCCTGAGCTCCTGCACTGGGATCTGAGTGACTGCTCCTTTCCCATATATGTAGTTGGTTTTGGTTTCCCCGATGGCTCAGTGGTAAAAACCCACCTGCCATTGCAGGAGATGCAAGACACATAGGTTCGATCCCTGGGTCGAAAAGATTCCCCCGTAGGAGCAAATGGCAGCCCACTCCAGTATTCTTGCCAGTTTCCATTGACAGAGGAGCCTGGCAGGCTATAGTCCATGGGGATGCAAAGAGTCATCATGAAAGACTGAACACACACAAACAGTTGGTTTGGGTTAGTATTTGGAAATTGATTTCACTATTGTGGATCACATTGCAGGGCAGGAGAAGTCAATCCCTCATTTGTTCCCCATCAGCCGTCTGCAACATTTCACAGTCGTGGTCCGTATCACTGTTTGTGGGAGAGAGTGGCTAAAACACCTGTGTGATTTCTGTCCACCGAGACTTTCAGCGGCTTGCAAGCCTACCTTGACGAGGTCCTTATCCTCACCTCTTGGACCACCTTTATATGGAACTTCTGCTGTCACTGGTTTTGTTGGGTCATGGCTATGCTGGGTGCGTGAAGCCCTGCTGTAGTTCATCTTGGAGGGTTTTCCTTACATGTGTGAACCGTGGTTCCTTCACTTAACGCACAGCTCCTGCAAGGGCGTCATCCACCTTCTGTGTAGGTTCTGCTCAGAAGGCTTGATGGAGCACACCCGGGCTTGTTGGTGTAGCTCTGAAAGGACATCAGCATGTCTTATGTCTATTTTCTGAGTCATACAAAGGCCACTTCTAAGATAGGCATGGGTCTCAGAGTTTACCTTTGTACAGGGGTGTGTGGGAGTTTTGTGAATTACCGCTGTGAACAGAAAGACAACTCACAATGGCTTAAGCCTGTATTTGCGTCTGTTGTGAAATGAAGGATTTTGAATATATCCAAGCAGAAGTCCCCACCTCTGGGATCCAGTGCCTGATGATCTGAGGTGGAATTAATATAATAATAGTAGAATTAAAGCGCACAATAAATCTAATGCACTTGAATCATCCCGAGACCAACCCCCCTTCCCTGGTCTGTGGACAACCTGTCTTCCATGAAACTGGTCCCTGGTGCCGAAAATGTTGGGGACTGTTGTCCAAGGACCTGGACTGATTTAGAGCAGCCTTAAGCCTCTACTTTAGTGATGGAGCTGGCATTTCTTAAGAAAAGACAATCAGTCTTGCTTCAGAACCTGAAACCAGAGTCATGTTGGGACTTCACAGGGACCTCTGTCTCCTTTACTTTCTGTTTTCTTTGATCTGTGGATTAAGATAAAACAGATGTTTAGTCTTAATTTCATTCACTGACTTGATAGATAACATCACAAACCAGGGGATCCAGTAATACTTCAGATCCCACAGAGGAGCTGGTCAGTGAGAATGAAGCCCCTGATTCTGATGTAACAGTGTTGGGGAGACACATAGGAGCAGGGAGGGATAGGGTTAGGGAGAGGAGGAGAGGAGTCAGGACAGGCTAAGGATTGCTCAGGAAACAAACTAACCTTGCCGTCTCAGTGGGCTGATGCAGTGAAGAATCATTTTCTGATCATGCATAACGTGTTGGAGACCCTGATGCTCTATAAGGCAGCTCTGTTCGGTCCTAAGCAGCAATTTAAAAATCCCACCTGCTGCTTTTGAGCATTTCTGTGTATCAGCACATGGATTCCATTGCACAGTGACAGGGAAAGACAGCCAGGGGGTTGAGTGGAAGCTTCTCCCTGCCTTTTCCTGGAAGGGACTTGTGGTACCTCTACATTGAGTTCACTGGCCAGAATTACTCACTGACCCGGCTTCCCAAGTGGTAAAGAACCCATCTGCCAAGGCAGGAGACACAAGAGGTGTGAGTTCAATCCCTGGATTGGGAAGCTCCCGTGGAGGAGGGCACAGCAACCCACTGCAGTATACTTATCTGGAGAATGCCATGAACAGAGCAGCCTGGTGGGCTACAGTGTGTGGGGCCGCAGAGTTGGACACAACTCTGAAGCAACTTAGCACACACATTCACTGACCCTGCCTAACGGCAAGGAGGCTGGGCAGAGTAGCTTCCCAGGAATGAGCGTAGACCCTGCTACTTGTGACCTATTGGTCGCAAGTGATGCTTACCCAGTGGACCGTACATGATAAAAGGACGGAGGCTCGTGTCTGGAGGTGGGGCTGCTGTGACTGGCATTTCCCCACGTGCTTCTTCTTTTCTCCCCGGGAGGGACCATACTGCCAGTTTAGCGTTGCCAACACGTGATGCACACTTTGAAAGGGTGATCAGCTACCCCTCTCCCTGAGAGTTTCTGCCGTGGGGCTCACGTTGAGAGAGGAGGGAGCAGGGGAAAGCCAGGGGGACAGTTGGCACCATTCTTCTTTGTCTCCTGCACCCAGTAAGCTCTTTTCCTATTCCAGAGACTCATTAAAAGTACCCACTTGCTTAGATCAGTGTGGGGGGATATGTAGGATTTTGAGAGGCTGCTGCTGATTCCTCCATTGTATTTAGGAGCCATCTGGAAGAGGCCTTAAGGCCAGGGCAGATGTGCTGTTTCCCTAGCCTTTGAGCGCTATCCCTATGGAGCATGCGTGTGCATGCACAAACATATGCACACAAACATATACTCACATATAGACACACACACACAAATACACAGACACACATACAGACACACATACATACAGATCACACAAACACACAAATACACAGATACACATACAGACACATATACACACAGACACAGACACACAGACCACACAAACACACAGACACACATACACATACACACAGACCACACATACACACAAATACACAGATACACATACAGACACATACACAGTCGCACATACATGCAATCACACACACATACACATGCAGACACACAAATACACACAGACATACACACAGACCACATACACACAGACACACCTACAGACACAGACACATACACTTACACACATACACAGAAACACATACACATGTACACACAAATACACATATACACACATACAGACACACACACACAAATACACAGACACACATGGCAGACCCACACATGCATCTACACATAGACACACATACAGACACACAAATGCACACATACACACACACAGAAGCAAGTACACACACACACACACAGACACACACATAGACACAGACACAGGGAGACATCACTTTTCTCATTGGTGCTAAATTAACTTTTAAGACTTTTGAACTTCTGAACCAGCTGAGATCAGGATCTTGAGTGGCAAGAGGCTGAGCCCTGTTCTTGGCTTTGATAAGTACAAATTGCATTTTTTTCTGAGATTTAATGCATGAATTAATAGAGGCATCGGTGGTTCCTAAATGCTGGCCTGTGGACTGGCTGAATCAGAATCACCTGGGACATCTGGTTAAATACATATTCCCAGACCTCAGCTCAAACCTGCTGAATTGGAATCCTTGGAGGGAGGCAAAGGAGTGTTTCCTTGAATGAGCTCTCTAGGTCGTTTAGATGCTTAGCAGGTCTTGGAATCTCTGCTGCTGTGGAAAGAGCACAGAGAGTTTCAGTATCTGCTCCCTGGGTTCCAATCTTGCTCTGATATTGCTGTGTGGACTAGATAAGTTGCTCAACATTCCCTTTTTTTTTAAATCCTACCTTTTTAAAAAACTTATTTTATATTGAAGTATCAGTTCTGTTCAGTTGCTCAGTCGTGATTCTTTGTGACCCCTTGGACTTCAGCATGCCAGGCTTCCCTGTCCATCACCAACTCCCAGACCAGGCTCAAACTCATGTCCATTGAGTCTGTGATGTCATCCAGCCATCTCATCCTCTGTCATCCCCCTCTCCTCCTGCCTTCAGTCTTTCCCAGCATCAGGGTCTTTCCTAATGAGTCAGTTTTTTAAATGAGGTGGCCAAAATAATGGAGCTTCAGCTTCAACATCAGTCCTTCCAATGAATATTCAGGACTAATTTCCTTTATGATTGATGGGTTTGATAAAGCGTCTGTCTACAATGCAGGAGACCCAAGTTCGATCCCTGGGTTGGGAAGATCCCCTGGAGAAGGAAATGGCAATCCACTCCAGGACTATTGCCTGGAAAATCCCATGGACAGAGGACCCTGGTGGGCTATGGTCCATACGGTAGTGAAGAGTCAGACATGACTGCAGCGGCTTACACACAGCGCAGATCCTACAGAATCTGAATTTAGCATATTATTTAGCAGTTTTATTTTAAAGATAAAGTCATTACTTCCAGCATCAACCATACTGATAGCTACCATGTGACTTGTGTGCGTGCGTGCTAAGTTGCTCAGTAGTTTCTTAACATTTTCACCCCTAAATATTTTAGCACATAATTCCCAAGAACAAGGACATTCTAATATACAACCATATAGCATTCTAACATTTAGCAATAACAAAATTTAGGAAAGTTAATATTAATACTATCAAGCATTCAATTCATATTTTGCCAGTTGTTATCCACTTTTGATAGTGATATTGCTAAGTTTTCATATTCATTTTCAAACTTGAATGTGATAGCCCCATGTGCTGTACTGTGCTTAGTCATTCAGTCGTGTCTGACTCTTTGTGACCCCACGGACTGTAGCCCGCCAGGCTGCTCTATTCATGGCGATTCTGAATACTGGAGTGTGTTGCCTTGCTTTCCTTCAGGGGACCTTCCCAACCCAGGGATAGAACCCAGGTCTCCCTCATTGCAGGTGGATTCTTTACCACCTGAGCCACCAGGGAAGCCCAAGAATACTGGAATGGGTAGCTTATCCCTTCTCCAGGGGAACTTCCCAACTCAGGAATTGAATCGGGGTTTCCTGCATTGCAGATGGATTCTTTACCAGCTGAACTACCAGGGAATCCCTTGATAACTCCATAGTAGTAGCATCAATAAAGTGCCATAGAATGGTTCATCTATATATTTGTTCATTCAACATTGTTAAATAATAATACTTAAGGATATAAAAAAGGAATTCCTAGGAGTTTATTTAAAGCATCACTTACCTTGAAGGTCTCAATGCAGTGGTGCCCATAGAAGTAGGCAGAAAATCATGAATAGCAGAATACGTTATGATTGAGAGAACTACAGCATAATAAAAAATGAATGGGCATCATTCATAGAAACAGGGAAACCAGGAGAAGGATATTGTTTGCGAATGCTAAATTAGAACACTGTTTGGTAGAATGCAACACAGGTGGAGATTTCCTGTGGATACTTGGATCTGTAGAGGGATAAAGGTTAGAGCCACAGCTTGGGAGATGTTATGGAATACAGCTGAAATCTTGGAGGGAACACATTTTTAAATGGGGAGAATATAAAAAATTAAGGACAGAAAACTGGAAGGAAGATGAAGATCCAGAAAACCCCAACACCTAACTACTTTTTCCATCAGATATTTTTGTGAGGTTATTTATTAGAGGGCTAGGTCATTGCAATTCATGTTTTGGAATGCCTGAAAACCCTGTGATCTATCTTCTGCCTTGGAAAGAGGATTTGAGGAAAACAGTCCACATGAAGTTTAAATAGAGACTTAAAAATTCACACTGGCCCTTTTTCTGTTGAATTGCTGATATGAATCACAATTATTTGAGAAGTTCTTTGCTGAAAATAGGTAACATCCTATCGGCTTGCTTCTAACTATTCTATTAATTGAACTGCTGGCATGTTTATGCTCTGAGACCTTGTCTAGAACTATTAAGATTCGCGCATTGAAAAGCACAAAGACCAGTTCAACGTAGGAGATAATCAATTTTTCATGCTCATTATCATCTAGATGAGTCTCCTACCATGGAAGGTTGCAGGCTGAGGTATGTGGATGTTGAGGACACCTCATTCCTCTCGGTAGCTTAGGGGAAGACTTACTCGATCCAGGCGGAAATACAAAGATCTTAAATTTCACAGTAAAAGAGAAAAGCAAAGGAAATTTGTGAAAGCAAGATACAAGGAACCGATACAATTTATTGCTAGAAAACTTTTCAGTTTCAAGTCAATATTTTTATAGTTGCTTAACTTCATTCTTTGTGTGACTTCTCACTGTCCTGAAAAGAAAAGGTTTCAAAGCCTAAATATTTTAAGAAATCTTTTGTATTTTGATACCACTTGGAACCATTTTAACAGCTCATATTGATTGAAGAAAAATAAGACACCTCATGTCTCTCCTAAAAATTAAAAGAAAAACAGGGACCCAGTTATACTGGGTGTTAGGGGACTGGACAAATGTTGAGCCTTTACCTGCATAACTAGTGAGGAACCTTAGAGACTGGATTATTGGGAGAGGAGAGACTCATTATTCTGGACTTTTGTCAGTTTACTAACATTTCCTAAATCTTACATTTATAATGGGAACATCTCAATCATTTCCCCTTCTTTTATTCCAAATTATTTAAGGAAGATGTTAACACTACACTGGGCAGCCCCGTAAAGAGATGATTTACAAGGCTATTCCATGTGCTCTCTGCCCTGTCTGACTCTTAGTGATCCCAAGGACTGTAGCCCACCAGGCTCCTCTGTCCATGTGATTCTCCAGGCAAGAATACTGGAGTGGGTTGTCATTGCCTCCTCCAGGGATCTCCTCCACCCACGGATCAACCTGGGGTCTCTAGTCTCTTCTGCATTGGCAGCCAGATTCATTTAAAAAAATTAATTTATTTTTAATCGAAGGATAATTGCTTTACAGAATTGTGTTGTTTTCTGCCAAACATCAACATGAATCAGCTATAGGTATACCTATCCCTTCCCTCTTGACCCTCCCTCCCATCTCCCTTTACCACTGTGCCACCTGGGAAGCCCACTCCGTAGTTGTGCTTTATTCTTATTTTTAAAATGGATTTTGGCCTTTGGCTTTGGCTACCAGGCCTGCTTAAACTCATTCTGTCTCTGTTGAACCTGTGCTGCCCTGTCTCCCGGAGATTCCCTGCAAAGTGTATGTGCTTGTGGTGCTCAGACGTGTACACTCATAGCAGATACGTGTGCCCGTGCAAGGGAACAGTGGCAGAAGAAATGACCATTTAGAAACAGGAGGACTGAGATGGGACAACCTAGAAACACTGCAGCCTTCTCTGAGTATCAGATTGCATTTTTTAAAATATAGAAACTATTCTTTTCCCCACAAAAGCCTCTGGCAGTGATCAGCATGATTTCCAAGACTGTGCATAGCACCAGAAGAGCTCCAACTAATGTGCCCAGCTTCGTTTCAGCGTAGCTCATTAGAACAACAATGCAAACCAGCTGTCCCCTGGTGTTTGGCGAAGAAAGAGCCAATTAACTGGCCGTCCTCCACCTGGTTCCAGATTTCGCCGTCTCCTTATGAGCCCGTAAGAGCAGCCAGTTTGCATGAATTCTACTCATCAAATGCAAACCAGGGGGTGGGGAGAAGGGGTAAATGGGTATCCTATAATCTGTTATGGGGGGAAAAGGTGAAAGGCCATCTAATGCTTAATATCTGAAAAGACAGCGATGAATTAATTTAGCAAGGTACTGACTTTGTAAAACTGTTTCTTATTCTGTGTATGTTAATGTAAAGACTAGAAGTGCGTTGTTTCTGCAGATGCAAATATAGGACCATTTTGTAATGCACTTGTTTGGATTTTTTTCTTTGGTGATAGTGAAATTTAAAGTGGGAACCATACAACTATATTGTCATTTACCGTGTACCTATACTGGAATACTTCAGTTTCACTGGAATTTATCAGTAAGGCTTTTCTTTGTGGATATATCACAATGTGATGAATTCAAAAATAAAAGCAGTGATTGGAGCCCTTAAGTCATTATTATTTTATCTTTTGGAGTAAATCATGTAATTGGTGTCTGACATTTAGTCCCTGGAATAAAACATCTAATGATATGGCTCCTGGAAGTGTTACCATTACAGGTCTACATGTGTCTGAAGTAATACTACATTCTCAAAAGAGCCGTCAATATGACAACTGTTTCTCAGCCTTGAAGACTGAAAAACCTGTTGTATTACACTTTCCAATCTCTTCAAAATCATATTTTAAAAATCCATTTTGTTGCAAGATGACCAATCTCATCTGATTTATAAGCCTTGGCCTCAGAGGAAATATGGAATGCCTGGAGCTGAAGTCAGAGAACAAATGTGCTGGCTGGAAACAGACACTTCCTGCATTTTGAGCAGTTTCTGAGATGTCCTTGGGCAAGTGTAGGTTTACAATGTGTAAGTCTTGTGGCAGAGGACCATCTACTAGGAAGCCTGAGCATGATGCTTATTTTCCATCAAGAGTTCACATTTTGGATTTACATAGACCTACCCTTTCTATCTGGTCAGGAAAGCATATATGCAGATGATTACGTTCAAGAAATTCCCTCTCTTGCCATCCATTTCACACTTGAAAAAAAGTGTGGAATTCTCACTCTCACACAGATGGTATTAAAATGGTCTCATTTCAGATGGGGTTTTACACCTCGTCTCTTTCCTCATTCTCGGTAATGTTGTAATACATTTTAGAAAATGACAAGATGACTCTAATCTAGAAGTTGCAGCCTGAAATGCACAAGAGATGGAGTTCTTTATGAAGAACACTTAGTGGAATTTCCTTAAATCACTTGAGGGTTGTATATTCTAATTCCTATAATTGAAAAAACTTAGCTGTTTACATACTGTGTGTATGTTAGTCACTCAGTCATGTCTGACTCGTTGTGACCCTATAGACTGTAGCTCTCCAGGCTCCTCTGTCCATGGAGTTCAGCAGGCAAGAAAACTGGAGTGGAGAATTGCCATTCCCTTCTCCAGGGGATCTTTCTGAACCAGGATTGAACCAGGGTCTTCCGCACTACTCAGATTCTTTACTGTCTGAGCCACCAAGGAAGCCCGTGAATATCCTACCCACAACTAAAGACAAACAAATAACTTGTTGATCTTGGATTTCTGTGATAAGAAGTTGAATAAAGAAAACAAAGTTCCCCAAATTGTAGTCACAGCCTTTTTTATGTTAATATTTGAAAATTTCTCTTCTAAGAAGGGTTATTTATTTGCTGTTGTGGCTTGATTGCTAACACTTGATTTGAGAAGGTCTGATCAATACCTTAAATACTTTTTGGTAATTCTAAAGTGTCCTTTTCCATCTTTTATCTCTCAGACCCCCTGTTCTTCAAGAAACCCTCATCACATGTTTTAGTGATTTCACCATCTATCTGAAGTTTGTCTTCTTTCTTTCTTCTATCCTTCTTTCTTTCCTAAGTCTGCTTCAGTGGTTCTGATTTTACGGTGCCAGTCCTTCTAAAATTATGGCTTCATAATATTTTCTTGATGTTCTTAACTCTGGTCACCTTCATATCACTTTGAGCTTCTCAGTAAAAATTACTCTGAATTGGGGTAGAGTCTGAAACTTTGTTTTATGGTAATAGTTACCTTACCTTTGCAACCACCTTCACTTACTACTGTTGATTGAATTATTTTTGTACATGGTGACAGTCTGACGTTTTTGTCTGCCTCTCATTACTTGCTCCTTCAGACTTAATTTGTTTCCTTACTGGCACTGATCCCAGGGTTAGCCATTACAACCAAGTCTTCACCAGAATCTTAAAATTCCTCACTTTACTAACTTTCTGTGTCCTTATTACTGCTTGCTGCTTACCAAAAATGGATAGAGTCAGGACGTTATGTCAGGATAAAGCCCCCAATCCCTAATAAAGCCTGTGAGACCCTTTGTGACTTGGCCCAATCTAGCCCTCTTAGCCTTCTGCTTCAGTCACGCTAGTCTCCTTGTGGCTCCTCAAACACTTCATTCTTCCTTCTGCTTAACCACCTCTGCTTGGAACAGCTCCCCCGACCACCAATCTTTATCTTTTAGTTAACCAATCATTAGATGTCAACTTTAAATGTCACTTTCTTAGGGAAAGTGGGAGTTTAGCTTAAGCCTTTTCACCCCTGTACTATATCATAGACCAAGTGCCTTTGTCACAGTTACAGCTTTACATTCACTTTTGGGATTATACATTTGCTGTCACTTTGATGATCACACAGACCAGAAGTGTTTCTGCATTTCCATGTATGCTGTGTGCAATACATATCTTCTGTGGAGTGAGCATGGAAGTGCTTCCTAAGTAACTCTTATTAGTAGTAACCCTTGCTTCCTTCTGGTGGCTCAGATGGGAAAGATTCTACCTGCAGTTCAGGAAACCTGGGTTCAATCCCTGGGTTGGGAAGATTCCCTGGAGGAGGGAGTGGCTATCCACTCCAGTATTCTTGCCTGGAGAATTTCATGGACAGAGGAGATTAGTGAGGTACAGTCCATGGAGTTGCAAAGAGGTGGACACAATGAGTAATTAACCCTTTCACCATGAAGCAAATGCTATTTAGACATCTCCACCTATTAGAAATGTTTTTATATTGAAATGAAATCTGTTTCCCCAATTTTATTTTATTTTTATAATACTCAAAATTCTCCAAGCAAGGCTTCAACAGCACATGAACTGTGAACTTCCTGATGTTCAAGCTGGTTTTAGAAAAGGCAGAGGAACCAGAGATCAAATTGCCAACATCTGCTGGATCATGGAAAAAGCAAGAGAGTTCCAAAAAAACCCATCTATTTCTGCTTTATTGACTATGCCAAAGTCTTTGACTGTGTGGATCACAATAAACTGTGGAAAATTCTGAAAGAGATGGGAATACCAGACCACCTGACCTGCCTCTTGAGAAACCTATATGCAGGTCAGGAAGCAACAGTTAGAACTGGACATGGAACAAAAGACTGGTTCCCAATAGGAAAAGGAGTACGTCAAGGCTGTATATTGTCACCCTGCTTATTTAACTTCTATGCAGAGTACATCNGATGCTAAAGCTGAAATTCCAGTACTTTGGCCACCTCATGCGAAGAGTTGACTCATTGGAAAAGACTGTGATGCTGGGAGGGATTGGGGGCAGGAGGAGAAGGGGACGACAGAGGATGAGATGGCTGAATAACATCACTGACTCGATGGTCATGAGTTTGGGTGAACTCCGGGAGTTGGTGATGGACAGGGAGGCCTGGCATGCTGCAATTCATGGGGTCACAAAGGGTCGGACATGACTGAGCAACTGAACTGAACTGAACTGAATTTTATTCCTTGGGGTCACACAAAATAAACTGGTTTTCAGCATGGTGTTGTCAAGCAGAGTGGTGTTGTGGAGAGGGCATTGCTTTGGGGTGAGACTTCGCTGAAGTGCCAGCACTGGGGACTTACTATGTGCCTGACACTATACTCAGCTGTAAAGTGGGAATAATGATACTACAGAAGATGCAGGAGATGTGGGTTCGATTCCTGAGTCAGGAAGATCCCTGGAGGAGGAGGCGATGGCAACCCACTCAGTATTATTGCTGGGGAAATCCCATGTCAAAGGAGCTTGGTGGGTTACAATGTGCAGGGTGGCAAAGAGTTAGACACAACTGAGCATGCGTGCAACTGTTACCTAGTTCAGCTCAAAAAGCATTTGTTGAGAATCTATCATGTTATATACAGTGAGTTAATATTTGGAATAAAAGATGAACCAAGATGCTACACTTGAGGAGTTTATAGTTCACTGGAGAATGTGTCTCAGGTGGGCTTTTTGCTAAGAATATGGTTTACTGAGGGATTGCCTTGATGTTTCCAATCTCACAATAATAATAAACACTCAGGTATGTTTTGGGATTCAGATAATTTCCAGTTGTCTGCCCAAGGTGAGCAGACAAAATATTTAGCCAGAGCTTCCAGAACAGTGGTGACCCAGGAACCTACAAGATCCTCTGAGGATGGGGTTGTTGTTGCTGCGCTTTGTCGCTCAGTCATGTATGACTCTTTACGACCCCATACACTGTAGCCCGCCAGGTCCTCTAGGTGGATGGAGTTCATGGTGGAACGTCAACTTGTGTCGTTGGCCACTGGGAGCTTTGTTGGAGACTCTTGGCTATGGAAACCTGCCTGCCTTTTCTTCCCTTTACCTAGGACTATGCTGTCCCCCTATACTGTTTCATTTTCTCTGTGCAGATAACTACTTTCCTTCACACAGATAGATTGATTTTTATCCATTGTTTGTGGATATCCATTGTCTGATGGTGTTTTCCCGTCGTACCCTTCATTCTTGCACCAATCACTTGAGATGCACTTGTACATTGATTATTTAAATACATGAGGTGAAATAAAAGGGAAGTCTCATGTGACACTGGGGAGTATAAATTGGTACAACCTTTTTGAAAACTGACATTACTCACTAAAGTTGGAGATATGCATTCCTATGACTTTGCATTTTCACGCTTAGCTATATACCCAACAGAAGTATGTCCATATGTTCACCAAAAGATATGTACTAGAATATTCATAGCAACACTATTTGTCAAAGTCCCAAACTGGAAACTACTCAAATGCCTATCACAGTAGGCTTGGTAAATGTATATTCCATATATTCACTGGAACACTAGATGACAACAAGAACAAAGAATTTACAACAACAAATTACAACATGGATGACTCTCTTACATGAAATACAGAACAGATGAAACATACCTAGATGTCAGACGTTAGGATAGTGACCACTGTTCTTGTGACTAGCTCTTAGAAGAGTGCACAGGATGGTATTCCCAGGGGTGCTGATACTCTGTTTCTTCATCTGGTCTCAAGGTAGCTTGTGAAAATTCATTGGCCTTTATACTTTTGACCATTTGCATGTTCATATTTCCATATAAAGTTTAGAAAGATTTGGTTCTACTGGTTCTATGTTATCTTCTTACTGAACTCAGGACTCCTAAAAGCAGCTTTACAGAAGTAAAATATGGGAAATTATATCTGAGAAAGGAGCTGTCTTGTTATATATTTCAAATTGGCACTTGGTTTGAAAAGCAATTGCCAAGCTAGGAGGGGGCTTCTTTGAATGATGGTCTATCGATGACAATAATTGTCCCAGTAATTGAAAGCCCTTGAGATGAACTGACTTAGAATCTACTTTCTCTTTTATTCTGACTATAGTTGCTATTTTTCTTTTAAAAGGGACCTGATAGTCTTAAATATTAAATATTTAAGAACCTGGGTCTCCTGCATTGCAGGCAGACGCTTTACCATCTGAGTCACCAGGGAAGCCCCAAATATTAAATATTTCCACTTACATTTCATAATGTACTCTTAAAAAATGACAAGAATTGGTAGCCACAGAATTGGTATTCCAAAAGAAGATTGCTAGCTTCTCCCTGAACATCTTTTAAAATCAGTTACTGGAAAATGAGTAATCTGTTTTTTTTTTTTCCAATTTTAAGAGTTTATTTGAACAAAAATCAATTTAAATCAGGCAGAGTCAAACTAGAAGTGTATATATGTATGTATGTGTTTACTTATTTACTTCTACCTTCCAGTTTTATTGAGATATCATTGACACACGACACTGTTAGATTAAGGGGTACAGCATAATAGTTTAATACATGTAGATGTTATGGAATGATGATTGCAAGTTTAGTTAACATCTTTAATCTCATATAGCTATAAAATTTTTTCCCTTGTGAGGAGAACTACTCTTTTTCCAATTATACATGTGGCATTGTTAACTGTAGCCATCATATTATACATTATATCCCCAGTTCTTATTTATCTTATAACCAGCAGTTTGTACCTTTTGACCACCTTCATCCAATTGCCCCACAAATCAACCTGACTCATGAACTAAAGGAGAAACAGTTCAAAATCCACAATCAGCTGTGCATTGTCACATGTGTCATTGATATTTTAATAAGTTAGGAACTTTTAATGATTCCAAGTGAATACCTGTGTTGAACTAGTCAATTGAGAGGTTGCAATCTTTGTCCTTGGAACTTGGCACAGTTAACTGGCCTACTGTGTGCATAATCAGCACTGTTGATCTAGTAGGAGAATAGTAAACAGAACCATCCTGGAGGAGGAAATGGCAACCCACTCCAGTACTATTGCCTGGAAAATCCCATGGATGAAGGAGCCTGGTAGACTATAGTCCATGGGGTCACAAAGAGTCAGACACAACTGAGCAACTTCACTTTCAAACAGAACCATTTGGACAGTTAGTTCTGGCCAAACAGAGCTAACTTCTGGAAACAGATCTTCACTCACAGTATAAACAGATCTTCCTCACAGTATAAAACTGAGAGTCTCACACCAAAGGCTTTTCAAGTTAGACCTGGGCCTATCATTCACTGATTTCATTTCATTCATGTAATCATCACTAGGTCAATCCTGGGTGTTCATTGGAAGGACTGATGCTGAAGCTGAAACTCCAATACTTTGGCCACCTCATGCGAAGAGTTGACTCATTGGAAAAGACTCTGATGTTGGGAGGGATTGGGGGCAAGAGGAGAAGGGGATGACAGAGGATGAGATGGCTGGATGACATCACTGACTCGATGGACATGAGTTTGGGTAAACTTCAGGAGTTGGTGATGGACAGGGAGGCTTGGCATGCTGCAATTCATGGGGTCGTAAAGAGTCGGACACAACTGAGTGACTGAACTGAAGTGAACTGAATCATCACTCAGCACATATATTTCATGCCTACTCTGTGCTGAGCACTGGAATCCAATGGTGCACAGGTTGTCGAATGAACAGTGTGCTCATCACTGTGACAAGGATAGACTCGTCAGGCTGGGAGTGAATTCTCTAATTGCTGTGTGCTCTGTGTACTTCAGAATGTCATGTTCTATGCATCATTCTACAAGAGTGAGGACACAACGTGAGAACTCTGTGCCAACCATTTGTTGCCACAGCAGTTCTGTTTTAAAGTCTACATTTTGTTTCCTTCTTTGGAAGCTTCTTCTTCCACATCAATTAGGTCTTTAATTTGGATCTTATTCTCCATTTCGCTGTCGATAATGTTGGGCAACGTAACGCTGGGTGAAAGCATCTCTTTCTCCACTAATTTCACACTATTTTTTATATACTTGAATAGTCAGGACAGGCACATTGCCTCTTTCAGTTCATCAGAGCTTAAATTAATTTCTTAATCTGGAATAAGAATATAGCATGACCTACCTAACACAGATATGCTGTCATAATAAGCAATTGGATAATGGGTAAGTTCAGAAGGCATATGAAATATAGTTTGTGTTCCCCGGAATTGGAGCTCTCAGCATGTTACGCCCATGACAAATGACATAATTTTCCTTGAATTGTTTCCATACTTCCTATAGAGAAGGAGTGAACAGGTAGATTGCTTTTCATGTATTTGAATGCTTCTTATTCTTGCTAAGTAGCAACAGTTTTCCAGTGAGGGCTTATGGCCTCTGAATAGAAGACTGCTGATTTGTGATGAGTACATTCTGTGTTGAAAGGAATTAAGCTGGAGGGTAGTGGGTTGCACTCTGTCTTCCCTTGACTGTTTGAAGAAAACTGAGTATACACACCCAGTTATTCCAGAGGCTGCTGTGACAGGCAGGGAGGAGGGTGGCAAGGCCCCAGCCTCTCTGTACTCACCGAGTCTCTCAATTGCAAGAAATGACTGTCAATATTTGACTTGCTCCACAGTTGTTTTCAGGGTAAAGTCTAATGAAGTTCAATGATCAGTTGTGCCTTGAGTTTTACAAATATATATGGATTTGGGCTGAATGATTAACCAGTGGTTTGGGTGAGGAGTTTCCTTGAGAAGAAATGTATCTTGAGAATCACACCATGTACGCTAGGGTGAGAATCCTGCTATCTACATGTAACACTTACACTTAATATTTTCCCATCTCATTAAGGAGAAGGCAATGGCAACCCACTCCAGTACTCTTGCCTGGAAAATCCCATGGACGAAGGAGCCCGGTAGGCTGCAATCCATGGGGTCTCGAAGAGTTAGACACGACTGAAGTGACCTCACTTTCACTTTTCACTTTCCTGCATTGGAGAAGGAAATGGCAACCTGCTCCAGTGTTCTTGCCTGGAGAATCCCAGGGACGGGGGAGCCTGGTGGGCTGCCATCTCTGGGGTCGCACAGAGTCAGACACGACTGAAGCAACTTAGCAGCAGCAGCAGCAGCATCCCATTAAAACCTTTTCAAAGTAGTCCTGAGTATGTCATATTTGATCACTCTGTTATTGTTGGACATGTAAATTATATGCAACTTAAAAGTATTTTCAATGAATTTCTACATGTGTATTTGTCTGAATCTTTTATTTTTTCTCTAAGATAGTTGTCTAAAATAAAGACTACTGGATCAAAAATATGGTACTTTTAAGACTCATAATATGCATTAATACATTGTCTTTAGTAACCACATCAATTATGTTTGATGGGCAGTGGTACAAATATCTAATTTTTTTTCAACTAATCCAGTTCTAGATTAAAAACTTTCACTATTTTGAGTTGACTTTTTTCACTGAGCATAATGTTTTTGAGATTTACCCATATTTGTTTGAATACCAGTAATCTGTTTCTTTTTATTGTTGAGTGGTATTCCTCATATGGATATATCACGATTTGTATATCTGTTCACTTATTGAAAGGCATTCAAATTGTTTCCTTGAAGTTTTTGGTTATTATGAATAAAGCTGCTATGATTAAGTCTTTGTATGGACACATGTTTGTGTTTCTTTAGGGTAAACACCTAGGTGTGAAGTTATTGGGCAGGCAGGAGATGTAGATTTAGATTTAAAAGACATCAAAATGTTTTCCCAAAGTGTTTGAACTATTTTACACTCCCAAAGCAGAACTAGGGTTCCGTTGCATGGCATCCTTCTTGCCAATATTTGTTATTTTCAGTATTTTTGCTGCTAAGTCACTTCAGTCATGTCCGACTCTGTGCGACCCCAGAGACGGCAGCCCACCAGGCTCCCCCGTCCCTGGGATTCTCCAGGCAAGAACACTGGAGTGGGTTGCCATTTCCTTCTCCAATTCATGAAAGTGAAAAGTGAAAGTGAAGTCGCTCAGTCGTGTCCAACTCTTCGATACCCCATGGACTGCAGCCTACCAGGCTCCTCCGTCCATGGGATTTTTCCAGGCAAGAGTATTGGAGTGGGGTGCCATCACCTTCAGTATTTTTAGTTTTAGTTATTTTAGTGGTCGTGCAGTATCTTGTTGTTTTAATTTGCATTTCTTTGAAGAATAATGATATGGAACATCTCATGTGCTTACTGACCTTGGTGGCATTTAGCAACA
Organism: Redunca redunca; assembly: GCA_006410935.1. Taxonomy (NCBI): domain Eukaryota; kingdom Metazoa; phylum Chordata; class Mammalia; order Artiodactyla; family Bovidae; genus Redunca; species Redunca redunca. The sequence goes on along the minus strand of SJYQ01000389.1, from coordinate 178,975 downwards.
TGATTTAATGTTGCTTACGGTGTGTTTAAAATTTTTGTTAAGTTGAAATATGTACAAAAGATAACATTTTAAATAATACAGAAATATTTGTGGTTAAGAAGTATATTAATCCCATCCTAGGTTGTCTTTGTTTTCCCAGTTCTTTTTTTTTCCCTAAAGGCAACTGTTATTGGAAGTTTATATGATGCTGTTTGAATGCTTATGGGCTTCCCAGGTGGCGCTAGTGGTAAAGAATCTGCCTGCCAATGTGGGAGATGTAGGAGGTGCAGGTTTGATCCCTGGGTGATAAAGATCCCCTGGAGGAGGAAATGGCAATCCACTCCAGTATTCTTGCCTGGAAAAGTCCACAGGCAGAGGAGCCTGGAGGGCTACAGTCTATGGGGTTTCAGAGTTGGACATGACTGAGCACACACACACACAAATACTAATAGATCCTGTCTTTTAAATATGTAGGCGGTTTCTTCTTTTTACTCTTTCTCTGGATATAATACACAGAAAAGTGCACATACCTTAGGTGTGCAGCGGGTGAAATTCTCATAAACGAAACATTCTGTGTAACCTGTGTCCAGACAGAACACTGTTGACACCCAAAACACTCCTCCAGTCCTTTCCCGACTCTTTGTGACCCCATGGACTGTAACCTATCAGGCTCCTCTGTCCATGGAATTTTCCAGGCAATAGTACAGGAGTGGATTGCCATTTCCGTCTCCAGAAGAGTAGCTACCACCTTGATTTTAACAATATAGGTTAGTTTCATATGTTTTTATACTTTATATAGATAGTCACTATATATACTCTTTGATGTCTAGCTTATTTTACTGAGCATTTTCTTTGCGTGATTCATCCATACTGTTGGGTATATTTGTAGAATGTCCATTTCTGTTGCTGTGTTACAACGTAACGACATGCCACTCTTCATCCATTTTATTGCTAGTGGATGTTTACCTATTGTGAGAGATGTTGCTATACATATTCTGTAACACAGCTTCTGGTGAATATAACGTGCATTTCAGTTGAACACATAGCCAGGAGTAGAATTTCTGGGTTATAGAAACGGCCCATTTTCAACTTTGCTAGATGAATAGTTTTCCATAGATGTACCAACTTATATTCCCACCCATAGAGTTCTGATTGCCTCCTCAACAATGCCAAAGTGTTTTCTATTTTTGTCTTTTTGTGAGTGTTATCTCATTCTATCTTTTTAGTTTCTGGCAAGTGTTCTTTCCGAGATTTTAATTTGCATTTCCTTGATGACTAATGATGTTGGGAACCTTGTCATATGCTTATAAGCCATGTAGACACCCTCTTTTGTGATGTGACCATTTTCCCCATTGGTTTGTTTCCCTTTTATTTATTAACTTGTAGAGGTTCTCTAGGTATTTTGAATATGAGTATGGTGGCAGTAGTAAGCATTGTGAATATCTGAGTTTGCCTGTTGGTTTTCACTCTTAATGGTACTTTTTCATGAAAAGAAATTCTCAATTTTTATACTTCAAAATGTCAGTTTTTCTCTTATGCTTTAGTGTTTTCTATATCTTCTTTAAGAAGTCTTTTCCTCCAAAGTGATAATATATGTTTCTGCTAAAAGTTTATTATTTTTTTTTACCTTTCATATTTAGATCTGCAATTTAAAAACATTTTGTAAGATGCATAGCTGGTAAGAAGTTGCTGTGTAGCACAGGGAGCCAGCCTGGCACTCTGTAATGATCTGGAGGGATGGAGTGGGAGGAGGAGATGGAGACTAGGGAGAGAGGGGATGTACGTACAATTATGGCTGATTCACATTGTTGTATGGCAGAAACCAACACGACACTATAAAAATTAAAAAAAAAGAAAATAAGTGCAATAACAATATAAGAAAATCTGAGCAAAAAATTTTGAATAAACATATTATTGTCATTAGAAAAATAATTAGAAAGTGTTTCTCATATTTCTATTCTATGGAAGAACTTTTGCTAAATTTGTGTTTTGTTCCTTGAATCTCTGGAAGAATTCAGTGTATGTGTGTGTGTTTATATCATGAGTTTGATTTTATTAATGAATGTCACACTTTTCAGATTTTTCTCTTTCTTCTGATAGCATTGATAAATTGTATTTTTGGAGAAATTTTTCTTTCATCCAAATTGTCAAATTTATTGGCAATACTAATACTCTCATCTTTTGTTAGTTTTCCTGTCTGTATTATCTTTTCATGTCTGTAGGATCTGTGATGTTGTCCCCTTTTTACTCCTGATATCAGTAATTTATTTTTTCTTATTTTCTTCCCTGATTAATCTTAGTGATGGCTGAATATTACCATTTTTCAAAGAACCAAATTTTGACTTTGGTGATTGTCCATCTTACACATTTGTTCTGTTTTTTTTTTCAAATTAATTTCATTCATTTATGCTCTTATTTTCATTATTTTCTCTCATTTCCTTAGGTTTAACTTCCAAAGAAATGATATATTTTTAATGCAGGTTTTGGGTACTTGTGAAAAATTTATCATATATATGTGTGTGTGTGTGTGTGTGTGTGCATATTTTTTCTTTTCTTTCCAAACTGTGACAGTTTATTTCTTCTACAACCCAAAGGTCAGTGTGGGAGATGAACAAAATGGCTGGCAGCCATGGCTGCCTCCATTTGGAGACCTCTTTATCGTGGCCTTCAGCAGAGGTTTCTTTATCGTGAAGGCAGGGGAAGACCTTAGAGACACTTTCCTCCACTGTGACTCAGTTCTTAGTACTTTTCCATGCCTGGCACTTCCCACTTTCTTCTCCTTATCCTCTGGCCCGTAAAGCTGCAGGAACCTTTTATTTGGGGCTCCTTTGGCAATGAAACGACCCCATCTGTGCTGATTCACCTGACCCTCAACTGGTGACTGACCAGTGGTGACATTCTGGGGGGCAGATGGAACGGGAGGACCTGACACTTTCATTTGGCCTCTTGCTAATAGTGTTGCAGTAAGTGATTAAAGGCCTGACTGTTATAACACTTTCATTTTGGTTTGTCATCTTATTTGGCTACTCTGATACCTGACAGCTCAGCTCTCCCCAGCTTGATTCAGGGTCTAACAACCACACTGATTATTGTAGAATTTTGGGGAACTTTTCATAGCAGACAATCTGAGATCATACTTTGCATGCTGAAAAGCAAGAAGCTGAATAAAGCAGAATTTGGGAGAGACTGACAATATTCATCTTGTTCCTTTGGTGCAAATATCAAGTTTCCCTCCAGAGGATTTCTCCCCTCAAGTAAAAATATTTTCAGAATCTTTTTAACATTCAGGCAAAGAATTAAGAACTTTCATTAACTTCTCTCTTTCCCTAAGGAATGGGAAAATACAAAAAATTTTTTTGCCTGCAGATTGATTTGGAGTTTTGGTTTAAAGGAAAAAAATATCTGGTTCTCAAGTTGCTTAAGATTTGGGTGAAAGAAGTTTGAGGCTACATAGAGTTCTGAAGATTTCAAGAGGCATAGATGACTAACCTCTTTTATAGTGATTGTCGGAGATTTACACATTGTTTACGTGTTTTACACAGTTTGTGTCCTATAACTGATCTTGGATTTTCAAGAGATCCTTCTCTCTGTTGGTTGTTATGGACATCGTATATCATACTTTTCTGCCTCCCTGAGTTGTGTTTCCTCTTCTGTTTCATCATCAGAAAATCTCAGAAGGATAAATAGGTCAGTAAAAAGTGATCTGGTTTGCTTGCCGTTTAGGATTTACATATAATCACTGTAATTTTTAGATGAAAAATACTTATGGGAAAGGGTGCTCCTTTCTTGTCACCCCCTCTGCGGCTTGCCCCATCTGATTTCCCTGGGGAGGGGCTGGGGAAGCATTAAGTTGAAAAATGAAGGAAAAGACCAAGCAGACTTTCTGTTCTTTCTACACAAATGCTAAAGGACAACTAACACAAAAGAATGAACAGCCACTGACCACTGTGGTGGACTATTTGTTTCTCCTTTTGCTTTTTCCTTCCTTTCCCCCTTCATTTAGACTTTCTAAACTGGGTTATGTTTGGCTCTGGAATGATCTTTATTTAGGTCTCAAGAGAGGCTGATCAGCAGCCTGTTAAGTTCACCTTGGTCTCCCGAGCCTAGGCCTTTAGGGTGGAAAAGGAGGATTCTGGGCAAAATCTGTAGGAGTTACAATTCTACAATTGGTTAAGTGGTTCTTTGCTCCGGAGTGCAAGTTAATACCATATGAATAACACTGAGTCATTAAAAGGAATTCAGCAAACTCATAGGACTACTTTTTGTTGGTCAATTCTTTAAAGCTTTTTCCCCCCAAAATTGAGATACAACCTACTGCTGTATAATGCTCATCTTAATGATTTCTGTCTAACTACTTATCTATCTATTTATCTATCTCCAGGCATCCAAAAATAAAACAAGAAATAAGCAAGATGCAGAACACTTCCAGCAGTGCAGAAGGCTTTCTAATGACCTTTCTCAATCAATTTTTTCCTGAGGTTTCCACTACTCGGACTTATGTTCCCACAGATTATTTCACTATTCTTGACCTTTATGTAATTGGCGTTGTAAAATATGTACTCTTTGGCTTTTTGGCTTCCTCCACTTATCATTCTGTCTGTGAGATGCATCCAGATTTTTCTCTAGGACATTCTTCCCTCCCCAATATTTTATTTAAAATATAGCCATTACTTTATAATAACTTTAAATGGAATATAATCTATACAAATATCAAATCACTGTGTTATACACCAGAAAATAATATAATATAATTTTACAAATCAGCTATTGTTCTTCAGCCACTAAGTCATGTCTGACTCTTTGCAACCCCTTGGATTGCAGCATCCCAGGCCTTCCTGTTCTTCACTATCTCCTGGAGTTTGCTCAAACTCATGTCCGTTGAGTCAGTGATGCCATCCAACCATATTATCCCCTGCTGCCCTCTTCTCCTTTTGCCTTCAGTCTTTCCCAGCATCAGCATCTTTTCCAATGAGTCAGCTCTTTGCATCAGGTGGCCAAAGTATTGGAGCTTCAGCTTTAGCATCAGTCCTGAATATTCAGGGTTGATTTACTTTAGGATTGACTGGTTTGATCTCCTTGAAGCTCAAGGGACTGTCAAGAGTCTTCTCCAGCACCACAGGTCAAAAGCTATGTTTCAGTTAAAAAAAAAAAATCAAACATACTGAGACATTGAAAGAACTGTGAGGGGGCACACAGAGAATCTCCTTCCAGGTTCTACATTTTGTCACTTTGCTACATCATCTATCCATACATCACTCCTGTTTCTGGTTTCTGAAGCATTTCAAAGTATGATACTGGCATCAGTGTCCTTCATCCTGGTCCACTTCAGTATGAGTGTTTTCCCCTTCGTGTAGTCTTGATTTCTGAAAACTTGAGTGGACAGCTGTGTTAGGAAGAGCTGTGTGACTTCTGAGAGACAGCATGAAAATTATTGGAACATACTGACTGAATTTAGGATTTTCTGTTGCAGTAGTTTGGGCTGTTTCATAGTTTGGGCTCCAGTAATTTTTGTCTATGGGCTCCAGTAATTTTTGTCTGTGAGCAGTGGCAAAGAATCCACCTGCCAAGTAGGAGACGAGAGTTTGATCCCTGTGTTGGGAAGACCCCCTGGAGAAGGAAATGGCAACCTTCTATATTCTTGCCTGGGAAATCCCATGGACAGAGGAGCCTGGTGGGCTACAGTCCATGAGTTGCAAAGTCAGGCACGACTGAGCAACTACACAACAACGACAGCAAAAGGGACCTCAGAGGTCATCTAATTTCAGTTCAAATTAGAATGCCTTGGAGAGCTTTTTAAAAATCACCACAGAGATTCTGACCAAACCCATCTAGGGTGAGACCTGGACATTTGTATTTTTAAAAAGCTCTTCAGGTGATTCTACTATGCAACCAGATACAGAACCCGCAATGCAGTTCACACTTTTGGTATCTACCTGGAGTGGATACTTTTAATCGGATGTTGGAAGATAAAATGACACTTGATGCATATTTCTTGGCTAACAAAGCACAAAGTTGGAAATGTTAGTTAAAATGATCACCTGAAGAGGAACCTTTCCACAAATATCTGTGCTTATAGGAATTCTTTCTATAAATGGCTTGTTTTCTGATGTCAGCAAACATGACTGATTCAGAACTTTCTTTTCCACATGAAATCATCATATATAAACTCCATGGGGGTGGATTATACAGAATCCAATAATAGCTGAAGAGATCCACATTCTTACATTTGTTCAAGCTGCCGTCTGTGGTGATATGCCGATATCGTGGCATTAGACAAAAGCAACCCTCTCTAGAGGGCAGTTAATAGAAATTTAGTGCCTGCTTTGAAAACTAATGAGAACTTTTAACTCCACAAAAACTTCAGTGCAGTCTGACACGTGGATCATCTCAGGGTCCTTGTGAATGTATTCTTTAAGCAAGGAGATATTTAACAAGTTTGTTTTTAAGTGTTTGCATTTAAATTCCCAAGTCAGTTGTAAATGAATATTACAAACTGAGTCAGCTTCACTTCTGTGTGCACATACAGTCACTCAGTTGTGTCCAACTCTTTGTGACCTTAGGACTGTGGCCCACCAGGCTCCTCTGTCTATGGGATTTTATCAGGCAAGGATACTGGAGTGGGTCGCCATTTTCCTCCTCCAGGGGATCTTCCCAACCCAGGGGTTAAATCCATGTCTCCTGTATCTCTTGCATTGCAGGTAGATTTTTTTTTTTTTAACCCACTGAGGCATCAGGGAAGCCTGGCTTAACATCTATTTATATCAAAAAGATTTGAGTTGACCACAAGCTAATAGAAACCAATTGTATAGTGATCCCTGTAGTCCATCTCTTACTGAATAACAGTGTGTGGGAGCAGGAAGTCATGCTATATGAGAACAGTAGTAAAAATGGGATGATTCTTAAGAGCTTCATTACCCTGTAAGAGTTATCCAATGCTTTTCCAATAAGCCATTCATGAACCAATGTGAATGAATAGGTACCAGTTGGAGGACAGCTTGTTTTGCTCTTTGGAATAAATATAGCTCACATTTGGTGTGTGCCATCACTGCACTAAATGTGTTATTTTATTTCCTTAAATTCAAGTAATAACAGTATGAAATATATTTAACTTTATGAAATATATAACTTTAATCTATCTACCTTATAGATAAATGGGAGAATGAGGCTCAGAGAGAAATTTACTTGTGCTCACACACTGGTAGAGATGAAACTCAAACTCAGTCTGATTCCAGAGCTAGAGCTTTTCACTAATGCCTTCCAAGAAGTTTCAAAAAGAGATCAGAGGACAACAAGCAAAGTTGACAAGAAAAGACAGCTGAATAAATGGAGGGAACATGTCAGCCTGGAGGTGAGTGTATGTATGACTTGGTAACTTGAGTTCCATCATGAGGGAACATTTCAGTCTGGGGAAATTATTATGCTTATAACTGGAAAAGTTAAAAAGCTAAAAGTTGGCATAAGCTTAACATTCAGAAAACGAAGATCAAGGCAGCTGGTCCCATCACTTCATGGCAAATAGATGGAGAAACAGCGGAAGCAGTGTCAGACTTTATTTTTCTGGGCTCCAAAATCACTGCAGATGGTGATTTCAGCCATGAAATTAAAAGAAGCTTACTCCTTGGAAGAAAAGTTATGACCAACCTAGACAGTATATTAAAAAGCAGAGACATTACTTTGCCAACAAAGGTCCATCTAGTCAAGGATATGGTTTTTCCAGTGGTGATGTATGGATGTGAGAGTTGGACTGTGAAGAAGGCTGAGCACTGAAGAACTGATGCTTTTGAGCTGTGGTGCAGGAGAACTCTTGAGAGTCCCCTGGACTGCAAGGAGATCCAACCAGTCCATTCTAAAGGAGTTCAGTCCTGGGTGTTCATTGGAAGGGCTGATGCTAAAGCTGAAACTCCAATACTTTGGCCACCTCATGTGAAGAGTTGACTCATTGGAAAAGACTGTGATGCTGGGAGGGATTGGGAGCAGGAGGAGGAGAAGGGGACGACAGAGGATGAGATGGCTGGATGGCATCACCGACTGGACGGACATGAGTTGGTTGAACTCCGGGAGTTGGTGATGGACAGGGGGCCCTGGCATTCATGGGGTCGCAGAGTCAGACATGACTGAGTGACTGAAGTGAACTGAACTATAATTGGAATAATCAGATTTTATTCTATGGTGAGAGGAGATACTACATGGCTCCAGATCTTGACATTCAAGTTAGTACCACTGATGAATTCATAATCCATTAAAGACAAAAAATAAACTCAATCCTATTGGCATATGCCCTGTGCACCCCTTTTGCAAAGAATGGCTCCATTTTCTTCTCTTTCACTAGGTACTGGTCTTCCTTCATTCTTGCTCTATAATACTTACGTAATACCCTTTTTACCACCTAAATATATTTCATACCATCCGCTTTTCACCATTGTCACTCACTGCTACTACTCTAGACATCATATGTTTCCTGGCAGACTGAATTTGCTTCCTACCATGTTCTACTCAACTTCATGTGTCCTTCAGCAACCTGCAATTATCACTTCAAGACACAAATCTTAATGGACAATCCTGTTTGCTAAGAAAGCTCCAATGGATTTTATTGCCTTTAGGATAAAGATCATGACCTACATGACTCAGTGTTGCCAGCTTGTCTAACTACTTCTTTAGCTTCTTCGCCTATCATGTTCCCTTTCACTCTTCCTCTTCAGTAACAGTAGGCTCTTTCCTGTCTTGCTCAAGCATCCTTGTTTCCTTCTGTCCCAGTGTATTTGCATATGCTCTTTTCTCTCCTATCTTTACCTAGTTAATTCCTGCCGATGGATCTTAATTCTGCTCAAGAGTGTCTACCTCAGAGAAACCTTTCTTAGCCACCATCCCATCAGCTCAAGTCAATCCCCAGCTTAAATGTTCTCCCAGAAGTGGGTAGCTCTCCTTAATTTCACATTTCTGATGTCATTTTACATTTTAAAACTTTGATGCCTACCTCCTTGCTAGATGATAAGATCCATGAGGACAGGGACTTTGTTCTTGCTCACCATTCTATTTCCAGCATCTAGCATCTTCCCTGGCACAGGGCAGCTTCTCAAATATCACTTGAATAAATGAAAACTGTCTTGGTATCCTATTTTATTTCAAGAAAGTATGTCTTGCAAAACATCTAACCAAGCTATTTACTTGTAGCCCAAGATCTCTAACTAAGTTTGCCTTTAGTCTCTGTGCTTAAATCCTTGTCTTGCTTCTCTGTCCAGTATCCCAGTCCTTTCCTGTTTTTCCATCTTATCATTGTAGGCTCTTAAATATTGTCTCTTAAAACCCAATTCCTGTGTTTGCCATCTATCTTTTCTATACCTAAGGATCTAGTGTTTAATGTTTTTTCCATTCTATCCTGCGTGATCTGTTCAGTCCCCAAGCTCCCATAGCTCCTTTGTTGTGACATTTACTTTTTTTTTTAAAACACAACTCTGTAAAAGAATAATTAAATATGTGTAAATAACTGCCATTCACTGTTATTCAATTAAAAAATTCATTTGTAATTTTATAGTCAAGTATTGAAAGCTGTGACTCAAACTGAGTCAAAACATAGCACAATACTGTGTACATAACTGGGAGCCCAGAGATCTGCCAGGGCACAGGCAAGATGAGGTCATGAGCTCAGTGATGACGATAATGTCCAGAGTGTCTTCAGTGTCTGTCCTCTGCCTTCTTCAGTGTTTTCTTGATTTAAAGCGTGATGTCCCTTGTGATTCCAAGATGGCTCCCAGTGTCAGTAAGCCATGTATTTCCTGGTGCATGTCTAGCAAAATAAAGAGAAAGGGACACTTCCCTCCCCCATCAAGCATAGAATACAAGTCTTTTCTTTTAGTCTGATTGTACCAACTTTGGTTACATTCTGACCCCAGACCCAAACTGGTCATCTTGGGGAATACAATACATTGATTGGCTTAGAAATGAATGGCCCTTTGGAGTTACCTGAATAAAGTCAGCACTCTGTTAGGAAAGGAAGGAGGATGTGGTTGTTGGTTAGGTAATGAACAGTGTTCACTGCCAAAATCTATTATGGGCAAACGGCTGGGTGTGACACCAAGAGGAAATAGAACTTCTGTAAGTTTGGGGAGGCAGACAAGCAAACAAATAAATGTGGTATGAAGTCACAAATACCAAATTACAAAGAGTTCTTCCCTTTGGGAGCATGAGGCTACAGGGGAGATAATTTTGCTGGCTGTTTTGTAGAGTCCTATTTTGTGGTTGATACACCTTGTTGTTCAGTGGCCTTCAAAGAGGAAGCTGATTAGACTGATTAGATGACAATAGCAAGAGTTTTTCACCTTCTCTATCTGCCTTCCCTAATAAGCCTGGATGAAAGCCATACCTATGAACCTGGATGAAAGTTTAAGCAGTTCTCTACTGAATGGTCCAGGTAATTTTCCCAAGCCACCCTGAGTTGGGAAGACATTCAGCTCTAGCTTCATCATGTACATCTAGCAATGTTCTCTTACATCCTACAAAACAAGACCCCTTGCCTAAACCTTGAGGGCTGTCCTGCATGGAAGCTGCTCACTGTTCCCTAACTCTTCTTCCTCTTTTTCATTTTCTCTTTAACTTGTTCCCTGTAGGTGTCCTCAGTGCCCTTCTGTTCTCCTAGATATATCTTGGGATGTTCCAGACTTTTCCCTTCCATCCTCTCAAAAAGTTGAGTCTCAATCCACTTAATCTCTCATTGTATTTTCATTGCCTTCGCTGTCAAATGAATGTCAGAACATCCTCTTCTGCTCAGTTCTGTTGGTCTTGCAGAGTGGATCGGGGAGGACAAGCCCTCTACTGGGTACAGGATAGGGAGAGAAAACTCAAGGGATTTTTACTGTTTGGCAGCTGTCTTTCTCCTCGAGTTCGAAACAGGTGCCTATTTATCAAAAAGTTTTTTTTCTTCCCTACTAAATAAGAAATTATTGTTTTAATGTTAATTATTAGTAGTTAAAAATATTAATTAAAACATGTAAAGTATTTCTTACCATTATTATGCTAAGGCAGTATTTCCTTCTCTGGTTTATATTATAAGGCTCCCTTACATAGGTTCTTGATGAATGGGATTGTACCTAAATTACTTCTCTTGAGACTTTAGGTTTATTCTATGAGCAGTGAGAAGAAAGATAGGAGTAGGAACTAGGACAAATGACCTTTGATCTGTTGAGACAGAAAGTTTCCAGAAGGAGGTGGCATTTAGACTGGGCTTTAAAGGAGAAATGATGTGTGATTAATAAAAATAGGGTTCAGGATGGGGAATTTTCGGGTTGAGGATCAGTTGACTATAAAGCCTGGAGGCATAAAATTATATATCCTGGGAAGAAAAAACTACCCTTAAAAGATTGAAATCACAGTATGACAATTTGCTGATTGTATCCTTACATATGTCCTTTTAAAATCCTATTAGTGTCCCACACTCTTATTTTTAATTCTGGACATGATTCTTTAGGTAGGAGTGGCAAATGAAATTAGGTTTAATTACATCAATTCTTCCAATTTAAAAATAAAAGCAGGTAATGACATCACATTGTGAATCAAGATCTTAAGAGTGGAGATGAAGCTTGGTGGGCAGGAGTACAAAGTAATTTTGCTAAGGAGAATTATGGCTAATAAAAGATATTTGATTTTAGTTATGTCTTAATTCTTCATTGGCCAAATTAAAGTTCTAGGCTAAGAAATTAACTTCATATCCTGATGATTTCCCCAAAGTATCAATCATTATATGGTAATTCTCTAAAGTCTGGGAATATAAATCTACAAGTCATCCAAATTCTACATCTTAAAATCTGATTGTGCTCCTCTGCTGTCTTTTATTGCTTTTCATCCTTCTCTCTGGTCTATTTAATACTTTACTGCTAAATGAAATGAAAGGAGCTAATAGACGCCTTCCTCTTTCATTTTGTGGAAAGATCAATTAAAATTCTGGTGGAAAATTTGTTACAACCCTTGGTTAGGTTTGGGAACAGGTGAATATATGTTCCTCTGGCCTTCCCTTTGATGATAATAGAAATTTGAAAGAAATGTACCTAAAATAAAAAGGATTGTTATTAGCTCAAATAGTTTCTTGGAGCCGGAACATATCTAGTTGGAGTAGGAGATGGTAGAAGTGTTGTGAAGCCTGCAGGTGGTTATGGTCAAAGACTGGCCAGTATTGGCTTCATGTTTCCTGGGGTCTTCAAAGGGCATTTTATCATATTATGATAGGGGTCATTTGTTATCCTCTTGATCTCCCAGCTGAAGTCTTGTGGAAATGTGTTTATAGTCTAGCTTTATTGTGATTACACTGAAAGCCTGATCCATCAAATATTAAATTTGGAAGGGATCTCAGGCATCACTTAGTCCATCTTCTGCATGTTACACCTGGGACAGGCTTAGACAGTGAGGAGTGGATTCCAATTGCAATTTGAGGAATGGATTTAGAGGTTTGGAAACAAAAAATCATTTTTTTAAGCTGCTTTTGGTGTGAAGTGCAGTTTTCTTCCAGAGAAGCTTAGTTTTGAGAAGTTGAAAGAGCCATGAGTAGACCTGCAAGTTAAGGAACTCTAAAAGAGCATCGCGTGTGTACGTGTGTGTATGTGTGTTAGTTGCTCACTCATGTCTAACTCTTTGCAACCCCATGGACTATAACTCACCAGACTCCTCTGCCCATGGAATTCTCCAAGCAAGAATACCAGAGTGGATAGCCATTCCCTTCTTCTGGGGATCCTCCCAATCCAGGGATCAAACCTGGGTCTCCCACACTATGGGCAGATTATTTACTGTCTGAGCCACCAGGGAAACCCCAAAGAGCATCAACAAAGCTAGTCAATGTAGAACATGGCCTTAAAGAGTCGTTGGATGGGTAGCCGATTGATATCCTACCATGGGTGACTCCAAGGGGTGACTGGCAGAAAAGTCAGTTTTGGTAATTAGGACTCAGGTTAAGTGTTGGTTTTCAGAATTGTTTCTCTTTCCTATTAATCTGCTCCACAACTGAAATTCAAAAATTCTCAAAATTTTATTTTTTTAAAGATACGTATATTCAGTATGCTTTATTTAATGATATTGGTTTATTTCTTCCCCCAATTGGTTGTAAAACAAATTTCAGATCATGAAATTGTTTTCACCATGATGGGCATAATGGATTGGAAACGTTCTCCTGGGGAAATTTTTTTTATCTCAATATGAAATGTGAAACGAAACAAACTCTCTATATAAAATATTCTGTTGCTTTTTGAAAACATATTGGGTGGGCCAAAAAGTTGTTCAAGAACTAACTTTTTGGCCAACCCATAGAACTAAAATCTTGTGAAATGGAAATGACTTCAGGTCTCAAGATGCAAATACCTTCTCCAAAATTTTATTCTCATGGAACTAAATGTTCCTTCAAATGACCCTGCCTGGATATTTTTTTCATTTAAAAAGTTGTTTTTAAAAATTAATTTTTATTGCAGTATAGCTGCTTTACAATGTTGTGTTAGCTTCTGCCATACAGCAAAACATATCAGCCATACATATACATGTGGTGGTGGTTTGGTTGCTAAGTCATGTCTGACTCTTGCGACCCCATGGACTAGAGTGCACCAGACTCCTCTGTCTGGAATTTCCCAGGCAAGAATACTGGAGTGGGTTGCTATTTCCTTCTCTAACATATACATATATCCCCCTCAGTTGGATTTCCCTCCCATTTAGGACATCACAGTGCATTAAGTAGAGTTTCCTGTGCTATACAGCATGTTCTCATCAGTTGTCTATTTTATATATAGTATCAGTAGTGTATATGTGTCAGTCCAATCTCCTAGTTCTTCTCCCCCCACCCCTTTCCCACTTGGTATCCACATATTTGTTCTCTACATCTGTGTCTCTGCTTCTGGAAAGTCATTCTTTATTGACAGAACAGTATAGGGATGTTGCTGGATAACAAATGACTCCAAACACAGGGGCTTAAGACAACACCCATTCATTATCTCACAGTTCTGTGGTCAGAGGTGGGAGGGGTTTCTCTGCTCAGGGTCTCACAAGGCTCAGATCTACACATTCATTGTGTTGGTTTCCTATCTAGATGCAATGGGGAAGAATTAGTTTCTAATGTCATTCAGGTGTTTGGCAGGATCCAGTCCCTGTAGGTGTGAGGTCCTTGCTGGCTGTCAGCCAAGGACTACTCCCTATTCTTAGAAAATGTTCAAAGTGAAAGTGTTAGTTACTCAATCATGTCCAACTCTGTGCAACCCCATGAATGGTAGCTGGCCAGGTTCCTCTGTCCATGGGGTTCTCCATACAAGAATACTACAGTGAATTGCCATGTCCTTCTCCAGCGGATCTTCCCAACCCAGGGCTCAAACCTGGGTCTCCTACATTGCAGGTGTATTCTTTACCATCTGATCACCTGGGAAGCCAAAGCCACCCACATTCCTTCTCACATGGTCCTCTCCATCTCCAAAGCCACATGGGTACATCATGTGTACCCATGGAGAAAACTCTCCACTCTTGTAAAGAGCTCATGTGGTTAGATTGGGCCCATCAGGTTAATTTCCCTTTTGTTTCAAAAGATAACATATTCACTTGTTCATGGGTTCTACTCACACTCCAAGTGCACGAGATTACACAAGTGTAAGGGTCATTGGAAGCCATTCTTAGAGTTCTACCCACCATGAGGGATAAGCTTGAATTTCTGTAACCCCAATAAATGTTTTCCTTTAAAATCCCAAGGCATGATTTAATATTGGACAAATGTTAGTTTCTGCATTGTTTCTACAGCTAAGGCATTTTCAGTATATCCATATTTTGAAGAGATTTAGGCTTTAAAATTTTTAGTTCAGATCAGTTCAGTTGCTCAGTCGTGTCTGACTCTTTGTGACCCCATGAACTGCAGCACGCCAGGCCTCCCTGTCCATCACCAACTCCCAGAGTTCACCCAAACTCATGTCATCGAGTCAGTGATGCCATCCAGCCATCTCATCCTGGGTCATCCCCTTCCCTTCCTGCCCCCAATCCCTCCCAGCATCAGAGTCTTTTCCAATGAGTCAACTCTTCACATGAGGTGGCCAAAGTACTGGAGTTTCAGCTTTAGCATCAGTCCTTCCAATGAACACCCAGAACTGATCTCCTTTAGAATGGACTGGTTGGATCTCCTTGCAGTCCAAGGGACTCTCAAGAGTCTTCTCCAACACCACAGTTCAAAAGCATCAATTCTTCGGTGCTCAGCTTTCTTCACAGTCCAAATTTCACATCCATACATGACCACTGGAAAAACCATAGCCTAGACAGACCTTTGTTGGCAAAGTAATGTCTCTGCTTTTGACTATGCTATCTAGGTTGGTCATAACTTTCCTTCCAAGGAGTAAGTGTCTTTTAATTTCATGGCTGCAATCACCATCTGCAGTGATTTT